>OZ026521.1:70606428-71206428 GCA_964019695.1 Loripinus fragilis
TTAGGTTACCAGACAGTGTCTAATTTACTTGCCCCTTTGAAGCATTTTGAGATATTGTTTCCCCATGTATTTTTTTAATGAAATAGAAATATTTTTCTACCTACCATCCCTATTATAAATGTTAATGTAACCTGAAACACACAATTCATTAATTGGTTGGCCTATTATTGTATCAAACTGCATATGAATAAATGTGGATCATTCTGTATACTTTTAACTTTACATTTTACAATTATTATCCCCAGACATTCTTTTATATTATTGTGACCAACTCTGTCTGTCTGTTGTCTCAATGAGACAGTTCTTTTGAGTACCCACAATGAAATTGATGGATAAGAAAATAGGCTTATTTTTTATGCTCAAAAAGTATGTTACGGCTTAAATTAAAAACATGTGTGTTTCATGTTACTGGACTGTGCCTATTTTTTTTAGCTTTTTTCATTATTTTTAGGGAATTTCCAGATTGGGCCATATTGTCTCCCATTTAAAAACTTTTAACAAAATAAAAATTATTTTCCTACAGTATCTACCATCCATATTTTAAAAATTCATGTAACCAGAAACACACATATATTTTTTTCACACTAATCTGGACCATTGAAATGTTTTAGATTTCTTAACAATATTTTCAAATAAAAAGTATGGAAGTCATGAAGTAATTGCTCTAGTGTTCCACACAGTGTAAAAAAGAGATTGAATGTTGGCTAAGATCAGATTGTGCATCTGCCTAATCTGATCAAAAGCCCATTGATTGCTGCCTAGTCATTTTGAAAACCTAGTCTTTGTCTAGTCAGACCTGTTTACTAATTAATGGCTCCCCTTTTTTCAGATTTTTACCATGTTCACAGATCCTATTACAGAGAAGACAGTAAATGCTTATTTGGTGGTTCATTTCAAGGTCTAGTAACATTACACCTCTGGAAAAGTGACCACAAATGATCTATATCAGCCAAATTACAAACACTGGTGTTGATGCAGAACAGTAAAAATAAACTCAATTGACTATGGGACATCCATCCACCATCTGTACACTACCACCAAGTCCAGGAAAAGACCTGCCAACAAGTTACACAGCTTACTTCACAGCTTCAAGCCTGAACATTTGTATTTCTGTCTTCCTCTCACCTTGACTTAAGTGCCTTTGATTGTACCTTACAACTCACATGAATGATAAAATGGTTAGACTGACAGACTGCTGCACTGAATCAACTGATTTCTAGAAGGACAACCCAGAGAGTGCTATGGAATCCCATGGAGAATAATAGCAATAAAATTATTATTATCAAGACAATAGTAGGCTTCATGATAAAAAAAACAACAAAATGCAATTCAAAATTACTTTTCATATATTCAACCAAAACATATGGTTTAGGTACTCAAAAGAATCATCTCAATGGGAAGGTTCTTTTGAGCACCCAAAACAAATGTAAAAATTGATGTCAAATAAATTTTCCACAATTTTAAGCCCAACATTTTTAGCTTACCTGAGCCGAAGGCTCATGGGTGAGCTAATAGTATACCAGTGACTCTGGCTCTGTCTGTCATCTGTCCTCAGTATCCGTCTGTCCTTCAACATTTTCAATCATCCTCTCCTCTGAAACCACTGGACCAATTTAATTCATATTTTGTATAGAGACTCCTTAGGATATTTGAGTCCCATCAATGTATTAAAACTATTTTTTCTCAGAAATCATTAGGCAAATTGAACTCAAGTTTCATAGGAAGACTCCTCAAAGCTTTAGATTAACAAAATTTTTCAGCGTAAAAATGTAAATATTTTCTTGCCCATCAGTTTTAACATATGTTTGGGTGCTCAAAAGAACAGTCTCATTGAGATGGTTCTTTTGAGTACCCACAACATGTGCTTTGGTTGAGAAGTAAGAAAATTAAATTTTTGTTATGCACTCTTAACTAAAGTCTTGCTCCTTATGATAAGTTAGCCAAAATTTTTACAAATTGTTCTGGTCACATGACCAAGATAGCCGACATACCCATATATGGTAAAAACCCTTTAAAATCTTCTTTTCAAGAACCAGAAGGCTGATGACCTTGGGACTTGGTATGTAACATTTAGGGTGTAGGACCTACCATTTTTGTTCAAATGGTGATCCTAGGTTGACATTGACCTACTTAACACAAAGTTCAAATTTGCTTCCTAATGCACTTAACTTGAAATTTTTTTGAAAGTTGATTTTTTAAATACTTTTGAAGCCAAAATCATTATTCTCCCTTAATATGTTAAGAGACAATGTCTATTATTAAGTTCTAAAGGTCAAGGTTGACCTTTCAGCCAAGTTCGCTCATGATTGAGTCCCATCAATGTATTAAAACATAGTTTTCTCATAAACCACTTGGCCAATTGAACTCAATTTTCATATGGAGACTCCTTAAGTTAAGGTGAGTAAATTAAAAAAAAAAAATGTTATTGGCTACTTGACCAAGATGGCCGCCATGCCCATATACAGTAAAAGACCTTTGAATATCTTCTTCTCTAGAACCAAAAGGCCAATGGCCTTGGGACTTGGTATGTATTATTGGAGATGATGGCCCTACCAGGTTTGCACAAATGATGGATCCGGGTTGTCCTTGACCTTTTTTTTTACCTCAAGGCCAAATTTGATTCCTAATGCATTTATATTGAAAACTCTTGAAATGTGCATTTTCTATATCTGTTTAAGTGGAAATCATAATACTTGCGAGAAATGTTAAACCTTCACGCTGGAATAAAGCGTTGTCATGGAAACTCTATACAAAAAAGTAACATCCACTTGTCCATTTGTTGCAAATAAATTTCTGTATATATTTCATTAAAAACAACAACTGCAATATAGCTGTTGGAATTTTATTCCACAAATAACAGGAAAATTACATCACTTTTCGGAAAATTTCATCCCAAAATATACCCCACCCACCAATAATGGTTCATTCTAGAGATAAATTTTCAACTAAGTACTATATAATATAACCATTTCATTGTATGAAGTCATTGTTTATAATATCTGAATGCATATCTGGAATATTCTTAGGAATAAACAGTTTCCATAGCATCTAAATCTGGTGTTTTTGTCAAAAATAGAATTCCCTTCGATTTCGGTTGCTAGGCAACGAATATCCCATGTATTAACTTTCTATTTTACTTCTTAAAAACATTGCTAGCACATTGTATGATACAATTTGCAAGATAAAAGGTCCGTTGTTATTCATGTACTGTTTTAGATTTGAAATAATTTTAAATTCATCTCTGCTTCGTCAGAAATGTCGTTAGCGCGAACGCACATCGCTGAGAGGCGGTCTTCGGTTGCCCAGCAACAGCACATTGAAGATGATAAGACGTCAACATCTATATGCAATAAAGCACAAAGGTTCATTCTATCTAGGTGTTTTAAGTTTCAGTCAAGAGAAAGAGATATTAACCAACTGTCAGTTATTTTGATTAACCCTCGATTATAGAAAAATTCTCCAAAATCCTTGCATTTTCAGTTCCTTATAAAGAGTTATGGCCCCTTTTCTCTCAAAACAATGTAAATATTTTAATCAACTTGGTTTTAAAATCTAGCAGGGCAAATATTATTTTGATTCTAGTACATTTCTGCCAAGCAAGCCTTTCAAAATAAAGGTCAATCTTTGGTTGATTTTCCCTACCCCATTTTTTTTGCATTTTTTGGCTTAAAAATAGAGAAAATAAGCACTATTTTCAAGATGCAAACCCGTTGCCACACAATTTTGATCTAAAACCCTTCCAGGGAGCAGGTTATTTATCAAAAGTACTTGCAGTTGAATTAATTATATTGTTAGAACATATTTATGACAGTGCTCCATTAAAACCTGTTTTAAAATTTGCTGTACAGTGCCATTATTAAAGTGCTCATTTTGCAAGTAAGATCCAAATAACCCACTCATGTTTTTCTATAACTTTAATAACTTTATTTAGTCAGTTCAGAAAAACATTATGAGAATGTTCAAAGCTCGGTGCATTTTTGACTCTATCTTTTCAAAAATTGCCTAAAATGGTGATTTTAACTTTTTGAGAAATATTGAAGAGTATCTACACTTCACGCTTGTGACACAAAACTTTGTAATTTTTAGATTTTGAAATAAACATCTGATATGTGTTAGCAAGATATGGTTGACTTGGAAGAAAAAATATATTTTAGATGTATGCTATTTTTTATATTGATATCTTCACATGAAAAACAGCTATTTTCAATACTTGCATATGAGAAATTTGGCTAATTTTAGCCAATTTTTATTCTGCTGGTTACCATGGCAACGGTGCATGCAAACAAAATTTTAACTAAATTTATGCTGTTATTGGGTGGTCATAATCATTGTGTGAAAGTTTCGTCGGATTCTGAGACGGTGCGTGGAATGGGTCTATGGGAATTTTCTGGTGCTCTCAGAGAACTGATGTTAAGTATCGTATTGATAAGTACTCTTGGTTATTACACGCGTTTCGCGAACACTATATCTTCTTGGTCACACGTTGTTGACTTCAGTCAATCGGCTCTAAGATAATATGACTGTGATGGATCCTTTGTTTCGGAACGTCAACTGATTCATATAGGATTGCTTATATGGAGCTTTGATCGTCTTTTTTGTATATAGACGTCAAAGTTTATTATAAGTGGATCTTCTTATACGACGGCTCCTTGTCGTCTCCCCAAGTTGGGACGTCAGGTTTACTTATCACAATTCCAGCCGGTTGGCTAACAACTCAATCTGGTCTACGTAGCTGGTCGTGAGTGATGGTTGAGCGGCTCTTCCTCGCAGTGCCATGGGGTTGTCTGCGGTTTGTGATTGTGGTATTTCCTGATCATACTCACTTACTATTTTGGAAACTTTGCTTTCCTATTTACTTGCAGGCTGGCGGTTGGGGACTTAAGACTCTATGATGGTTCAGACTAAAATACTTATCTATAGATGAGATGGTTGGGGCCTGATGCTTTGGACTGTTGCCAGGCACATCAGTGTTTAATATTTGGATTTATTGTGTTCAGTTTTATGTTCTGTTGAGTCTTGAACGACATCAGAACTAAGGTTGAGACTGGTACCGTCAAACAAGTTGAAGCTCTCCAGTAAAAATATTTTTATTGACCGTTCCAAGGCAGTGTCTCCTTTGTTGATAATTTTTTGTTATTGATGATTTGGGTTTGTCATGCTTTCTTGTCTTTTCTTTGTGGCCTTTTGGTCACCTGCTGGGATAGCGCTTGTCTCGCTTGATCGTTAAGTTGCCATGTGGTTTTGTCACTTTCCAATGTGGTGTCTCGGGCCAGGTGTGGTAATTGATTGTAGCGATTCCTGATCGTTTCCTTCTTGCTTACTTTGTAATATAAACTCCATAAGATGTAAGGCAAAGGAATCCTATTTTGCAGAAAGCCAAGGGTTTTTCAGGTTTTTATCTTAATATATGGCTTTATCATGAAACCAGCATAAAACCTGAGATGAAAGTGTTGTGTTTGCATAAATTCGGATCAAGAATATTTCATTGTTTTCCGTAAATAAGCATGTTGTCTATAACTTTTCACTATTGTCTGTATATGTCCCACACACTGATAATACCTGTTATGTTTATATTTCAATCAGTCTGGCCTGCTCATTGAGGTGTATCATAACTAAATACTGTATACATACTATTGTAAATTACTATTTTACTATAAGTTTGTGACCAATGAGCTTTAAAATGATATGTTTTTGAATACTTTGACAGCCTTACCCCTTTTGATCAAACATGCCATTTGTATATGATGTATGAATTGTAAAAGTACTACTGTATACAAAAAGAATAATTTGATCGAGGGGGAAAAGCATCAAAAAACCTTTCACTATATAATATATTATTTTCAACCCATAATTTTTCGTCAGTACTAATCTAATTTGAAAAGCATTTTTGCGGATAATTCGAGGGCTGAACCATCTACCTTATCCATGAAAACAATATCATTTTCTTTGAAACATTTTACACGGCCTCCAATCTCTGCCTCCTTCTCCAAAAAGAGCAGAACGTAAAGGGAGGCGAAGGCCCTTCCGGGAAGCAGGCAGTGGGCATAAACAATGGAACACGGTAAGCTGTGTTGACACATTTTCAATCATAAGTAAATTTTCAGCGCAAAACTCGAAAAGCTAAGAATGCTATGCTTCGGGCAATTGTTCAAGCTATCCGTAGAGCATGCTGTTTGCACATTTGAACTTAGTTTGTAAGCGTGAGAGCTTTTCTCCCGTTGCACAGTTGTCCAAGAAACGGTGGTTCCCGCATGGTTTTGCCTTGTAACCAAACGTATAGTAGCGTTAGGACCCTTATTCATACTACCGAGACCCCTCCACACCCATGTTGTCCCAATTGCAATTTTTCGAGATATTTCAATGATAATTGAGTGATTTAGAGCCAAATTTCTTTAGGAGCAGGAGGCGAAGGGCAGGAGAAGGAGGCTGGGAGAGGAGGAGCAGGCGGCGATGATATCAAAATTTGCATTGATTTTGCTTATTTTTAATAGTATACTTATCCAATCTATATCAAACTTGCATGTACATGTATGAATATTTCAAACCATTTAAATAAATCGAAATTACTTCGCTTTAAATGCCACCACCAACGTAATGTGTGGTTCACTTTTTTTTCATTGGAATCATGTAATGCTCACAGATTAGTGATACTTGTGTATTTCTCCCTAAGTTCTTGGGAAAAGGATTATCAAAAATCTCAGACTGGGTCGAACCTCTGTTTTATACCCACCCACTCTTAAGCTTTGATTAAGAGCAACAATTACTGATGGTGCGAAAGACTTAGACGCAGAAAAAAGAGGAATTCAAACCAAACCTAACCATCATATAACTGATATAACAACTCGTGTATAAGAGCAGTCTCAAAAGATGTTAACTTGATTATTGCAAATCTGATAATGTCCGTACACGCATTATAAAGGAAACAAAAGCGTTTCGCTTATTCTCCCATTGTGTTGCTTGTTTAACCCAGAAGGTCATGAGCTTGCTAGAGGTATATACAAAATGTATATTATAAGAGAGGTATATATAGCAATGTTTGTGATCAGAATAATTCAGTTAACAATAGCGTTTAATCATTCGTATCATACATGCAAGTTTGATATAGATTGGATAAGTATATTATTAAAAATAAGCAAAATCAATGCAAATTTTGATATCATCGCCGCCTGCTCCTCCTCTCCCAGCCCCCTTCTCCTGCCCTTCGCCTCCTGCTCCTAAAGAAATTTGGCTCTAAATCACTCAATTATCATTGAAATATCTCGAAAAATTGCATTTTGGACAACATGGGTGTGGAGGGGTGTGAATAAGGGTCCAAACGCTACTATACGTTTGGTTAGAAGGCAAAACCATGCGGGAACCACCGTTTCTTGGACAACTGTGCAACGGGAGAAAAGCTCTCACGCTTACAAACTAAGTTCAAATGTGCAAACAGCATGCTCTACGGATAGCTTGAACAATTGTCCGAAGCATAGCATTCTTAGATTTTCGAGTTTTGCGCTGAAAAATTACTTATGATTGAAAATGTGTCAACACAACTTACCGTGTTCCATTGTTTATGCCCACTGCCTGCTTCCCGGAAGGGCCTTCGCCTCCCTTTACGTTCTGCTCTTTTTGGAGAAGGAGGCAGAGATTGGAGGCCGTGATTTTAGCTGGCCACTTTTATAGGCATTCATGCATTGAAACAGTTTGGCATCCTTAGAATATACACTGAACCGAAGTTCTAAGTAGCCACTTTTCAATTTCGTTTTTTCTGACTTAGCCCTAGTGATATTGAAATGAAATTTCGCCCAAGTATGTGCATTGTAATGGACTAAAGTTAAGCGGTGTTTTGGAAGAGTTTTCTATCACTTCACGATTTTTGGGTTCAAAATTGCAAAAATCAATTTTTTGAAGAAAATAAGTGTTTTGAGTGCAGTTTTTATCGAATTCAAGTACAGATGATTGCAAACCTGCCTAGTCGACTTGAAAAAACACCAAACACTTGACATTTTGCTTATGACAGATTTTTTATGAATTTTTAAAAATTGATAATTTTCCGAATTTTCCGAAATTTTCTGAAATTATCGGCTGCACATATTAAATTCATTGTATGTGTTTTATTTCATGTCAATATGTTTGACAAAACACCATGCGACCTGATGAGCCCATTTTCTAACGATGTTTTTTACTAATTTTGTATCCACTTCCGATTTTATTTTGAAACTTTAAAGGTCATTTAAATGACATTTGTTAAAGATTTATTTTAATTTTAAGCAGAACAGTGACGCCAATTCATAATGAAGAACCCCTGAAAATTGTACTGCTGTGCCGCAGATAATAAAGTGTACGGAGCAATGCAAAGTGTGTATGCAAATTGCATGGTTAAGCTAAAATCCTTTGATTAATTTGTTGACCGCGGCTGTCTTCCTGTTAACGTAGAAGAGAAATGGAGTGTTCAATTGTCAAAAAAACTTTTGATTCTTTTCATCTTATATCACATCTGTTATAAACATCTTCAAACTAATCAAAATATAAATGGATAACGTATCGGATGAAAAGTTTATATCACACTAAAAAGTGTAACATTTTGAAATGATGGTACCTTTACTCGGACCTCGTCTGTGCAAGGTCTAGCAGTCATTTTGAAATGACATAATTTGCAGAGTCTCGACAAAGCCGTGTACCTTTTTATAAAATTTTAATTTTGTGAGAGCGATTTTTAATTTCTGAACGGGAGCAAAAATTGTATGGTGGCTACTTATAACTTCGGTTCAGTGTATAATATACCAGTTTGTGAAAAAAATACTTTAAACTTGCTCATATGTTAACTTGTTAGAATGGCGGTTCTTGGTTTGAATTTCGTTGAGTCTTTTTTTTGTCAATTTTAATGTTGGCTTTTATGATCACTCTTCATTCGTCGTCTATCGCCCATAACCAATGGACTTAATTGACATCTCCTCCCAAACTCCTGGTTGGATTTTGACAAAATAAAACTTGGCAGGTATGATCCTTATATAGCCTTTTTAATAATTGCTCAAATGGTTCAGGTCCGTTGCACATTTTGGTCACAGAGGCTACAAATAGATTTTCGAGATGATTACAGTAACAGTCTTCTTGTCTGAAAACACAAGGCATAGAGCCTTGATATTTGGCATGAATCATCGTCTAGTAGACCTCGACCAAGTTTGTTATACCCCTGGTACGAAGTATATAGGGGGTATATAGTGTTTGCCTTTTCTGTAATTGTGTTTGTCTGTGTGTTTGTTGGTTTGTCTGTTGAATTCTTTTTCTATCAAAGATATCTCAGCAACTACTTGACTTAGGGCTCTAAAATTCGGTACAAAGCTTGATAGTGATAAGTTGTATTGTGTACATATAACAGCTACACATTGCTTATCAGTCCCTTTATTTGTTCATTTTTCATTCTCGCCAATGAAAATTTCTGTCACAGATTTCTCAGCTCCTATTTGAGCCAGTGTTTTCAAATTTTGTGTACACCTTCAAGTAGGCAAAGTGTATTGTTTAAATGAACATTAAGATGTTAATCCTCATTTTGCCTTCTTTTTTCAAGTTTTCATTTTTTTCCTTCTGTCACTCTAAATAATACATATGGACATTTTTTCTGTCAAGGATTTCTCAGCAACTACTTGACTTAGGATTCTGAAATTTAGTACAAAGCTTGATAGTGATGAGTTGTATTGTGGCACAAAACAACAGCCACATATAGCATATCAGTCCCTTTATTTGTTCATTTTTCTTTCTCTCCAATGAAAATTTCTTTCACAGATTACTCGGCTCCTATTGGAGCCAGTGTTTTCAAATTTTGTGTACACCTTCAAGTAGGCTAAGTGTATTGTGTAAATGAAAATAAAGATGCTAAAGCCTATTGGCCTTCTTTTCAACTTTTCCTTCTATTACTCCTTTACAACACATATGGGACTTTTTTCGTCAGTTTTCTCAGCAACTACTTGATTTAGGATTATGATTTTTTTTGTACACCTTTATGTAGGCAAAGGGTATTGTATAAATGAAAATTAAGATGCTAATCCTCATTTTGCCTTCTTTTTTTAAATTTTCAATTTTCCCTTTTGTCACTCCTGTATAACACATAGGGACATTTTTCATCAGTTTTCTCAGATTCTACTTGATTAAGGATTATGAAATCTTAAACAATTTTGTCTTTTCTCTGAAAGTGTTACAACATCTGATGGCTACCGCCAGGGGTATATGAGCTTTGCTCACTTCTTGTTCTTGTTTAAAATTGATCCTGGGGGTTTAGATGGCCCCATCCCAGGGGTCGCATATTTTTCATAGGCTCATATAGGGAAATCATGGAAAAATCTTCTTGTCTGAAACCACAAGGCCCAGAGCACAACTTAGATATTTGGTATGTAGCATCACCTAATAAAACTCTACCACGTTTGTTCAAATTATGCTTGGGGTAAAAAATGGGCTCAAGCCAGGGGCCACATGTTTTACATAGGCTTATATAGGGAAAACATGAAAAAAAACTTCTAGTCTATAACCAATGGCTGGTTTTAGAAAGGATCAAAAGGTCAAAACGATTTTTTGCATGTTGCATATCAAATTAAAAGAAAAGTATTGTAGAACATCGTGCAAGTTTGACCTTATGCACACCCCTGTCATGTTTGGCGGGTAAAATGGTCAAAAATAGTATGTGAGTATGATCAGAAAATACCACAATCACAAACCTCAGAAAACCCCGCGGCACCCCGAGGAAGAGCCGCCCAACCATCACAAGACGCAAGGTAGACAAATTAAGCAAAGCAACCAGCTCTCTCTTCCCCATCAAGATGATTGCAATACCAGAATGGACATAAAGTAACGTACAACAAAACATAGAACAATTACAGACTCCCACAATGGGAGTAACAATAAACAAAAAGTCAACAACAACAGAACCACCGCCTTAGAACGGACAGCAGCCTAAGCCACCGGGGGCTTAAATGCATTTTACTGGCACCAAATCTTCGCCCTAGATTCTGCTGTTGTTGAAGTACAAGAAATGTTCAGCTCGCATGCAGGTCATCTAACTAATGCAATGTATCATCATGGAGAAATACTCTAATCAAATTAACATACCATGATGAAACAAAGAAAAGGGCTCATGACTCACAGATAGTCAGAGCTAAAGAAAACCTCAAGTTGAGCCACGGTGGGTCCAGCTACAGATGAAATTGTGCAGATAAGTAATTTTTGTTTGTACTTAGTGGTTTGATAGTCTTTGATTATGGTTTGAAATGATACCCAAGATGTACTAAGATGTTTGAAAAATTGGATTTATATGGTATGGTTAACATCCTCTCCTTGTGACAATAACTCAGGTGAGCGACTCAGGGCCCATGGACTCTTTTGTTTATTCAAGCAAACAAACATAAACAAACAAAACAAAACAAAACTGTCGCTTAACTTCATGCAGCCTAAACTATTTTCATACTCATCATGCTATTTTTAGCTCTCTAGAGGGTGATATTGCAGAATTGTCAACACATTTACTGGTTTTCATTCCTTGTAGGACAGTTTAAACCAATTTCAGGTAGACATAGATATTCATAAAGACAAATTGGGCCAATCAGGAGACAAGGTTCTCTCCAGTCATATACCAAACATTTATATATAATTGTTTCTTTGTTATCATACTAAACTTAAATTCAAACAACTCAAATATACTGCTGTAATCTATCCATACATTTAATATATTTACATGACCAACAGTATGAGGAGAGGAACAGTACCACATGTAATAAGATCGATAAGGCTTTAAAGCTTTTTCTAAATTCTACCACAGATATTCAGAGTTAATTGTTAATACAACATTGGGTTAAAAACTCTTCTGCAACAGGGCATATCAGAACCTATATTCTATGGTGATTTAATTTATAAAAACAAAATATTTTTGAAAAACCTAATTTTAGTGATCAATTAAAAAAGATAATCAAACGTTATATAAAGGTGGGATATAACTTAGATGCCATGCGACAGTATGCATGCCTGGTTTTAAACCCAATTACGATTTATAGCTAAGGCTTCCTCTTTCATTGCACAACGGTGGGTCAGGCCTCAGACTCTATAATGGCTCTAATGTAAAGCTTTAATCGGCGGGTTGGTGCCTAATGCTTATCTGTAGCTGCGCCCACTGTGGCTCATCTTGAGGTTTTCTGAAACTCTGACAATCTGTGGGTCCTTTGCCATTTTCTTTGTTTCATTATAGTGTGTTAATTTGATTACAGTGTTTCTCCATGGTGATACATCGCAATAGTTAGAAGGCCTCCATGCGAGCTGAACTTTTCTTGTACTTCAACAACAGCAGAATCCAGACCAAAGATTTGGTACCAGTAAAATGCATTTAAGCCCCACCCCTACACCTATGGCGTAGGCTGCTGTCCGTTCTAATGCGGTGGTTCTGTTGTTGTCGATTCGTTGTTGATTTTTACTCCCATGGTGGGAGTCTGTAAATGTTCTATGTTTTGATGTACGTTACGTAATGTCCATTCTAGTTTTGCAATCACCTTGATGGAGAAGAGAGAGCTGGCTGCTTTGCCTAGTTTGTCATCTTGGTGTCTTGTGATTGTTGCGTAGCTTTTTCTCAAAGTGTCATGAGTTTGTCTGCAATTTTTCATAGTGGTATTTCCTGATCATACTCACTATTTTTGCCATCTGTACTATCAATCAAATATCTTCTTAATATAAAGCAAGACTTAAGAAATGCACCTCCTATATTCTATGAAACTTTCAAATATTTTCTAATTAATTGGAGGAATGTTATGTTAATCAAATTTTTGATAAAAAATCAAGTGAATAATAAAAGGAAATACCACAATGACACGCTGCAGATCAGCCCATGTCACCGCCAGGAAAATACAAAAGAACAACAACAATTACAAAACAATAGGAAGTCAAACATAGTAAAGCTAAGCTCTCTCGCTTCCCCATCAAGACCACAGCAGCCTAAGCCACTGGGGGCTTAAATGCATTTTACTGGTAAAGATTCTTTAGTTGTAAAACACAAAAACTGTTTAGCACACATGTAGGCTGCTTCCTAACTATTGCAATATATCAGCACAGATCATATAAATACAATGTGATGAAACAAAGAAAATGGCTCGCGAATGACAGCTAGTCATAATTAAATAAAACCTCAAGTTGAGCCACGTAGGGCCCAGTCAAATACAAGCATCGGAAACTAACGTAAGGTCAGGGCATTCACTGACTATGAGGTCTGGTCCACCATCTTGCAATTAAAGAGAAAACCATAACTTTTAACCATGGTTGCGTTTACAAAAAGATATCAACATATCTCATGATATCCATGTAACATCCATTTATTTTGTAACGTCGGATTATCTTTTGGATTTGATCACTAAAAAGTTTTTTCAACAATTCATTTAAATCTATAAACTAAATCAGCATAAAAATATGCCCTGTTACTTAAGATTTTAAACCAACATTGTATTTAATAGACAACTCTGAGTGTCTGTGGTAGAACTTAGAAAATGTTATACGAATTTTATTATATTTGAAACCTTGTTTTTATAATGTAGACGCCATAAATAGGATTCTGCTGTTGAAGTCATCAGTATTAGAACATACTCTAGCATAAAATAAGTTGTGAAATATATACACCATACATGTATGAAATGGAGCTAGAAACATCTCAATCAAGAAATTTAAAACTTACTATTTCACAATTAAAATCATCATGTTTATCTTATATTTTAAATAGACGCAACAATGCCATTCTTTATTTCAAAAATATTGAGTGTGATCAGGAAATACCACAACCACAAACTGTAGTCAATCCTGCGGCACCGCGAAGAAGACCCATACAGCAATAACGAGACACCAGGAAGACATGCCAAAGCAATGCAACTTCCTCTCTCTAGTCCATCTATATATTTGCAAAACTAGAATGGATACAAAATACCACACAAAAAATCTAGAACAATCACAGAATCCCACGACAGGAGCAACAGACAACAACGAACCAATAACAATAGAACCCTCGCCGTAGAACGGTCAGCAGCCTAAGCCACTGGGGGGGGTCTTAAATGCATTTTACTGGTACAAATTCTTCATCATAGGTTATGCTGTTGTTAAAGCACAAAAATGTTAAGCTCACATGGAGGCTTCCTGAACAATGCAATGTGTCATCATAGAGAAACAATCTAATCAGATTAAAATGATATTATGAAACAAAGAAAACGGCTCATGACTCACAGATAGTCAGAGCTAAAGTAAACAACAAATTGAGCCATGGTTGGCCCCGCTACAGATAAACATCAGGCACTAACCCACCGATTAAAGCTTTACGCAAGATCTATCATTGCGTCTGAGATATTCTTAAAAGGGTATCCCTTGGAAGCAAAGAATGCATCAAAAAAACTGAAACTAGAGTGTGCATATGTTCTTGGCCAGACTAGCTAGTTTTGGCTATTTAGGCCTCATCAGTGACCTTCTAATAGTTTCAAAGTTCCACAATAAAACCTATGATCCCAAAGGACAAGAAAATAAAATCAAAACTATAGTGAAGGGCAGGGAGACGTTCTACCACCGTCACACAGTCCCAGTCACCAGCTGTAGTGAAGTCAACTATGTTCTTAAAAGGGTATCCCTAGGTAGCAAAGAATGCACTAAAGAACTGAAACTAGAGTGTGCATATTTTCTGGGCCAGACCAGCTAGTTTCGGCCATTTAGGCCTCATCACCGTCGTGCAATCATAAAGGAAACCATAGCTATAAACCGTAATTTGATTTACAACCAGCCATGCAGACTGTTGCATGGTATCCAAGTTATATCCAACATATATAATGCTATTGTCCAGTCTTACATATGTACTCCTAGTGTCCAGTTGCTTATGCAATGACATCTGCCAAATCGTGAGTTTCAAAACAATAATTACAGGCCTCATACCACTTAGCAGTGTGCCAAAAATCTGCAACGAACACTATTTACTTGTTGGATTGGCCTTCACTACCTCCAGAACTCTTCCCATATGAACATCTTTAGGGGGAGGTTTGTCGTGTGATGAACCGTTGGGACCTTCCACCAACCAACGTCAATGAGTTACGTCAAGCATTTACACAAGAATGGCAACATATACATCAGGCTATCATGAGAAGTCTTTCAGAGACAATGAGAAAAGAGATGTACCCAATGAAGTTGCTCTAGCCCGAGGAAGTCATTCACAGTATTTAGACTTTGAACCAGAGAACACGGTGTTTCGACCATTGTGCATGTGTCCATTAGACATCTGACGTTATTATTTTAGCAACATAACCACAAAAGACTAGGCAATATTTACCACAAAGAGGGTTCTAATTAATTATAGAAGTATAAAAAATTAAAAAGTAATATAAGTGCTGCGTTTCTAAGGCCTCTCAGTAAAGGATTTAAACTCCAGGAGTTATCCAGAAACAATCTTTAAATATTGCTTGACAGACAAATGCCAGCACGCAACATATCATAATATGATCATTTTGTTAATCAAATGTCAAATGTCAAGGCCATATTTACTGTCTGCAAATACAGCTATAGAATAAAGCGAACTTCTAGATTACAACGTAAGCTTCAAATTAATAAGATGTTGGAAGTAAAAGCCAAATATACTTAAAGTAAGTGAGAAGGCGAAGATCAGGAATTGATACAATCAAATACCACACCTGATCTAGAACACCATATGGAAAAGTGACAAAACCACAAGAAAAAGTCACATTCAAGAGAGCGGTCAGGTGACCTAAATATTACAAGGAATGGACAAGACAGTATGACAGACCAAAACGAAACACAAATAACAAGGATAAAAAAAGTAGCAAAGGTCAGCAAGAAAATTACTGGAGATGAGTTTTAGCATGTTAAACGGTACCAACCTTACCCTTATAGGCCACTGGCTGGATATGGTTTACCTCCCCCCCCAGGGGGAATTTCGTAGACCATATTTTTCTTGAAGCCCAATGTCTTGCAAGGATTTTGCAACATGTTAGCCCTCTGACAATGGCAGCGTTAAGCTGTAACAGCCTGTTACATACGTTACCCTACAAAATATTTGATAATTAAAATTCTTTTTAAGACTTCAGAAAAGTGCTAAAGATAAGGTAAGATTGCCAAATTGGTTATATTTTCTAAATAAGCTATTACTGGGCCACAGATTATGACATTTGAAAACAAATATAGTCACCCCCGATGTAGTGTATGTTACATTTTTTCATTGAACCCCCTTTTAAATGATAAATGCATCTAATATAGTTTGTCTTAAAATTTTATTGAAACCAGTTTATGTTCATTAATTTGGTATCAAATTAAAGATATTTTATTTACCTTTTCAAAACTGCAAACATTAGGTTTCTATCTTATATACTTTTTGAGTTATTAGATGATAAACATGGTACCCCCCATATCACAGAAAAATGTAAAATGTCATTCTCCAGGCCTCGCGCTGGCTATAGACCCCACTTCCCCCCAGGGGGAACTTCGTACACTATGATTTCCAGATACTACATTATATAAGCCACAAAATGAAATATGTTAGCCCTCTGAGAGTGGCAGCGTTAGCGGGTAACATCATGTTACATACGTTACCCGCAAAATAACATTAAATTTTCCTAATAATGTCTCCAACATGACATATTCACACTTTTTTTAAGTCTGGCACGGGTTTAAGAACTTCTTATAGCACAGTTACATAATTTTAGCATTTATTTTATAAATGTCTTGAGTTTTTGCCGTTGTATATGTTACTTAAAGTGTTTCATATGTTATTTCCAAGTATCAGTATGGCAGTTATGACCATACATGTATTACATCTGTTAGTGAATATAGTAAATCTATAAGGCTGCTATTCAAATGAATTAAAGTTCCTAATTATGGTGTCTTACACTATTTTACAGCCCAGGTTACATACGTTACTCTCTGAATACCATTAAACATTCAAGATATGGTCTCCAACACGACCTGCTTTACTTATTTGCTTGCTGGCACAGGTCCATGTACTTCTTTTTACTCTGGCTCATTTGCTGAGGAAGTAACTGAAAGCATAAACTACATAAACCCTATTTTCTTTTATAGAGACATCAAATAAAGTTGACATAATACTCATGGAAAGTTTGCAACCTTCAGTGCAATGTGCGAGTAACAACTTAAAAGATCAAAGAAAACCCATCAGGTAGAAGTTCTAGAACAAATCTTCATATATTATACAAGGGTTTTAAAGAATTTTCCTATACAACTTATTACTCCTCTATCAGATTTTTCTTGCAAGGATTTTGCAATATGCTAACACTCTGGTAATGGCACCATTACCCTGTACCAACAGCCAATTATATATATTACCCTACAACATCTTTGATAATTTTAGTAAATGACATGGCTTCTGAAAAGTGCAAACAAGAAGGTAAGATTTCCAAATTGGCTATATTATCAAAGTAAGCTATTTTTGCATCACAGATATGGACCTTTGAAAACAAATATGGACTTCAAAGTGTTACGTCTGTTACTTTTTTTTTCATTATTCCTATATAAATGATTTATGAAACTAATATAGTTTGATACTTTTTTAATGTGAATGTGCTTACTAACTCATTTTGTATTCAAGAATGTTTATGTACCTTTTGGAAAATGCAAATATTATGTTTCTATCTTTTATAAGGTTTGAGTTGTTGAGTTTTGAACATGGTAACCCCATATCACACACAATGTGAAATATAATTCTGTGGCTCTTTTTATTAGGGTACAATCAAGATTTCTTTCACCCAGAGGTACTCGATTTCCTTCCCATTTATTTTCCACACATTTTGTCCATATCTGGAAAGCCTCACTTGTTTTCATGGGAAATACTTGCTTTCATGGGTTTCATTACCGACCTTTGAAACTATTAGAGGGTCACTGATGAAGCCTAAATGGCAGAAACTAGCTAGTCTGGCCAAGGAAATATGCACACTCTAGTTTCAGTTCTTTGGTGCAGTCTTTGCTTCCAAAGGATATCCTCTTAAGAACATATTCGATAGTTCAATCTTTGTATGAACATCTTAAGGACAGAAAAGCAGGGTGGAAGTAAGCTCATGTTCATGCCATTTGAAATAGTCAGTATATGAGTATGGCTTTGGTACTTTTTTCAGAAACATGTCATACTGCAGCTTATTCACAATTACATAAATAGCACATGTTAGGGCTTCATATCACTGATGAGTGCCTATAGCGATTCTTTATTTGTTTTCCTACCCTTCTTAGAATGTTGATGAACTAGTGGGGGAGGGGGTTCTCTATCAGTTTGATAGGAATAACCTTTCTGTGGTACTAACACATTGGTAGTGTCACTATCTGTTAAACAGTGTATGACTGTAGATCTCTTCCCCCATATTCTGGCCAATGCTGTTGACATTCAGAAGGTGCACCTTTTGTTGCATACACCATTGTTGAACAAAACACCCAGGCTATCCTCTGCCAGAATGTTTGTAAGATTTTATAGACTGCTGCTTTTACATTGTATATATGTATCAGTGACAAAACCAACATGCCCTGCCTTTAGTGCCTGGTTGAATACTGGTGCCATCAGATCCATGAAGGTGACAGGAAAAGCTATTATGCTCTGTAGTTACGGCATTAACATCAACGTTATGTGCAGCACTACATGGCCAATCTAATGTTGGTTCAATGTGTGATTGCAAGCCATGCTGAAGTTTGGACTTGTCAGTTTTGGTGGAAATTCTATGAGTTGACAGTGACCATGGTACAGGTCCCAGAAGGAACGGCAGTGTCAATTCAAGGTCAACATTATGTCCAATAGAAAGTAGGTCATGCTTACCAAAATTTTTTCTTGCTTGACCTCGCAAGCATCAAAACTTTATTACATGTAGCTTGCAGCATTTTATGGGAGATGCGAAAGACAGATTTTTTTAAAACTAAAAGTGAGTCAATGAAGTACTTCCTGCATAGACCTTCCTGCCAATGTCATCAGCCTCAAAAAGATCCTTAGCTATGCCAGGCTTATTAGCGGGCACACCGAAAGACAAAAAGTACAGTTCATTGTCTTCAAAACTAGAACTAAAAGGATTGGTGAAGCCTGAAACTGCCTCTAGTACTCATTCTACTTTGCATCTGAGCAGATTGAATATTTCATTTCAGTGCATTGAAGAGTTGTATCAATATATTGAGCTCTGATGTGATGAGTAATACACCATTCCATCTGTAGTACGAAGCGTAGTTCTAGTTGCTGAAGCCTATAATACCTCTTTATTGTTTGTCTGATAGTCATGTCAAAAGCATTTCTCAAGCAAAAAACCAATGGTTGTGACACACTAAACCCATTTTGTTCGAGAAGCTCTTTGTATCTGCGATGTGTATCAAATTTGTGAGTGTAATCAGTTACACAGGTACATATTGTGCGTAGTTGTTGTGATCGTTTGCAATGAACAATGGGAACAAGGCATACAGATAGAGATGACATGCAATTCAAAGTTGTTTTCCTTGTAGCCCTTATCAGTGTCAACACCATCTGAATCATATCCATATACCTTGCCAAGAACTGAGCTGTTTCACAGTGACTGTCTTTCAGAACTTCCTATTTGAATGCATGGTATCTATACTGTTTGTGTGAGCAAACAGCGAAGGTTGATAGATCAAATTATATTATTATTTTAAGTCACCATAAATTAATAAGGAACTTCAATTCATTTCAGCCTTATAAATTTTCTAAATTTTCTGACAGACTTTATATACGTATAGTCAACAACTTCTATACAGATACTCAGAATAACTTATGTATCATTTGGTAACACACATAACAGTTAAAGCTCAAGGCATTTATTAAATGAATACTTAAAATAGGTAAACCTTGCTAAAAGAAGTACATAAACCTGTGCAAGCATGCAAATAAGTATATACAGGGCTTGTTAGAGACATTAACTTAAATATTTAATGCTATTTTGAAGGTAACATACATAACATGGACTTGAAAAATAGTGTAAGAGACCATAATAAAGAACTTTAAATCATTTAAGTAGCAGCCTTATCGATTTACTATATTCTGTGACAGATGTAATACACTTATAGTCAATAAATACCATACTGATACTCGGAAATAACGCAGGAAACACTAAGTAACGTATACAACGGTAATTACTCAAGACATTTATAAAATTAATACTAAAAATATGTAACTGTGTTATAAGAAGTTCATAAACCTGTGTCAGCATGCAAATTTGTACTTACATGTCATGTTTGAGACATTATCAGGGATGTTTAAAGCTATTTTGGGGGGTAACGTATATAACGTGCTGTTACACGTTAACGCTGCCACTCTCAGAGGGCTAACATCTTTTAATTTGTGTCTTATATAATGTAGTTTCAGAAAATCATAGTGTACGAAATTCCCCCTGGGGGGGGAGGGGGGTCTATAGCCAGCTCAAGGCCTATTATATATGATGTATCAAGAGACTACGATGCTTGTTTTCTGTGAAAGATCCCTAACTTATTGATGTATCATCCATACATATCGAGATATAACAGTACTCAACAGTACATACAACTGCATCTCAGAGTACAGTAAATCCAACAGTTAAAACTATTATGGCCCGACCACAGGCACACTATCAGGCCCTAACCCTATCATCTATGGATAAGTCCTTAAGTCTGAAACGTCATAGCGTACTGTCGTGCAATTAAAGAGAAAAGCTAAGTTAGCAACTGTGATTGAGTTGATGGCCATACATGCTGTCTGTTATAGGGCTTGTTCAATTCTAGTATTTTCATTTTAGATAGTTTTGTTAATTGTTTTAAAGAGACTAGGTCTGCAACTATGAGCATTTTTTCGATTTTTTTATGTTCCTTTTAAATCATTTGTAAAAGTAGAATTAAGTTATGTATTCAAAATAAATCTGTTCATTATAGTTGAAAACTGCACGGAAAAGTGAATTATCTTATAAAACAGGTGTGTTTCTCTTGTTGGTAATTGTTTGCGTCCCTCCAATAATTATAGACAGCTAATTTTAACATAAATACCGTTGTTTTAATACTGATAAGTTGTTAAGATTTACGAAATCGGTAAAATGTATACCTGAATTTTAGGTTTTTACTGTGTTCTTGAAAAATAGAAACATTAGTTCTAAAATTAAAAAATCAAAAGACTATGCAGCTTTAATGTAATGAGAATAAAGATAAGATGATATGGATTCACTGGTACATGTATGTGTGTTTTCTTATCTTATTCTTGTTAACTTAACATTGTTATCTGAATACTTCTTTAGGTCAAATACATATTGATAGAGGTAGGCGTGCCTTGATTCGGCCTTGGGGATAAAAGGCTCGAAAATTGCTTTTCAATGATATGAAAGTAAGTGAGTATGATCAGGAAATACCACAATCACATACTGCTGACCAGCCAACGGCACCATGAGGAAGCATCACAGAATATTTATAGTAACACTACAGTGCAAGATAACAATGGCAAAGCAACCAGCTTTTTCTTTCTCTTCAAGATGATTGCAAAACTAAAATTGACACAAAGTATAACAAAACAAAGACAATCAAACACAGAACTCCCACAAACAATGGGACGTAAATTAAACAATAGATCAGCAACAACAGAACCACCGCCTTAGAACGGACAGCAGCCTAAGGCACGGGGGGGGGGGGCTCAAATGCATTTTACTAGCGCTAAATATACGCCCTAGATTCTGTTGTTGTTAAAACATAAAACTGTTTCGCTCGCATTGAGGCTTCCTAACTACTGTAATGTATCATCACAAAGAAACAATCAAATCAAATTACCACATTATAATGAAACAAAGAAAATGGCTCGTGACTTTTAGATAAGCCTGTTTTGTACGATTCTCTCATTCATAATATTGAAGAAGATGTAAATCTACTTTTACACCAAGACTTCTATAGGTCAATTTTGAACTCAGACGGATCAAAGATTAGACTATTCGAATTTACAGCACGTGCAAGGGGAAACGGATAGAAACCGTTATAAAGCGGTACCATTGGTGTTTACATAATACATAAAATGTTATATAGGTAACTTTCAACCTTTTAGTCAACGTTCACTGTAGCTCAGTAGGTAAGCAGCACTACACTAATATATGTTTTATAAGGTGAAAGAAATCAATGCGAGTTCGAGTCTCGGTCAGACATTTTTTACGTTTAATGCGCGCGTACGTGCGTGTGTGCGTGTGTGCGTGTGTATGTGTGTGTGCGTGCGTGCGTGCGTGAGTTTTAGCTTTTTTTATATTTTATTTTTTCATAATAGCATGTATTTTATTTCGTCTTTTTTTAACTTTCAGATACATTTAATTTCATATGCCCCCAGTCTCGCTGGCAGTGTAAGTATCGGAGCTGTAGTCGGTTTCTGGCGCAAGATCAACCACCACTGGCTCATGTCCTTCCTCTGTCGCGATCTCCTTTGACTAGTATACACGGTCCACTGACAAAACATGCTCAACATACTTCAAAATCGTCCAGTTGGACCCTCTTGCGTGCCAGACCGTTCAGGTTTCTCCTCTTTAGTCTCGGGTCACGCTTCATCATCCGCTCAATGGCACGCATGCCTTGGTTTAAGTCTTTCCTTTGTCTGGTTCAGTGATATTGTCAGCCCATTTTGTTATGAATCTTTTGCATCTGCACTGCATCGGTATGGTGTTTGCTTTGCGTCGAATGAAATAGATTCGTTTGCGAATGAATTGAGCACACGCCAAATAGAAAAAAAGCCTTCGTGTAAAGCATTAGAAATTCAAGATTTCTCGAAGAACAAAAATATATGCTAAAAAGAAGAACAAAATATTTGGGACTCGAACTCAGGCATTATAACTCTGAAATTCTCTACGGAATATTTGCAATTTAAGACGTAGACTGCTCGACTAAGCCTGTAGATGTTGTATTGGTCATGTCATTACGTATTTATTGGAAGTTTTGTTACTTCGATAGCACGAACAGTAAGTGATTGATGTGAAAACAACCGTTACAATCTTATTTACCTTTCTCGTGCTCCTAAGTAGACTCGTCTGACCTTTGATCCGTCTGAGGTCAAAATTGGCCTATATCCGCTTGAGGTCATTTTAGTTATTTTGAGCAATTGGATTACAAAATGTTAATCTGCTTATCACTTACACGTACAAACAATTGTCTATTTGCAAATAAACAGTAACAAGCATCGCAGGAGTTAACTCCCTTGTTAAATACGCTTAATCAGACACTACACCAGACAATAACCTATTATTAACATTGGTTACCGTATCAATTTTGTAACATAAGTAGTTATTTTAAATTTGTACCCTCGAGCAATCTGGAATCGATACAATCAGGTACCAAACCTGATCCAGGATACCAATGGGAAAGTGACAAACTCACAGTTAGACACCACAAACGAGAGCCAAGAGGTCAGCCCTTTCCTAGCAGGTGACCACAAGGCACATATAAACAGACGCGCACAAAGACATAGCAAACAGAAGAAAGAAAAAAACAAAAACAAAAACATAAAAGATCCACAAAAGAAGTACCACCTTGGAACGGTCAGTAAAATATTTTACTGGAGGGCTTTAACCGGTTTAACGGCGCCAACCTCACCCTTAATTCGGGTGTGGATCAAGACACATAGATACTAGTATTTGGTTTGAATGAAAGACCCCTAACTTATCAATGCATCATCTCATCAAAAAAACAACATAAAAGATCCACAAAAGAAGTGCCGCCTTGGATCGGGCAGTAAAATATTTTACTGGAGGGCTTAAACCGATTTAACGGCGCCAACCTCACCCTAAATTCAGATGTGCATCAAGACACATATATATTTTGTTTGCGTGAAAGACCCCTGACTTATCAATACATTAATGTCAATAACCAACATTACTTTGAAAATTGTTCAAATCCTGTGCACAAGACGAGTTATCAAGATGCAATCCAAAGAATAACAGTTGGGTTTCATCTGAATTATCCTACAAAGCTGAGTTTGGCTTGAGGTGGGGGAAGTCTGTGTGTGTGTGTGTGTGTGTGTGTGTGTGTGTGTGTGTGTGTGTGTGTGTGTGTGGTTGTTGAGAGAGGGGTAGGAGACCTGATAATTCTAAGCTTTGGTACAGGTAGTTTTACCCATTTAGATTAACAAATGTTTTATTTGAGAAATAAAAAAAAAAACACATCATGCAAACTCTTATCTAAAAGGGCAAGCAACCTCGCTTTAATGCTAGGGTAAACTGCCCAAACATGTGGCGGTTTTAATGCCTGTAGACCTTGATTCGGCTTAAAATTAGCTGCCTCATCTAATAGATTTATTTACTCATGTAAATACTTGGAAGGTGACAGCAAAAATTCAAGCTGGACTTACCATGCACGTAGAGCAGTTTTCCATGAAGAGTTGCTGTTCACAGTTTTGCTGTCCCTTAAATAAATAAATTTAAAACAGATGTTTTCTAACATACTCCATTGATGGCGTCTGGAACTAGTATAAAATGAATAGTATGTTGGATGGGTGTAAAATCACAGCTGCAAAACCACAACCTATATCAAAGCTTAAATATACCTATTCCTCAACCCCCTCACCCCAACAGAGACACATTTTCCCAATCTCAAAGTAGGTAAGGGTGCAAAGATCAGGAATCGATACAATCAAGTACCACACCTGACCCAGGATACCAATGGGAAAGTGACAAACTCACAATTAGACACCACAAACGAGAGCAAAGAGGTCAGCCCTTTCCCAGCAGGTGACTACAAAGCACATATAAACAGACGCACACAAAGGCATAGCAAACACAAGACAGAAAAAAGCATAAAAGATCCACAAAAGATCAAGCCAAACTCAGCCCTGTTGGATTATTCAGATGAAACCCCATTAATTTCCTATTGATTGTATCGTCTTGACTTGGTGCGCGAAGGTTTTTGTGCACACGATTTGCAAGGTATCCTAAGTAACTTAGCTCTCGTTTGTGGTGTCTTCTGTGAGTTTGTCACTTTCCCATTGGTATCCTGGGTCAGGTGTGGTACTTGATTGTATCGATTCCTGATCTTTGCAACCTTATTACTTTGTCTGCACCTGCAACCTTCCTATTTCTACCATTATTTATTTCAAAATACACTAAAGTTGTACACTGTATGAGTATTATTTAGATCAGGGACACGCTAACTTTGAAAGGTATATCATAATATATAAATGTTCAAATGAAGATTTGGACCAGCATATGCATTTTTTGTACTTATCAGATATGGACCAATGCTTACACAGTTGGGCTAAATTCAGCCTTAATATACGTCTTTACAATGTATATGGGAGCAGAGATGGCTCTGGCAAATCTACACATTTGCACAGGCTCGACTGAGCCTTCATGGTGTCAAACTGCGATAAATACCAAAACCTAATGTACTGGCTTATTGGATTTATTCTTCATATTATATCAAGTAAAGCTGGACATGCGTTAGATACATTTAGATAGTAACCATAGAGATAGGCATGAAGGTTGCCATTTATGGACAGAATTATTACGATTCCGTCGACACACCCTCAACCCTGGAACGAGGTCAAAAGGTTAAACCATTTTTTTCTGAAAGTAGTCTGTTGCAAATCAAATTAAAGGGAATGAAACATAGAGCATCATGCAAGCACATATTCTGTCCTTATACGCACCATTGGTCCATGGGTGGGGTCCAATGTCAAACTATTTATATTTCTGAAAGAAGTTACACGAATATTGTATATCAAAATTAAGGGAATGCAGCATAAAGCACCACAGAAGCAAAAAACACAGCCACCCTAGACCAGGAGGTTGGATCAAAATAGTTTGTATTCTTCTGAAAGTGATAACGTTCCATATTTTCAAATTAAAGGGAATGAATAGAAGAACACCATGAAAGCACATATTCTGTCCTTACACACATTCGACTACAGGGGTGGAGTCTAAAGTTCATAACATTTATGAAAGTAGTCATGGTGCATATCGAATAAATGGGAATGAAACATAGATTACCATGCAAGCACACATTCTGTCCTTACACACACCCTCGGTCCCTTGGGCGGGGTCATATGGTCAAAACATTTTTCCTGAAGTAGGCATAGAAAGAAGGAAGGCAAAGATCAGAAATTGATAAACCTAATACCATACATTACCCGGGACACCATATTGAACATTGACAAAAATACAAGTAAACATCACACACAAAAGAGCCAATAGGTCAGCCCTGGCCCAGGATGTGACCACAAGGCTGCAAGGAACAGGCAAGGCAGCATGACAAACATTAAACGCAAATAAAAAAATGATCCTCAAAAATGAAGTACCGCCTTGGAACGGTCATTAAAATTGGCTGGAGGGGTTAAACAATCATGTTTTAGGGCGCCAATCTCATCCTTATTTTTGATGTGTCCAAATCAAGACCAATAGATGATTGGTTCGCATGAAAGATCCCTAAAATATGGATGTATCATCTTGTAAATACAAATCGAGATAGTAGAATGTGTGCATTAATAGAAGAAGGCAAAGATGCCAACCGTGAAAACTTTGACAGACTGTCAACTAAACCGTTTCTGATTTTTTTTAGAAATTTACCATTTGGGTTTTGGAAGGTGTTTCAGTGGGTGCTCGCGTTTTTATGGAAAATTACGACTTTCAGAAGAAGAAAAATGTCCTCGCGGTTGCGTGACGCCATCAGGATTGGCAGAGTTCTATTTTACTGACTTTTTTATAGTAGAATAAAAGTATACTCTAATGTGCAATAAACATTTTACCAAAAACAGACAGTCTTGTAAATATTAGCAGCACCAACAAATTATGCTTAACTTTATGCCATTATTATATTTTGTTTTATTTCATAGACTATCATAATATACTGAATCACACTTCTACCGCAAAATCAAACTGAAACTTAACTATATCACATAATGTTTCATCCATTATTACGCCGTATTATCAAAAGACAAAAAAGTCAATTATTCCATTTTAATCGCTACCTCGTTGAGCGAATGGCTACCATCTCATTCTGGCCAGTACACTTATTTTGGCAAGGGCTTGTTCTCTAAAAATATACCCATGAGACATTTTACGTTGGTATTTGTGGGTCAGTAAACATCTTAATAAAAAAATGGGGGGGGGGGGTCGCGGCAGGTTCAGTTGGGGACTACCATTACTCGGTATATATCTTAACTCATTTCTGTTATTTCTATTTCATTTTAAATCATGATAAAAGAATAATCTACAAAGGTCTCAAAACCTGGATATAAACACACTGGAGTACATTATTTCAATACTATCGATGTTCTTTAAGAAATAAATTCGATTTTTGGAATGTGCATGGAATCATGAATACTTCAGGGGCCACTAACTCGTAGACATCGTAAGTTGACCAACTTAAGACGACCTTAACATTAACTTAAGGTGACGACCGTAATATTTAAGGTGGCGCTATTCCGATAACATAAAGCCGTCTTAGCGCCTTCTTAACTTAAGGTCATCGTATCTTTTAAGATTTACCTGTGTTATATCTATTCTCTCGTGCAAAGCTTGTTGTTTACAGTATTTAGAACCGACTCAGCAGAAAAGATAAATATATGGGTCGCGACGCGAGAAATCAGTCTTTGGGTAGGCTAAAATCAGCATACTCAGCTACAGAGATTAGCTAGAATATTGAAAATTTCGCGCTGCGATTTGTGTTGTAGCTGTCTGTGCTCTCTGTCACTTCCTCGCGGTGCCGTCGGTTGGTCTGGAGTCTGTGATCGTGGTATTTTCTGGTCACTTTCTAACTACTATATTTTACAGTTAACAAGGATAATGACACTGATCATACTGAATGGTTGCACAGGCTATTCGGTGCGAATGTTTTTCGCGTGTAACTAAGTTTGGTTTTCTCGTGGCCCATATTGTTGATATCAGCCAATTGATATCAATATTATTCGTTTTGCATGAACCCTTTATATTTGTGAAACCCCTAAACGAGAATTTTTTGCAAACAGAGAAGACCCAGATAAAATGCTTTATTTTATCAGGGTATTTACTGTCTGTAAAGGTAAACTATCTTCAGACAAAAGAATACAATATATTTTTGAAAATTACAACCTGTCAACAGCCTGATATTTACAATGGACTAACCCAAGTTTATTGTATCAAGTCAGAAGGAAGGCTCCATTACTATTAAAAGGGTTAAGCTTCGCCTAGTTCCCTGACAAGTTTCAAATGTGCATTATAAGCAAACAAAATATCTAAGTCCTGGCGTCTTGTCAGAGATGGTTTTCTCGTGGTAGTTTAGTTTTATTATTTAATTAACAAACAATTAAAATATCTTCATTATTGTGATAGCGTACTGAATACAAAATGAACTTTAAGCAATATTCACAGCAGAAGAGCTGGCAAATGAATGCTATGTGAAAATTTGAACAGCCTTTACTTCAAAAATAAGGGGCACAACATCCAAATCTATCTCTCTCTATTTTCTAAATATCGTTTAAAAGCAGTGGTCGGATTACTTTGAAGACCAAGAGTTTAAACTCATGAGTACGTCAAAAACTCTGATCAGGCTGCAGAGTTCTAGACATCTGCAGGGCTGTGTGTAGCAGTAGTCGACCCGCTCATATGCATTCAAAAATGAACACAACCAGTGGTTTGGGGAACAGAAGAAAACGACCTTTTATTTTATTTTGGAAATCCACCCACCAACCTACCTACCTACCTATGTACATATACCCTTGATTGGCTCAGAACGATACCCTTGTGGCCATAGTCTTTCATTGACCATGATCAGTGAAAACTAACATAAAATGGCCTACAGGTTTAATTACCAAATACAGCACACAATCACTGAGCACACATGAAGCAATTTACATGAACATACACGTGCGTGTTTATCTGCTACATGCCTACATGCATTCAGGAAATTTCGCCAGGCCCAATATTTTTATTTTCCAGGGGATTCCAACTCTTTTCGGGGGAAGGGGTCCAATTGCTATTTTATAAAGAAACGTATGGATTTTCCAGGGTGGGTGGTCCGGACCTCCTCCCCCCTCTGGACCTGCGCACAACCTATATACATGTGTCTCTGTATAAAGCCTTTAAAATGTAGCAGGCAGTATTTTTTTTCTAAAGATATAGGCTTTCATAGTCTTCTAAAATTATTATGTCACCAAAATCATTATTTTATTGCATTCGTTCTTGGAAGTACCTCTCGTAACCACTAAGACAGCGCTAAGGTGACTCTATCGTGACCGTAACTTTACGATGATCTTAAGTCATCACCGTAAATTAAGGTGTGTACGAGTTAGTGGCCATAACCGTTAAGGTGATCTTAAGTTGAACTTACGGTGATCTTAAGGCTTAAGATGCCTACGAGTTAGTGGCCCCAGATCTCTTGCAAAGTAAGTGAGGCCCGAAGGGATTCACGTTAACTTTGCAAGAGACCCAAAGTATTCATGATTCCATGAACATTCAAAAAATTGAATTAAATACTTTTATTTACATTTTATTATAAATATCTAAAATAAAGAAATTAATTACACTTTAGGAAACAAAACCGTTTTGTATTTAATATGTAATCGTATTAACGATGTTGTTAGAGGGTTAAACGGAAAAGCGGAACAGCCATTGTGAAAATGGGCAGCCAATGGAGCATGCAAGAGGCTTGTTTTGCACGTGAGATCCATGTGTGGTTCGCTGTCAATCACAATACCAGTGTCACTTCTGGTGAATAAATTCAATTTTCGAAGCGTACTGCACGGGAAAATGATCTTGGCAGCTGACAATCAAATGTGTGTAGTTCATGAGGCTATGAACGGTTGCAAAAATTAAAGATTTATTAAAAGTTTGCTTTGTAAATGTAAATATTATCTTTTAGCTTCGTCGCGAAAAAATCTGTCTGTGAGATACTCGTACATGTATGAGATATACCTATAAAATTACACAGATAATATAGGATATTGAAAACTTGCATGCAACAAGTTCTTTTGCGCCTTTTAGAGATTGAATGAGCGCTGACAGTACTGTTGTGTGCATACATCTATATCAGTGACTAATATTTGCTATTCGCATACACCATACGAAAACAACTAAAGCATGTGGCGATAAAACCGAATTAAAGCAAATAAAATTCTTAAAAAACTAGGAAGTGTTCTATCGAGGGGATTTTTCTGCTACTGCCAACACTACTATGATTAGCCGGTACGTGTCGCTAACAGTTTACTGATAGAAAACAAAACGCTTGAACACCTTTTTGGCTATGAAAAGTTTGTTACAGATAAAAGATAGTTCGGGTCACAAATCTAATGGCATAAAAATGTCTTTCATAAAGTAAAGGTATATCTTGTGTAATGAGGTGATTCTAATGATAACACACAACATACCTTTCAAAGAATCTGCCTGAAGCCCCAATCCCACAGAGCTTGCAACCTCTCGGCGACTGAAAAAAAGACAATCGCAGAAGGTTGCGGAGGTCACGGCAAGGTCTAACAAAGGTCGCAATAAGGTCGCCGATCTGTCATTAATCAAAATCAGTCACCGCCAGTATTTTGGGCATGCACAAAAGTCTAGCCATGGCTGATTTGGATCGCTGACTAGTGTTAAAGATTTTCTAGTCGTCGCCGATCAGTCGCCGATTAGTCGCTGATCAGTCGCTAAGGATTGCATTGCAAACAATTTGTTGAAATAGGTCGGCGACTGGTCGGCAATCGATCAGCAACTGGTATTTTTTAGTATCAGTGAATACATGTAACAGATAAATTTTATGTGCAAGAATCCCAGTTATGACCTTGTAGTCGTATGAACTTGTAGTCGTGTGTCAAGGTGTATTATACTTAAACCCTGTATTATGGCTTAAATGTGAACTCCTCCTTCATTGTACATCTTTTGCAAAACAATTTCCGTTGGTATGTTGGTGACAAGTAAGTTTTTAATTTCCAATATGTGCTTAATGCCAAAGGCCAAGGCCAAATATACTCAAATTCTGTAAAACGACGTGTAACCTGGTTAAATATACTATATTCTGTTATGCGACATGTAACCTGGGTTCCTCTTTCATATTTAGACCGAAGGGGTTCATATCTGGCAAAATGATTGTCAATTCCGTGTAAACTAAAGCAAAGGCATTTACTTGGAGGCAAATGTTGAATTATATCTAAATCAGTTCAGTGGCTTGTAACGCTAACCCCTTTATCATTTTTTCGCAAAGGGCATTCATATTTAACACAATTATTGCTTATGATGAGTATATTACATTGAGCATACGTGTACAAATCGTTTTTATGATCTTTGAGTTAAAGTTTAAGGTCAAACGTGCTAACTATGTGTCTTACGACTCGTGTCACGACTCTTTTTGTAATTTTAAAAGAAGTACTTCAGTGATATTTTGTACAATAGTTTCTAATACTACCTTAGAGTCAAATGTGTTTATGTTTTATTTGATTTTTTACGTCCCATAAATAATCTTTCAGTTATGTAGTGCGAGTCTTCCTGGGTTAAACCAGTATTAAGCTAGGATTTATTTGTTTTGCTCAATGAGACAACGCAACGACGCCGGTGAGGCTCAAACCCGCGGCTCCTCGGTCTCGAGCTCTACCACTGAGCCACTGCGTCAAATGCAAAGACAACATTAATGTGTACATTTTCTAAGAAGGCTCTTAAGCTTCAAAGGCAAAAAGTAAGAGAGAATGCAAAGATCAGGAATCGATACAATAAAGTACCACGCCTGACCTTGGATACCGTATTCTTACTTTTATATCCTATAATAATCGTATTGTCGCAATATTTGCCTAACTTTAGGAGTGCAGATGACACGAAGTGATTGTACTCTAGGTATGGCTCTTGAGGCAAAGATCAATGTCAAAATAATTGAATTCTAGTGATATGGATTGTAAAAGGAATATCGCATACGTGTTTTGATGAAGATGGTCCGTATATATTATGCACAATAACGGATGCCCTCGCGAGGTGTGTAGATGTCAACACGTTTGAATCAACAGTCATTGTCAAAATATGTAAAATCTGCTTGAATTGCGTAGCGACTACATTTAAGACAATGTAAGTGGTTCTTATTTGAGTGCTGAAATGTTTGTGGCTTGTAGATGGCAATTACGATTTTAAAATGGAAAGGAAACATAAGCCAAGGTCATAAGTGTCATACGGTGCGATATTTAATATAAGTACGGATATTTGCTATCCTCTTACCCCATCAATTGTCCCCATTCTAGTCTTAGTTTTGTATAAGGACCACATAGAGGAGTGGAACGTATACTAACACGTTGCCTTATATTGCCCCCTCCCCTTCTCTTAATAGTCCATCAGACAAAAATTGATAAGACTGACTTGTGTGGTTAAACCTCAACAAAACCATGTTATGACATTGGCATGTTGATTTTAAGTTTGTATATAGGTTATCTACAGGCAAACATGCAGGTCAGACATCATTTCCTATCTAGTCGACAGTAGAACAACAAGATAATGGTAAGATCATGTTTTGTTGATTTAAAGTTAATTAGGCTTACATCAGTTCTTTGTCCTTTTTTATAATTGGCTATAATTAATCACATGGAAAACAGGCAGTGATCACAAGTCATGGAAGCATATTATAACCAGATATGTTCTGCAAAATATAAATAAAATCCTCAAATCGTTAATCAGCTCAATCTTGATGAACCTTTTTCAATTTTTAGACTATGATGACCAAATATTTTGCAAAGCAATAACTGTCAAAAAGTTCATGCCTTAACTCTGACACAAAGTAATGAAGTGTCTAAGTTAGCTGAAATAGTTCTAAAACAATGTTATCATTGGACTCTTTTGCAAAAACGATGCTTTCTCCAATTCCCTTTTCTCCAAGTTCAAGACAAAATAACAAATATTTCCCAAAGCAATATACTAGTAATCAATTATTTTAAATTTATAAAACGAGTTGAGAATAAGAGATAAAATGAGAGGCTTACATGAAGCATAACGCGGCGTCTGATCAGGGTCTTCAATTTTTACTTATATAATGTTCTTTTAAAATTTGAATGAAAAGGAAAACTACCACAAAACAACCCTTAAAACGGAAATGGACGGACCCAATTGTTAATCATAGGAAATCTAATTTGGCTTGAATGGGTTAATTCACCTTATTTACAGATGGACAGATTCCTTATCTTGTTACTCTTCGTCGTCGCCTGCAGCTGTAATGGACAAGTACTTAAAGATATAGTAAGCACACATTTCTACAATACAATGCGATGCCAACGTGATATACACGTATGTTAAAGGTTTCTACCTGTTATTGATGTAGTTAAGCTCCGGATCAAATCAAGGCACCACAGAACATAGCTTTTAAAATAGTTGAAATAGAAAACCAAAATCAGTAGCAGCTACTTTCAAATAACTTTACTATAGCGTGCTCAATGCAATTAAATTTATGGGCTTGCATTTAAAGACAGCCAGAATTTATGATCTACATTTTGTTATGATGCAGCTTTGATCAGAAGGGCATAATTGTTGTTCAGAGAGAGAGAGACGTGGGATGGGGATAGAGAGATTACATGTCCGTATCAGGAATAAGTGATGTTGAAATGGCACAGCGGTGTTAAATGAAGAACTCAGTAAAGTCAAAATGTAATTTATATGTAACTGAAGAATATATTTTTAATCTTTTCATTGTTTTCCTCTTCACACATTCAAGCTGTTGGTCTTTACATGTATATGTCATAGAAGTCAAGCTAACCAACTTATATCAGGGTTCACTCTGCCATTAGCCATTGTAGGCATTTGCTACTAAAAATGTAGAGTGGCTACAAATATAAGTCATTGGCTAAAAGTCCACTCTAGGTGGTTCAAAAATAACATATCCGCGAAAGAGTGTATTTTGATCAGCTTTAAGATTTTCCAATATTGCTTTTATCATTCCATCACATTTTATTATTGTGCAATATTTAACTCGTTGAATGTTGGAACTTTTTCCAATAGCATCAGAGTGTCAAACAGTTTGTATCCAGATCAGGCCCGACACGTGTTGATAGCACTTTTTGGTTAAAACCTTGGCTGAGCCAGGGTAAGCCCTGTATATCCAGATACTCTATGTAGCCTTACCGTTTTTTATTTTTATTTTTGTGCTTGCTAGGGTCGGTTATTCGTCTTGTGATATTTCCAGTTGCTCTGCCAAACCGTGAAATTCTTCTGGGAATTAAAGCATAATTATGCCCATTATGCGATGAACGACTCTTGTTGTATGCTAGCAAAGAATGAAAGCGCTGACTAGACTGCGCATCCTCATAGTCAAATCAGCTTCGTTGTAAGTCGCTTTGTTATAATCTACAACCAAATTTATCCAAGATTTTTTTGTTATTTTGCGCTTAAAACTCTCAGTCCTGTTAATAAATTGTCAGCGTTTTAACATTAAATCAAATAAACTTCTTGCTCGGCTGAGTTAAACATGACAACAAAATAAAACCTCTGGCCAGGGTTTCTTGCAGCCCATTAATCTCAATGTCAAAACAGCATCCCTTTATCAATATCACAGGAGATGGTTGCTTCCGGTGGTCACGAAGATGGTTGTTATGTTGAAGATACCTTGGATTTACAATGTGGTGATTATGCCATGTTTGTGGCCGATACAACAGAGAGAAAGTTGACTGTTGGCTCAAAATGCCAGCTACAGACTGACACAGGGGACACTGTATCGCTGGTTTGTTCGGAAGACGGATTTCTAGTGCAAGAACCTTTTCGATCTGAAGGGGGTAGGTAGTCTTTTATGATTGCTCGACCCTTTTGTGTGCACTATACAGCTGCTTTCCACAATTTTTATAGATAGCGATTTTTGTGATAATTATTTACATACCCTATACTAGTTTGCGTGTTTGTTGTAAACATATGCTTTGTTTGATGTATGATTTTTTTCTGCCAATACACGAACGATATATCTAGTGATAGTGAGTAACAATATTGATTGTTCTTGTAGATTTTTGTATCAAGTTTTAACTTCTAAAAAAAATGATATTGATTATATATTAAGTAAATCAAAGTTGCTTATCAAAACTCTATTTCAAATTAAGGGCTAATAAGGAGAGCAGCAAAGAACACTGTGGTTGTCATCTATAATATCATGTGTACCAAGCATTGTGAATATACTTTGAGAATTGAAGCTATCGAGTGTATCAACAATGAATCACTTGATTGGCTTGGGTGTATGTGCACTAGCGGGTTGTACAAATTTTATAACTAAAAAAATGACTTTTAAAATATATTCTAAGCGCATTTTGGATGTTCAAAATTGATGTTACATAGTAAGTGCCCTTTATTAGGAGAAAGACCAAAAAGAAAGTACTGCCAAACAGTTAGAATGGACCAAGTGAGTTGGAATTGTATTAAGATTGGGAAATGTCATCTTTTAAGATGAATCCACACTCCAAACCTATTCTCATCGCAAACCCAGAATGTCTGGTATCTGTAACACGAAAATGTTTATCCACATTACATTGATTGGTGTGTAAAAAATCCACTGGAAGTCGTAGATAGGGGGCTACTTCATGACATACTGGTGATTGTTTCATTTACAAGCTTAAGTTGGGGCACCTTTAAAAGTCATGAGATAGCTCCCTATATACTTGTACGTTTTGACATTAACAGTCTACACACTGGAAATCTGGCATATACGCTTTTGAAAACTTAATAACTTTTCAACAAATAGACACAGTAACATCCTTCCCACACTGTTTAATACCCCTTTTCCACACAGGCCCCGAATCCCACGAAATGGCACAAATTGACAAATATTTGGATTCGTGGCTGAAACGTACTCAGTTCATGAAGATCTTAACTGTCCGTAGTCAGTTCTTGAAATTCGTAGGTCTATCGGGAATTCGGCTCGAAAGTTTTGAACTGTTCAAAACTTTAGCCACGAACTCCCCAATTCGAAAAATCGTGCAGGATTCGTAACACATTTCTAGTGCATTCTTGGACATCGTAAATGAATCGTAATCGATTCGCAGGCGTTTTGGGCATTTGTAGCTTCTCTAAGCCCATTCGTTGGGAATGGACAATAAAACCAAGGAAGAGATAGTAGAAGGGATGTCCCTTATAGTAACTACGCCGTCACGCGCAAATGAGCCAGTCCTTAAAGTGGAAACAGATTTGGCAGATTCTGGAACACAATCAGGATCAGTCAGTAACTCCTGGCTGGTGATTTTGCAAATGGCGAACTACCATATTTTTCCAAGTCAAAGAGTCAGGACCAGGGCCTTTCCACTTTAACGTAGTTGTTTTCTTCTAGCTATATAATATAAGAAGCTGTTTTCAACACTTAAAGTGAAGGATCAATTCTACATCTGCTTTGCGAGGAACACTCATTTTGGAACTGATGCCCCCGATGCATGGATGGGTCTTTTTTATAACTATCGTGAGAGAAAATCTCGCGAATCGTTGCGATTTGTCGCGGATTTCTGTTAATTCGTGCCCAATTCGTGCTGCATTCGGCGTATTCTAAACTAATTCGTGATCGATTCTTTAACTTATTGCAGTATTTCAATACATGTATGTTATTGCACATCGTAGTGAATTCAGCAAAGTATCGTGGCGAGTCAGGCCGAATTCAGCCAAATCCCGCAAATATTCGTAACTGTTTTTACCTTTTTCGTAACTGAATCGTAGAACATCAGAGAATAGGTTGAAAAATTTACAATTCTGCACAAATCGAGTCGGGGATCTGTGGTCTGTGTAGAATAGGGGCATTACTCCCCATAGGCTTCAAAGTCTGGTAGAATACAAATAAAGTCCCTATGGCCCAACACTATGTTTCAGTGGAATGTTTGTATATCCCTATCAACACTTTTTCAATAGCGAAAATGCGCTTGACCCACCACAATTTGTAAGGAAACCGAAAATTGCCTGCGGCAGCCCCATCGCCCACTTTCAGAATGTAGATCATTATAACACAATATTTAAAATCAAAAAGGGACACTTCGTTAACAAATTGCCTTCTTCCCAAACACTCTTGCCAAACCGGAAACTTTTTTTGTTCATAAAATGCAGCCAACACAATGTCTTTTGCCTCAAGCAGGTTATATGATATAACCTTAGTTTCCCATTTCATTCAAACTTGTAGAAACACCCATTCTACAAGTCTATTTAGCTGACATTTGCTCACACATGTATATCATTATTTTAAACTCGAATATGATATTCTATACTAGAATATCTTAAAATTTCCCCCATTCTCAAATTCGAAATTATTCCCCATATTTCATCCTCCCCGAGTCACAGCAAGAAAGATAGCTAATACAAATCTCGGCGAAATATATAACCGTAACTGCAATTTATGATAATGATGATCACCCTTCAGTCATGGCAATACAAACTGATTTTAACTTAAAAAAGAAGGTTTTCACTAAGATCTACGTTTACCAAGAGTCTTGCACATTATGGTCAGTTGACTATTTTACATTGCAACGGCAGCAGCTATATTATAACTCATTTTTAGAACCATACATGTGTTGTTGTTTTTTATATTTTGAATGTAATTTACACACAACAATTGTAAGACAGTATTCGTAGCTTAGCAGATAGACCCGTTTTATTATCCGAGAGGCTGCTGCTTGATCCCCATCGGTGGAAAATAGTTTTTGGTTTTAATACATATATCTATCATACTTGTCATTACTACACTGACCCAAAATGAAAACTTTACACTTTATTTATTTGAATAACTGTTTTGTTAGTATACATGTCATTGTAAGATTTACGCATGCTTATTGAGACTTCGTCGCAGATAACGATTATGCAATTATTATTCAAATTCCAGATCTATTCAAGCGTCAACGCCTGAAAAACGTGATCCTTACCTTGCACGTGCCGAGGAACAGGCGGTTCATTAACAGCTTTAAAACCAACAAGAAAACATTTCCAGCTGAGTACTGGTAATAAAAAACAATTTAATGTTACAAAACGCTTCCTTTTAGTGACGGTACGTCTTTCAAAAGATCAAAGAAACCAAGTTTTTGGCGTGCTCAAGGCGGGGTCTACGGTAGATGATACTGCGCATCATTTTGGCTGCTCTAGACAGACTATTAATTATCCTATTAACCGGTACAACAGAACTGGGTATGCCAGAGCTAGTGTAAGACCTGGTCACGCACGTGTGACGACGTTACGTTCTTATCGCGTTAACACGTTAACTCACTCACGTAATTGTTTTAAACGGCAACAAGTTTTGCTCGTCTTCACGGGGTTCAAGCACATAAGATAATTAGTCATTTCGTGCAAAATAACGGACCTGGAATTTTCCAGCCTGACAATACAAGGCCTCACACAACACGTAAATAACCACACTACTCCATGCTAAAAATAACGTCAACCTCTTGCCTTGGCCTGCTTCATCCTCGGTTATGGACCCCTTAGAACACGTATAGGATAATTGGGTCCGATGGGCAGGTCCAATCATCAAATGCATGCGCTAAATGACTCCAATATGCACCTCTGTTAGCATCACATACGTATCCCTAACGTGCTCATACAACGTTACGTAAATTCAAATAGGTGACGTATTCTGCTAAGCATTCGTAAAAATGTAGGTCACACTGGTTACTGATGATCTTTTTAATATCACTTAAAGCACACAGTCAGTAATTTCTTGTTTCCAAAATCTGTGTCACTGGAATAATTGTTTTTAGAAATTTTCATTTTGACCCCTCTGAACTGAATTATTCATAAAAATTATGCAATTTTTGATTTTCATCCAATATTTTTTTTCAGAGACATTGATAAGACAATGAAAATTCAATGGCTGAAAAAATTAACCCCAAAACTTAATTTATCATCAAAATATATACTTTTGAATACTATGTAAAGTTTTCATTTTGGGTCAGTGTATTATTTTGCACTTAATATCGCTTTGTTATAGTAAACAGTGCGGACCCTGATATGAGACAACTGTATTGGATTTCGTGTTTGTTTTTTGTGCACCCATGCTGCTGGTTACAAAAATAAGTACGATTTTACGCTGACACATTTAGATTATCCAGACCAATGCTAACGAACATAAAATGCTTTAACAATGCATGGTTTCATGTTGCAGGATCTAGAATCAAACGAGAGGATGCGTCAGCGATAGTAAACCCTATTGTTAGCGGCGTTGTGGATATTGCTAAAGGAATATTTGGTTTAATAGCCGGAAGCCAAAAGCAACCAAAACGTGAGTCTAACATTTTATATTAACACAACACTGAAATGCGTAACCACGGGTCTCCTATGGGCCTCGGCGCGAGAAAAACTGTCTTCGGGAGTTTGCGAACAACACAAGCGCAGACAAAAATGTGCTTGATGCATCAGCATGGTCGTTTATTAAAGGAGGAGATTGTTGCCAATAGTAGTATATACTGAACAAAAGTGAAAACGCTACACTATAATTATCTATATTTTGTGAGAAAGTATTGGACAAAAAATATTTACTAAAGCTTAATAATGTTTCCCAGACATTCAGAAAACGATTCATCGAAACTCCATCAATTTGTCTCGTTTGGTTACTGAGTTATGCTCCTTTAAGTGTTTAAAGCTTTATTCACTTAAATTTGCTATTGCGCATGCGCAAATCAAAAGTGTTATGCTTATCAAAATTGGTCATAATGGCGTTGCATAAAAACACAAGAAAACTGATTAATCACTTGAAACAAGCTCAAAAATCAATTTCAAATTTATCAAATTTGTAAAAAATTGAAAATTATCTCCCTTTGACAAAATTAAATGTTTGGTAATCTTCGATTTATCACGATTTTCGATAATTTTCTTTTGCCAAATCAGGAAGACCTCTCAGCACAGAGTTGCTACTATTTCTCGACTAGTAATGTCCTCATACTAAGATGCAATAACCCATTGATTTTCCTATGAAGATATCAGTGTTAAAATTTCAATCTTGGCAATTTGAAGGAAACCCCACTTTTTAAGATTGCTTTTCCAAACGATCGAAACACACTTGAGATAAGTCCTTCACATTTCTGGTTGCCACATGTCTAGACTACCATTTCGTGCAGTCGGATCTCGTAGGTAGTGGATTTCTGAAGGCCTAAACTGTGTGAGATTTCTGTTTAAATTTGCGACCTGAGAAATTGGACCCTATCACATTGAAATGGCTTTCATGTGTTTCCTCATGACAACATCCGTAAAACTTTTACTGTTATGCATTACTCAGTATGTGAAAAATAAGATATACTTTCATTTGCATTCTTGGTTTGCATAAATTTGTATATAGATGGCAAACAATTCAGGTGTAGCGTTTTCACTTTTGTTCAGTATATATGCAAGGAATTTCTGTTTCGTTATGTAAAGTAATACTATCTAAGTACAGGGACTTGGGATCTATCTATCTGTTTATTCTGTCGAGCTGCCTGTCCTCATTCTGTATTCAGAATAGTTAAGCACGCTGCTGTCTACATGTACCTGGAATAAGAATAATTGCAGTTGCAGATATAAATCCATATATTTTATTTTGTTTTGCTGAAAATCCTATTATGACGTCAGAAGGCGCTAATTTACTATACTAGAATTCCCAGAATCAGATGTGTCGCCTGGCAAAGTAGAGGTCAAACAAGGCCAATTTATTGAATGAATATCCCTGGCGAAGGGTTGTTTTAGAAGGACTTATAAATCACAAAACATAAATTATAGTTCTCCAACCCCTAAGTTCACCTTGGGTATTATACAGATCATAGTTTAAAGCCAATCAACTAATTTCCAGTGCTTAGTTCATTAAAAATAAAACTTCTGTACAATTTCAATAGTTGACTTTGCACCTGACCCATAAAATCATTCAAAGATTTTGCTTTTATGTTAGTCTATACTACTTTTCCTTTAATTTGATATGCAACTTGTCCAAATTATGATTGTTTTATCTTTTTTTAACCCTACACACTGGTTGATGGTATGTGTAAGTACAGAACATGTGCTTACATGGTACTCTAAGCTCCATTCCCTTTAATTTGATATAGATCATGACTACATTCAAAATCAATGTTTTCACTTTTGACCCCTACCCCAGGGGCCCAGGGTGTGTGTAAGCGCAGAATATTTGCTTGCATGGTGCTCTTTGTTCAATTGCCTTTAATTTGATATGCAAAATGACTACTTTTAGTGAAAACATTGTTTGACCTTTCCACCCTACCACAGGTCGAGCGTAAGTGTCAGAACAGAAAATGTTCTTGTAGGTGCTCTTTTATGGCTCCATTCCCTTTAATTTGATATGCAACATCAGTACTTTCAGGGAAAAATGCTTTGATTTTGACCCTACCCCAGGGATCGAGGGTTTACATGTTGCTGCATTCGTGATTCCCTTTAATTGATATGTAACATAACCATATTCTGAAATTATAGTTGAATTTTGACCATTTGATTTTACCCCCAGGGTCGGGGGGTCTGGGTGCAAAATAGTTGCTACCATGTTGCTGCATGTGTCATTTCCTTTAATTTGATATGCAACATATTGTCAAAAAGTTGTATTGTGGCCTCTTTTCTACCCCATAAGTCTACCTAGGGGTCGGATCAAGGCCTTCGAACTAAAATACTGTTTGATATGTTTCATATTTATTGTACCTCTGTCTACATGCGAAATTTAAATATAAATATTGACAACTGACTAATTAATTGCAAAATTTAAATATTTGACCTTTGACCATACCTATGGGGTCAGGGGATTGATAATTTTTTATCACTGTCATTCTTATCTACAATCCCTGGGTAATCATGGCATATAGTGAGATGTTGTCAGATATGATTGTTTTGGAGAAATGTGAAGTTTATTACACAAAAAGCCAAAAATGAATACAGCTTTTGCATTAGTCTAAACCTAAGACAAAATAGGGCCATAACTCAGTCAAAAACTAGTGGATGACCTCCAAATTTCAGAGCAAAATGCAAAGGAAGACAAAAGGTTAGAGAAAAATTGGAGCTCTTTAAAATTTTGGATAGAAAATAGGAACAATAGGAAAAGCTCAAAAACTGGTTTCTCAAAAAATGATACATATATAAATTTATACATACACATACATATAAGGTGATAACAGTCTGCTGACTAAATGAAAAGAAAAAAATATTAAAATCTGAGCAATTTGTTAGCTCTGAGAGAATATTAAAAGTAAGTAATATTAAACCAATTCAAAAACTATGAGCGAGCAAGCGAACAAGGATTTTTTTTTTACTAATAAAATTGTGTCGAAGTTGCATATTTGACCCCGAGTGACAAGCAATTATATGTCAATTTAGACAGATTATAGGGGTGACAAACGCTTTTCTGGTCCCCTACAAAATTATTGGGGGGCTGCCCCCCTGCCTCACCCCCTACTCCTACGCTACTGTATGCGATGAAGGAGCTTGATGGGTACTGGTGGCTTTTCCAACAAATGCTGAAACTACAAGTAACACCTGCTGTTATTGATAAATTATTAGGGAAAACATGGGAAATGTCAGGCTCAGTTTCTTCATAAGCAGGTACTTTCTGGTTTGTTTCCTTTTTGGAGCATTGCATTTCTACTGTTGACTGATGTACGTAGTAAAATGGTTCGATAGTTCTAATATATGTTTAGTGAGATACACTGAGGACAGTAAGAAATTTTGGAAACTATGTTAGCAGTTGTTTGGCGGATGATTTATAAATTGTATGAGTGTTTACACCAAAGAATGAATCTCAAATTAACCCTGGTTTACATTTTATTGTCCAATAAAAAAACCTTACATCTTGATATCAAAGAGGCTTTCTGCAAATTATGATTGCGTCGCTAAAGGCCTCCTCACACATAAGCGAATCCGAATAGAGTAAATTTGTGCATTCAAGCGAATTCTGAACTGAAGTTTCACAAAAAAATACATAATCTTAAAATGTGACGATAGAGAACTATTTGTTGCGAATGGTTTACGAACACTAACTGTAATTCGCTAGAATGCGTTTGCTCGCGCAAACAATATTGTTTGCGTCCATTAAAGAAAAGGAGCGATTTGATGCGATTTGGGGCGCAGAGATACGAACATAAACGCAGCATCGCGAATCTTCGCGAATGGCTCTGAATATTTCAGACACGGCAATCCCACACCCAGTCAATACCAGACGAGCAACGCCTTGATTGCCCCCCTCCCTCCCCAACACACACCACCAAAGTACAGGGTGAAGGTCAGGATTTTAACATATATATCTCCAGGTGAAGACAGCATAAAACCATGAAATATAAATTTAAAAATATGATCGACAAAATCTGCACCGCCTTGGAACTGTCAGCAAAAGAAATACATATACTGAAATGCTTCAACAAGTTTAACGGGATCAACCTCACTCGTAAGTAAAAAATTGTTGTGCATAGTTGGGCTAAAAACAGGGCTCAATCCGACACAAGAAGGTCTCCTTGTGATGAGGTGGGGCATGTACCAGAGCACTAGAAAATCAGTAAGACATCAGACCCACTTTTTCTCAGGGGGAAGGAGGGGGGTATTGGTTACGGATAAATAATGCATAATTTAGTATCATGATAATGGGCTTCCAACAGCTAAGATTTATCGGGAAGGGGACTTATTTAGAGTCCAAACAAAAGACTTGAAATGCCCCCAGTATCGAGCTCATGAACCCTGGTCTGCATGGACTACACCACATATGCTGAGAGAGAGAGGAAGAGACAGACAGACAAATACATGCAGATTGCATGCTTGATGGTCAACCCAGTCACGGTTGGAAAATAGTAAGTGAGTATGATCAGGAAATACCACAATCACAAACTGCAGACAACACCGTGGCACCGCGAGGAAGAGTCGCTCAACCATCACAAGACACCAGGAAGACAAATTAAGCAAAGCAATCAGCTCTCTCTCCCCCATTAAGATGATTGCAATACTAGAATGGACATTAAGTAACGTACAAAAAAAACATAGAACAATTACAGACTCCCACAATGGGAGTAACAATAGACAAAAAGTCAACAACAACAGAACCACCGCCTTAGAACGGACAGCAGCCTAAGCCACCGGGGGGCTTAAATGCATTTTACTGGTACCAAATCTTCGCCCTAGATTCTGCTGTTGTTGAAGTACAATAAATGTTCAGCTCGCACGGAGGCCATCTAACTAATGCAATGTATCATCATGGAAAACACTCTAATCAAATTAACACTCCATGATAAAACAAAGAAAAGGGCTCATGACTCACAGATAGTCAGAGCTAAAGAAAATCTCAAGTTGAGCCACGGTGGGTCAAGCTACAGATAAGCATCAGGCACCAACCCACCGTTTAAAGCTTTACGTCAGAGCCGCCATAGAGTCTGAGGCCTGACCCACCGTCGTGCAACTTTGCTTTCCTCTTTAATTGCACGCTGGTGGGCCGAACTTCAGACTCTTTGACGGTTCCGACTTAAAGACTTATCTATTCATGAGATCGTAAGGCCTGATACTTTGGCTGTTGTCAGGCCCACCGTGGTATACCTGTTGGATTTATTTTGCTCCTGTATTCAGTTTTATTTACTGTTGAGTCCTTATCTTTGCTTTATCTCCTTTTTATATCTTGATTTATATGTTCTAGGAGTTGATGCATTGGTAAGGTTGGGGTCTTTCAAGCAAACCAGACATCTATGTGTCTTGATCCACACCTGAACTAAGGGTGAGGTTGGTGCACCCTTTAAACAGGTTTAAACCCTCCAGTAAAATGTTTTTAATGACCGTTCCAAGGCGGCGCTTCTTTTGTGGAGCATTTATGTTATTTCTGTCTTGTTTTGTTATGCTTTCATGCACGTCTGTTTGTTGATGTCTTGTGTTCCCCTGCTGGGAAAGGGCTGACCTCTTAGATCCCGTTTGTGATGTCTTATTGTGACATTGTCACTTTCCCATTGGTATCCTTGGTCAGGTGTGCTGCGTGATTGTATCGATTCCTGATCTTTGTCCTCTTTCTTACTTAGACAGACAAACAGACACACAGATAAATGCAATAGACACACACAAAGACATTATCCTCATCTGAGGGTGTTTAATATACGTAGATTCAGTCCCCCACCGCCCTATGTGGGAGCGCAGTGGTAGAGTGCTTGACTCGAGACCTAGAGGCCGCGGGTTTGAGCCTCACCGGCGTCACTGCGTTGTGGTCCTTGAGCAAGACACATTTATCCTAGCTTAGTACTGGTTCAACCCAAGAAGACATGTCCCTGTTTATCTGAAAGATTGTTGATGGGACGTAACGAATCAAATAAAACAAAACAGTCCCCCACTCCCTGTATAACCACAACTCTATAGTGTGACCCGGGACCCCTAAAATTCACAAGGCTACCAAGCTAGCATTCAATTGCTGTGCTATAAAATTGAATTTTACTGGTGGGCCGCTGATGGCCCGCTTATAGCTTTATCTGCTCTCAACTATAAAAGGCATTGGATCAAAAACGTCGTAGGAATGCTTCAATTCGCATCGATTCGCGTTTTGTAGTTACAGTGCGTATTAAAAGCAACTCCTTGTTAAACTTCGGTACTTTGGCAAACAGTGAAGCATTTTGACGAAATGTCGCATTTCATCAGGGCCTACACTGTTTGCTAAATCTTTAAAGATCTTCAAAGATTGAAATTCAATATCAGTATGAAATGACGACCTGTTCCCCCTCTGTATATACAGGTACAATGAACTATGCCATATTCATTCAGTTATATCAGAAGAACCCATCAGAATGCAAAGCGTAAATACCAAAACCTAATGATTGCTCTGTTTTGTCTCTACTATTTCAGCAAATAAACCACCTATACTTCATTGCCCAGTAGTTTCACCTCAGGTAATTACAGCCCGAAGAGGTTTCGATAATGCAACTGTGACTTGGTCTGAACCAACTGCAACGGACCACGAAACTGAGACAGGAGACATCAAGTGAGTATCCTGTTTAACTACAAGACAATAAATATTAAATCATATCAACTAGAAGCCTGCAGCTATAACTCGACAACATTAACTCAATATTGCACGTTTATTAATTGATAACAGATCAGCTTTAACAATGAAACAGCAAATTGTTCTGTGCCAAGCGCATCAGTCTCTGAAAATAATACAGAAGACTTCAATAGAGTGGGTTTTTTTTTATAATATCGCATTAATATTACATTTGAATGGTTAAAAAACAGATCTGGGGGCACTAACTCGTACACATCTTAAGTTGACCAACTTACGATGGTCTTAAATTGAAGTTAAGTTGACGATCGTAAAATTTAATGTGACGCTATTCCGATAACATAAAGCCGTATTAGCGCATTCTTAAGTTAAGGTCACCTTACACAATGTATCATTTAAGATTTACCTGTGTAATATTTTTCTCTCGTGCAAAGCGTGTTGTTTACAGTATTTAGAACAGACTCAGTAGAAAAGATAAATATATGGGTCGCGACACGAGAAAAGCTGTATTCGGTAGGCTGAAATCAGCATACTCAGCTACAGAGAATAGCTACAATATTGAAAAAAAATCGTGTTGCAAGTTGTGTTGCCTGTGTTTTGTGGCTCTTCCTCACGGTGCTGTGGGTTTGTCTGGAGTCTGCCATCGTGTTATTTTCAAGCTATACTCACTTCCAGACTACTATACTTTCCAGTTAACAAAAATAAAGGCACTGATCTGACTGCATGGTTGCGCAGGATGTTCTGTGCCATCGTTTTTCGCATGTAACTAAGTCAGGTTTCCTCGAGGCGAGGTCCCTTTATGTTGATATTACCTATTTATGCGTCTACTGATATCAGTATTTTATATTTTTATTACCTTTTGTATTCGGGAAACCCCTAAACGAATACTTCTGTAAACAGTAAAAGCCAAGATGAAATGCAACATAATAAGCTGCATTTCGTTAGGCTCTATACTGCGGGTAAAGATAAAACGATCGTCGGAAAAAAAGAATATACTTTGTCTTTCTTTTTCTTTTTGAAAAACTACAACAGGACACCCTAGATATTAGGCCTTGAGCTGGCTATAGACCCCCCTCCCCCCCAGGGGGAATTTTGTACACTATGATTTTCTGAAACTACATTATATAAGACACAAAATAAAAGATGTTAGCCCTCTGAGAGTGGCAGCGTTAACGTGTAACATCACGTTATATACGTTACCCCCCCCCCAAAATAGCATTAAATGTCCCTGATAATGTCTCCACCATGACATGTTCGTACATATTTGCATGCTGACACAGGTCTATGAACTTCTTATAACACAGTTACATATTTTTAGTATTAATTTTATAAATATCTTGCGTTATTACCGTTATATACGTTACTTAGTGTTTCCTGTGTTATTTCCGAGTATCGGTATGGTGTTTATTGAATATGCATGTATTACATTTGTCACAGAATATAGTAAATCTATAAGGCTGCTACTTAAATTATTTAAAGTTCTTTATTATGGATGCTTACACTATTTTTCAGGCCCATGTTATGTATGTTACTTTCAAAATAGCATTAAACATTCAAGTTAATGTCTCTAACAAGCCCTGTTTATACTTATTTGCATGCTGGCACAGGTTTATGTACTTCTTTTAACAAGGTTTACCTATTTTAAGTATTCATTTAATAAATGCCCTGAGCTTTAACTGTTATGTGTGTTACCAAATGATACATAAGCTATTCTGAGTATCTGTATAGCAGTTGTTGACTATACAGGTATAAAGTCTGTCAGAGAATTTAGAAAATGTACAGCTCAGTTATGTGCAGGGTATATGGATATAATTCAGATGGTGTTGCCAGTGATTAAGGCTACAAAGAAAACAAATTTGAATTGCATGTCAGCTCTATCTGTATGCCTTGTTCCCAATGTTCATTGCAAACAATCACAACAACTACGCACAATATGTACCTGTGTAACTGATTACACTCATAAATTTGTCTGATACACATCGCAGATGCAAAATACTTCTTGAACAAAATGGGTTTATTGTGACACAACCACTGGTTCTTTGCTTGAGAAATACTTTTGACATAACTATCAGGCAAACAATAAAGAGGTATTATAGGCTTCAACAACTAGAATTACGCTTCGTACTACAGATGGAATGGTGTATTACTCATCACGTCAGAGCTCAATATATTGAAACAACTCTTCAATGCACCGAAATGAAATACGAGTACTAGAGGCAGTTATAGGCGTCACCAATCCTTTTAGCTCTAGTTTTGAAGACAATGAACTGTGCTTTTTGTCTTTCGAAGTTCCAGCTAAGCCTGGCAGAGCTAATATCTTATTGAGGCTGACGAGATTGGCAAGAAGGCTGTTGCAGACTGCATTGAATCACTTTTAGTTAAAAAATCTGTCTTTCACAACCCCATTAAATGCTACAAGCTAATAGAGTTTTGAGGTTTGCGAGCTCAAACAAGAAGATATTGTCCAATTAACAAAACGTAAACAGCCAGATGATAGCTTAAAGGAGCGTCTTTGGTCAGCATGCCCTTCTTTCAATTGGACATATTGTTGACCTTGAGTTGACATTTCGGTTCCTTCTGGGACCTGTACCATGGTCACTGTCAACTCCTGATAGAATTTCCACCAAAACTGACAAGTCCAAACTTCCACATGGCTTGCAATCACACATTGAACCAAAATTAGATTTGCCATATTGTGCTGCACATAACTTTGATGGTAATGCCATAACTACAGAGAATAATAGCTTTTCCTGTCACCTTCAAGGACCTGATGGCACCAGTATTCAACCAGACACTAAAGGCAGGGCATGTTGGTTTTGTCACTGATACATATATACAATGTATAAGCAGCAGTCTATAAAGTCTTAGAAACCTTCTCGCAGAGGATAACATGGGTGTTTTGTTCAACAATGGTGTATGCAACAAAAGGTGCACCTTCTGAATGTCAACAACATTGGCCAGAATATGGGGGAAGAGATTTACAGGAATACACCGTTTAACAGATTGTGACACTACCAATGTGCCGATGTGTTAGTACCACGGAAAGTTATTCATTCCAAACTTATAGAGAACCCCTCCCCTCACTAGTCCATCAACATTCTAAGCAGGGTAGGAAAACAAATAAAGAATTGCTCTAAGCACTCATCGGTGATATGAAGCCCTAACATGTGCTATTTATGTAATTGTGAATAAGCTGCAGTATGACATGTTTCTGAAAAAAAGTACCAAAGCCATACACATATACTGACTATTGCAAATGGCATGAACATGAGATGACCTCCACCCTGCTTTTCTATCCTTAAGATGTACATACAGAGATTGAACTATCAAGTCTTTCCCATGAAAACAAGTGAGGCTTTCCAGATATGGACAAAATGTGTGGAAAATAAATGGGAAGGAAATCGAGTACCTCTGGGTGAAAGAAAACTTGATTGTACCCTTACAAAAGAGCCACAGAATTATATTTCACATGTTGTGTGATATGGGGCTACCATGTTCAAAACTCAATAACTGGAACCATATAAAAGATAGAAATATAATATTTGCAGTTTCCAAAAGGTACATAAACATTCTTTAATACAAAATGAGGTAGTAAGCACGTTCACATTAAAAAACATATCAAACTATATTAGTTTCATAAATCATTTATATAGGAATAATGAAAACAAAGTAACATACTTAACACTTTGGTATGCATATTTGTTTTCAAAGGTCCATATCTGTGATGCAAAAATAGCTTACTTGGATGATATAGCCAATTTGTAAATCTTACCTTATGATTTGCACTTTTCAGAAGTCATGTCATTTACTAAAATTATCAAAGATGTTGATGAGTAATATATATAATTGGCTGTTACAAGGTAATGGTGCCATTACCAGAATGCCAGCATATTGCAAATTCCTTGCAAGTTGAATCTAATAGAGGATTAATAAGCTGTATAGGAAAATTCTTTAAATCCTTGGATATTATACGAAGATTTGCTCTATTACTTCTACCTGATAGGTTTTCTTTGATCTTTTAAGCTGTTACTCACACATTGCACTATATGTTACAAACTTTCTTGAGTATTATGTAAACTATATTTGATGTCTCTATAAAAGAAAAGCGGGTTTATGGTAGTTTATGTTTTGAGTTACTTCCTCAGCAAATAAGCTAGAGTAAAAAGAAGTACATGGACCTGTGCCAGCATGCAAATACATACAAGCAGTTAGTGTTGGAGACCATATCTTGAACGTTTAATGGTATTCGGAGAGTAACGTATATAACCTGGGCTGTAAAATAGTGTAAGACACCATAATGAGGAACTTTAATTCATTTGAATAGCAGCCTTATAGAATTACTACGCTCACTGACGGATGTATACATGTATAGTCAATATCTGCCATACTGATACTTGGAAATAACATATAAAACACTAAGTAACATATACAACGGCAAAAACTCAAGATATTTATAAAATAAATGCTAAAATTATATAACTGTGTTATAAGAAGTTCTTAAACCTGTGCGAGACTTCAAAAAAGGTGTGAATATGTCATGTTGGTGGCATTTTCAGGAAAATTTAATGTTATTTTGTGGGTAACGTACATAACATGATGTTACTCGCTAACGCTGCCACTCTCAGAGGGCTAATATTTCATTTTGTGGCTTATATAATGTAGTATCTAGAAATCACAGTGTACAAAATTCCCCCTGGGGGAGGTGGGGTCTATAGCCAGCGCGAGGCCAAGAGAATTACATTTTACATTTTTGTGTGATATGGGGATAATATGTTCAACATCTAATAACTCAAAAAGTATATAAGATAGAAACTTAATGCTTGCAGTTTTAAAAGGTAAATAAAAATGTTTTAATATGATACCAAATTAATGAACATAAACTGGTTTCAATAAAATTTAAGACAAACTATATTAGATGCATTTATCATTTAAAAGGGGGTTCGATGAGAAAATGTAACATACACTACATCCAGGGTGCCTATATTTGTTTTCAAATGTCAATATCTGTGGCCCAGTAATAGCTTACTAAGAAAATATAACCAATTTGGAAATCTTACCTTATCTTTTGCACTTTTCTGAAGTCTTAAACAGAAATTTAATTATCAAATATTTTGTAGGGTAACGTATGTAATGGGCTGTTACAGCTTAACGCTGCCATTGTCAGAGGGCTAACATGTTGCAAAATACTTGCAAGACATTGGGCTTCAGGAAAAATATGGTCTACAAAATTCCCCCTGGGGGGGGGAGGTTAACCATATCCAGCCAGTGGCCTAATTAGACAATGGACTACATCCCAAGTTCATTGTTTCAAACCAGAAGGAAGAATTCATCAGTATACAAAGTATTAAATTTCGTCTGTTTCCATTAGACGTATTAAACGTACACGATGCTCAAAAAATGCGATTATGTCGCAGTCTGGGCGGCTTGTCAAAGATGGGTTTCTTATGCGTTTTATCAATATGATTATCATGCTGGATAAGTTGATTTCAACAGCCCAGATTTTACATATATTTAAAAAAGTATTTATCATTATTGTCATAGCTTACTGAATAAAAAAAAACTAGAAATTTTAAGCTAAAGCTTACAAAAAGAAACCTCAGTCTATGCGACAATTTGAGCAACCTCAAAAAATAATAGAAAAACGTCCAAAATTAATACCGTATAAAAAGTAGCAGTCGGACTACGCAAGCAGGGGATGTTGAGAGCCAAGAGCTATAACTCATAAGTTCGCCGAAAACTCTGATCAGGCTGCGGATTGTTAGGCATCTCAGTAGTCGCCCCGCTCTTATGTATTAAAACGAACACTACCGAGGGCCCTCCTAATGGTTTTGGAACAAAGGAAACGGACATTGTATAACCGACCCCCACCCCAATGGCTTTTGAAACAGGGGAAAATGACATTTTTTTCTATTTTCGGGATCAAGCCAACAATGGAACAAGTATTCCCTGTGAGGGCATCATAACTGATCTTCCCAACAGCATTTAATTATTTTCATAGGTATTATATGTTCTTTTGGTCCCACTTTTGGGGCTAACGTTGATACATGTTCTCTGGGCGAACTGCAATACATGTACCAACGTGATATGTTCATCAACTCGTATTTTCCTCATATGTGTTTAGATACATGATATACATGTATGTACAAATGTACCCTTGTTTCCCTTAGAACAATACCCTTGTTCCCATGGTCTTCTACTCCCTAATCAGTTTGACCATAACATAAGATGACCTATAATTGCCAAGTACAAAACATACATAAAGCAAAATGCATGTATATACACGTGCGTGTTTATCTGCTACATCTGTACATGCATGGATCCAGGAATTTACGCCAGGGTGGTGGGCGGTCCGAGCCCAACTGGTAGTAAAGAGCCCTGACAATTTTTTAGTCCTTAATTTATTTTACAGTGGAGGGGGGGGGGGGGTAGTTATTTCAAAGAACTATAATTTTTCCAGACTCCAAGCAGGGGGGGGGGGGGGGGGAATTTCAGGGGGTCCAACCTTTTCCAAGGTGATGGGGCCAATTGCTTTTTTCTATAGAACTTGTTGTTTGCCAGGGGGTTCCAGACTCTCTGCCCCCCCCCCCCCCCCCCCGTCTGGATCCGCGCATTGCCTACGTGAACGTGTCCATGTAAGTGGCCTTTTAAAGTCACCAAAAACGAAGCAATGCAGTAAGTTCTTCAATGGCATAGGCGTTCGTAGTCATTTAAAATATTTTGTCGCCAAAATCATATGTTTATGACGTTCATTCTGTGAAGTACCTCTCGTATCCACTAAGACGACGCTAAGGTGACTCTATCGTGACCATAACTTTACGATGATCTTAAGTTGTCTCCGTAAATTAAGGTGCGTACGAGTTAGTGGCCATAACCGTTAAGGTGAACATAAGTTGAACTTAAGGTGATCTTAAGGCTTAAGATGTCTACGAGTTAGTGGCCTCTGCTCTAGCAGTGAAAAAGTTATGTAATAATTCACTCTTTGGAGGTCAGTTGTAAAGAAGATCAAACCGCGAGTGCGCAGCGTGCCTGGGTGATTTATCTTCATACAACTGGCCGACAAACAGTGAATCATTACTCAACAATCCAGGGCATTGAGAAGATCTATTTCGATCCGATTGAGATTTTCAGCTTCTTCCAACTTCCGCCATTGCCCTGAAGAAATCACGCCAATAGTTGGACTGTTTCGCATACGTTTACATGTATTAATAACGTTTTTCAAGTGTAAAAAACAACGTTACACTTACGACTTACGCTATTACTGACGTCATTTTGCAGTGGCAATTGACGTCCGCTAGCGCGCGCTTAAGCTGTAACTTTGTTGTTTCATATAACACGACATATACCACGATTGTTTAGCATTTGCTATATAAGTGAGGTGTGTTCGAATTAAAGTATGCCTTAAAAGTCAAGCGTGCATATCACCTATCAACGATGACAACTCTGATCTGATATTGCATGTTTATTATATCAAAGTATAACAGCATTGCAACTTTGACAATGACATTATCTGCACCAAGCACACCAAACCCCGTTAAAACAGAGGGCATCAATTTGTGTCATAGCAAAAAATAATTAAACGATTATAAAAAGTCAATGAAAAACGTGTAGATATTACTCTATAAACTTGCGTAATATTGCACGCTTATCATAGCAAATTTTAACAGCAGAACGGCTTTATCACTTTAAATGTCGTTTGCATATAGCAATTATATGAAATATTAAACTACAAAATGTGCGATAAAGTCCAGGAAAAAAAGTGATCCTAAATCTTTGATATCAGAACACTTAAGCAATAGTAACCTAATTTGAGGGCACTCTCAAGGTTAATGGACTGCATGAGGGCCAGGGCGTGGACCGCCCGGTTGATATGGCCTGAGCTGCAGGTGAGGGCCTTATCAACCCAGCGGTCCAGGCCCTGGCCCTCGGGCAGTCATTAACCTTTATAGTGCCCTCAGCTTAAGTTTCTATTGCTTTTAGTGCATTGAACAACTATCACATTAATTGAAAATTTATTTACAAGTAACAATTATGAAAAAAATGATGAACTGTTAATTGAATTTAATAAAATCTACAGATCACTGTCGTGTCCTTTAGAATAAAATTTGAAAACTGCAAAATTCACATACAATTTTACAGTAAAAATCCATAAAGACGCATAATTCATAAATAGTGTAGACCCACATTAGACTGCATCTATCTGGAGCAGTCTGATTTTGGTAGACACTGTTTGTCCTAACATATTGGTCCAAATAGTTAGGATTTTACAGTAAATCTGCTATATGTCCGTGTTTTTAACACATGGGCATAATGCCGACTAAAAAGATGTATTCTTTAAGCTCAACTGACATTTTATATAATTTTTCACACTCGTATTTTGGTCTCATTTCTGTTACTGATTCATATCGAAGTTGAAAACACCTCTGGACACATTTGATATGTTTAAATTTCTACCCATTGAAAGTATTCTCGTCAAGCATATAGCATTTCAATATTTACTTTCACACACATAAAGACGGATTATTATACAACAAAACCAAACCAAAACATTTTTCAAAGCTTATCGCTGATGTGTAGCTCGCAACAAAACGATCAGGTGATTTGAAACTAGGACAGTTTTGGAACTAGGGAAACAATTGCATGTCATGAAGACAATTCTTTAAATATATGGGAAAAAAACTTGCGGATTTGACAGCATAGCAATTGTTTTTAATGTATTTTTTTTTATTTAAGCTATTTTGCTGTATATCAAGATTCAAACACACGACTCCATTTTTTTAATACTTGTAATTTGGCGCACACGTATGTTTTGTTTTTTTTTTTGGGGGGGGGGGGGGAAACACCGTAAAACACAAGCAAAAGTATGCATTGTTGATGAATAGACTGTAAATGGATGGTCAATGCGAGGCATAGAAACTACTTACCTTTGAAGCCCAACTCTGATGGAACACAGGGTTTGTACACTGTATTTTCACCTTTTTTATTTCAAGCTTCTGCGTAAAACGATTCCAGGAGACTGTCTAGAGTATTGGCAGCTAAAGTGTCTATAACATAAGCATTATTGTAGCCATTCCTCAAAATACAGTACTTGTGGAAAATTCCTGCAGCATACGTTGTCGCTTGTTTTGTTTGAACTTTTGTATGCTTATAATTTGTTAAGATCCTCTTAAGATAGCGTGACGAATTTGTCTTGATTGATATTTCTCGATATAAAAACAAAGTGTCACTGCCACTGACTGAACAGCAGATAAATATCACAGAAAGTTTGAGAAACTAAAACTCCGAAAGTTTCTCAACAATCAAATGACAGCTGAAAGGCGAAGGACGTGTCGTTGGTTTGGCTGGTTTCGCATCTCTCAACAGAGTGACAAGCGGCAGTAAAACCAGTAAATTAACCGTCATTTTCAGTAACGCTTTTCCGGTCATCTCCGAAGCAGGCACTATAAAGTGGTATGGACCAGTCCATATAACATGACAGTGCCCACTCGTGCATTTATGGCAGAAAGGCGACCTCCACGTGATGCCTTTCTAGCCAATGAAAAAGCGTGTTACATTTGTGATATGCACAAAGTACGTTATAGTGCACGTGTATTCGCTGTCATTCAAAGTTGTAGTCGCTTTCATTTAACCAATATAAAAATGGTTTCCTTTTTATAGGACCAGAGCAAACAGTGCAGATTAAAATCAAACATAACAAAACTGACCGACCAGGATCTAACAGAAGGGTATATAGGATGTATCAAAAGTTTAATAAAATAAAATGAAAACCCACTAAACAACTTAACACTTGGAATAGGAGTCGTCCAATCGATAATGATACAAACTCTCATTTTGCATATATTGGTTGAGGTAAACAAGAAAGCATTTTAATATATGGGAAAACATTTTGTTTAACAGGTGCAAATGATATACATACCATGTCGTTTGAAATATGTTTTGTTTCTAGTCTGTGTAGATGCGTTAGCAGATACTCTCAAGTGTAATCTAATTACAAGCCCAGTTAAGATGAATGCGAAGGCTGGAGATAAAATCCCTCCCAATGTCACCTTTTTGCATCAAGAGACTTACTGGCTGATGACATATGGTGATCCTAAGAGATCGCCTTTTTAACCAACCCTCACTCAAATATTGATTTTATCTTGCTCACCAATGAATATCACATTTTTAATTCAAAATACGTTCGTAGAAAATGCTGAAAATACGCAGAGATGCGTCATACCATTGTGACGTCACTTACACAATGGTGCCATCATCCAACTATTATTTGTGGGATTTCAAAGACAACCAATGTGCGGGTAACACAGGCCACATGCAGTATGCACTACTGCTCGCGTATTTGTACAACAAAAATGCTTTACATGCGCGCTTCCAATCTGCTGTACACGCATTTGAATTTAAAGTGCGTTGAAAACGCGAAACAACGCATTTAAACACAATATAAGACCCATGAATATTCATTATCTCCATTTTCATACTCCGTCTTCAATATATCTCTCCTAATTGTTTACAGATAACCATTCAATAAAAATTCATAAATACGCTTTTCAATTCCTTTACACTGTTTGAGCTGCTGGGTTGGTTAAAGACGAAATAGCATATATCAGTTTTGGAAGAGCATAATTCTTAATTACTGTAATTTTACCATTTAGCTTTTTTAGTTTTCTATGATATTGTTTTAAACATTTTACAAAAAGTACAATTTTGGGTAAAGCCCTCCAGTAAATATTTTTACTGACCGTTCCAAGGTGGTACTTCTTTTATGGACCATTTGTGTTATTCATGTTTTATGTTTGTTGTGCTTTCGTGTCTGTTCATTGCTGCCTTGTGGTCACCTGCTTGGAAAGGGCTGACCACTTGGCTTTTGTTGTGATGTCTAATTGTGATTTTGTCACTTTTCCATGTGGTATCCTGGGTCAGGTGTGTCATTTGATTGTATTTATTCATGATTGATGCCGTCTTTCTAACTTTTATACCTTCACATGAAAGTACTACCAGAGCAAAATTTTAATACTAGTGAGCTAGTTTCATTGGAACTCACTTATTTATTTTTAAATATACGACTTCTTTTTCAATTATGCTGCCAATTCACAAAACTTGGCAATTATTGGAAATTACATTTAGTCCAGAAATAAAGCTAAACAGTTATCCAAGTTATCAATAAGTGTTTCAAATGATTTGTGTAGAACAAAAGATGCGTCGTTAGCAAAAAAGTCTTTTGAAATCTAGAATTCGCATAATTAATGCCTTCATATTTTTAGTAGTTGCAATCTTAACTGAAAATAGTTTGATACATATGGTAAGTGGAAAGGGTACATCCTTGGCGAACACCTTGCTAAACAGGAAAGAAGTGAGATAAGTAACCATTGTTTGTGACACAGCTTTTCACATTATAATTGGCGAATAATTTTACCAATTTGGTGACTCCCTCACTGTTTGTAATATCGATATAGTATCGCGTAAAAACAATATTATTTCAAAAATTATTTTTAAAAGTCAGTTAATACCCTTTTTTCGATTGGCTATGCAGCAATGCGTTTCAAAGCATGATGCTCGTTGACTCGAATTGATATATCAGTTGAATTGATTGGTAGACAGGTAAATCATTATCGGTAATTCATGTTTATACTTAATCCTTAATTCCTACTAAGAATACTGCATATTACCAGCGTTGTCAACGAGTTTATAACGTGATTTGGGCTATTACAAATACGCAATAGGATGTAACAGTGAGTGTTGTGTTTGTTTTGAGCCTTCTGCTATGCCATCTGTTTTGTCGTACATATTCTGAAAGCAAAAATGTTTTGCAGCCTCTGCAACAAACAGTGTAGACGCAGACTTGACAACTCTTGAAGGGGGCGGCACTGTTTGCATCTAAAATATAAATAGTCAATACATCAGCAAATATATGCAGAAGATGACTAAAGAGATGAACTTTTCAAATGCATTTTAATAGGCGCTTAAAGGGACAGATAATACATCATTTTCTTCACAGCTGTATTAGTTGTGTTTCATTGTTATTTATAACAAATCCAGGTTTTTATTTTGTTTATTGTTTTTGTTGTATAGGATAACACAGTCGCCGACTGATTTCAAATCTGGAAAACTCTTCCAAGAGGGTCGTTATGCAATCAACTTTATGGCAGAGGACAAAGATGGAGGCTCCGCTACATGTTCTATGCCGTTTGAAGTGAAGGGTTAGTAGAAAATTAAATTTTTCCAAGAAACATGCCTTTAAAAAGTAAATATCAGGTCTGCTTCGTCTATAAAAATAATGATTTGAACAACAACACACGTAAGGGAGATAAAACAAAATGCAATACCCCAGAAACGCAACAGGGGATATCGTTCGCACTTTCATTTGTGATCCTTCATAAGAAAGCTATATAGAAAGAACTGAAGAGTTGAATATATTGCATATGAGATGGAAAAGAGTGTCAGATACTGTTTTGATTACCTCTTTGCTTTTGAACATATAAGCATTTGTGTTTTATAAACGGTAGAATTTATGGCAAAGATTTGGTATAAGTAAAATGCATTTAAGCCCGCTAGTGGCTTGGGCTGCAGTCCATTCTAAGGTGGTGGTTCTTTTGTTGTTGATTCATTTTTTATTGTTGCTCCCATTGTATGTACAGTTTTTTTTTTTGGTTGGTCCTTGTTTTGCTATTGTTCAGTACTAAGTGTCCTTTCTAGTTTTACAATCACCTTGATTGGGATGAGTGGAGTTGTGAGCAACAATAAACAATGAATCAACAAAAAAGGTCTTTGAACGGACAACAGGTGGAACTGTATAGCCTTGCCAAAGACATTACTGCTCTCAAACACAAAGGAGAGAAATGTTAATGCTAAGGGGAACTGTAGTTTGATAGACCTCCTAAATAATCTAAAGTAACTGCACATGCCATGAGCGGATCAAGAAAATTCAGTCATGGGTTGGGGGTCCTCACTTTCACAGGTTTTTTTTCATCAACGCCTTTTACAGATGGCCTTACGAGCCTCCTTCAAGAAGCAATCGGACCCGATGGGTCAAATTGCTCTTCAAGGGGGTCCGTACTAGTCTTTATTAGGACACATATAGCTAATTGTGATTTTCCAGGGGGATTCCAGGCCCCTGGTTCTCCCTATGGATCAGCCCATACATGCCTGCTCACAGAATGATTTGACGCACATGCAATAAGAAGCAAATTTCTATGAGCTGACCATTTACATGTCTTGGACTATCTACAATCTAATAACATTAATAAATACTTGCCTACGCTTATTTGTGCAAGCTCATTGTGCAGAGATACATGTGAGCAACAATAATTGAGGGAGGGCATGGCAAAATCAACCAAGTGAATTGTGCGCTCAATAAAGCATCTGACCTATTCATCAATGCAGTCAGATTAGGCTTTTCACTCCGTACACACAGCAAAGACTCATCAGGCAAGGTCTGTCCAGTCTGATCGCAGTCTTTGATGACCATATACCTGGTAACATATTTTGTTGTTTAGGTCTTTTATTTGTTCAATTATACAAACAAAAGTCATACACACATGTTTTTGTGCTTGTGCATTATCTTAGCTCTTTCACAAGAATTTAATATTTAAGCCCTCAACCTGACAAAATCAAAACAAATTGAAACCTGCTAATTGGCATAGACTGAGCCATGTTATTTCAGTATGGTAGAAAGAGTACTTCTTATTACACAGTAAAATCTTGTTATGTGTCTATTGGTGGCATCTGTACTTGGTTTGTTTTCTGGTTTGTTGACACATACATGTATGAGTACTGATAAACAGTTACATAATTATTACATTTAAAGTTATCCGCTGTATGTCTCCAAGATGGCCACAGAATGGGAATCTATTGTGCGAACCAAGTGACTACCGTTATGGCTCGAGTTGTGAGATAAAGTGCCTGAACGGATCCACAGCTTCTAGTGCAGGATACACAAAAATTACCTGTGACAAATCTGGACTCACTGGACAATGGAATCGCCCTGTTCCAAATTGTTCTCGTAAGTTTCAACAGGACATAGGTTTATAACACTTTTTCAAACTCAACTCACATCATTAATATCTAATTCACTTTATTAATAATATATAACAACAAATGAGTCAATTTTCATTGTGTGGTCATAGGCAAATACCATCATTTACTTTAAATTGCAACAATTGTTGACGACCAAAAAAATTGCATGGCTAACATGAAAATAGTTTTATCAACTTGGGGCTATGTTTGTAAAATTGGCAAGCATGATAAAAATTCAATAAAGAAGATTTTGGTACTAACTGTAATGAACCTGGGCATGAGATTTTTAACATCTCTGCTTGCATAATTGGGCCTTGTGGGACAAACCCAGTATTCGGTGTTTGTGGACAATAAAGTTACTATATATTTACAGCTATGTCTTGTCAGAGTTTACCAGCAGTTCCAAATGGTAGAATAGATTGTCCAGCCAATAAAGCTGTTTTCGGAGCAACGTGTGCAGTAGTATGTGACGATGGGTACAAGAGAACTGGTTCCTATTTTGCAAGCTGTGGTGCAGATGGTGCTTGGAAACCAGTGCAAGCAACTTGTAAAGGTATATATTGCACTACAACAAGAACGTAACCTATGCTGAATATTGAGTTTAAAACTATTTTCTATCATTATATATTTAGAAAGGCTTCGTCACAAGCTTGTTTATAGCTCACCTGAGCCCAATGCTCAGGGTGAGGTATTGTGATTTGTCTTCCTCCGTTGTCTGTCAACCAGCGTCCATCGTCCATCATCCATCTTCTGTCGTCCGTAAACTTTTTCTTTAAACAATATCTCCTCCTGAACCACTGGTTCAAATTTCATGTAACTTCAGACGAATGTTTCCCATGATGCCCTCTTTCAAAATTGCATAAATTGTTCTGCTCCACTAAACATGAAGGCCGCCGGAGCTCCAGATAAGAAATGATTTTAACGACATCTCCTCCTGAACCACTGGCCCAAATTTGAAATCAATTCATAGAATTGTTCCTCATAATGCCCTCTACCAAAATTGCACAAATTTTATTGCTCCTCTGAACAAAGGGCCGCCAGAGCTATCTTTAAAAGACATCTCCTCCTGAGCCACTGGTTCAAATTTGAAATAATTTCACAGAACAGTTCCTCTTGATGCCCTCTACAAGTATTGCAAAAATGGTTCTGCTTCGCTTACCCCAGAGCTCCAGATAAGAAATATCTTTAAAAGGCATCTCCCCCTGTACCACTGGTCCAAATTCAAAATAATTTCAGGGAATTGTTCCTGTTGAAACCCTCCACCTAAAATGCACAAATAGTTTTGCTCCGCTGAACAAAAGGGCCGCCAGAGCTCCAGATATGAAATATCGTTAAAAGGCATCTCCTTCGGAACCACTGGTCAATATTTCATATAACTTCACGTAATTGTTTCCCATGATGCCCTCATTCAAAATTGTATAAATGATTCCACTCCACTGAATACGAGGGCTACTAGAGCTCTGGATAGGAAATCTTTTAAATGACATCTCCTGAACAAATGGCCTAAATTTGAAATAAATTCACAGAATAGTTCTTCATAATTCATTACCACAATTGCATAAATGGTTCCTCTCTGCTGAACAAAAGGGCTGGCAGAGCTCCAGATAAGAACTATCTTAAAAAGACATCTCTTTCAGAACCACGGGTCCAAATTTCAAAATAATTTCACAGAATAGTTCCTCATTATACCCTCTACCAAAATTGCACAAATGGTTCCGCTCCACCTAACAAAAGGGCCGCCAGAGCTCCAGATAAGAACTATCTTAAAAAGACATCTCTTTCAGAACCACGGGTCCAAATTTCAAAATAATTTCACAGAATAGTTCCTCATTATACCCTCTACCAAAATTGCACAAATGGTTCCGCTCCACCTAACAAAAGGGCCGCCAGAGCTCCAGATAATAATTTTCGTTAATAGGTATCTCCTCCTCAACCACTGATCCAAATTTAAAAATGATTTCACAGAATTGTTTCTCATAATGTCCTCTACCAAAATTGCACAAATGGTTCCGCTACGCTGAAAAAAGGACCACCAGACCTCCAGATAAGAAATATGGTTTAAATGCATCTCCTCCTGAATCACTGGTCCAAAATATTTTTTACAGATTTGTTCCTGTAGATACCCTCTACCAAAAATGCACAAATGGTTCTGCTCCACTGAACAAAAGGGCCTCCAGGGCTCCTGATAAGAAATATCCTAAAAAAACATCTCCTCCTGAACCACTGGTCAAAATTTCATATAACTTCACATGACCGTTTCCCATGATGCCCTATTTCAAAATTGCATTAATTAGGCTGTAGCCCAGACCAGTGTATCTCATAAAAAGGCATCGATGCTTACCCTGAAAGTACCAAAGCTGATTTTTTGCATAAAGAATATTTGAACATTCGGTAATACAAAACCACTGTATTGCAATTAGTTGCAAATTGCAAATTTCCGTATAAGGGACATTTGTATGGGAAGCCGTTTTTCCTTTAAAACTCGTAATAATGATTTAACTGCATTGTTGAATATGTTATTATAGCAAATGGGATTGTAAATGATATTTATACTGTCCCATATATACTATTGTATGTTATGAGGAGAGGGGAACCTATTTTGATTTGACTTATGTTTAAAATCTAGCTTGAAAACACAGATTGTTTATGCTATTCAAAGTTTGTGTTTGTTCGTTTCGATTTGTTAAGTAATCTTCATGACCAAAAGGAATTTGACAATTAATTTGTTATTAGCGGAGAGGCAAATATGCTTGCAACACTAAAAAATAAAAAAATGAAATAATATACTCATTAGTTAATCTATGTGGTAAAAACAAACATAGGTACCCCATCAACAAAAAAAGAAAAAAAAAGAAACAGAGGAGACCAACAGCGTGACAATCATCCCATACAAGGCCACAAGAGGATAAGAAACTATATTTCTAACACACCTCGCATATAGAGCCAACGCTAACAAACTGTGATATATCGCACAATAATTCACTGCTAAAGTGTGTGATAGCTGACGTCACTAGAAAATGACGTCACTCATGGCGTTAGACGGTGTAACGTCGTTTTTACGCTTGAAAGACGTTACAATTACATGTAAAGGTATGCGACGTAGTCTAAGAATTGGCGGGATGTCTTCAGTTCAATGGCGGAAAGTTGGAAGAAGCTGAAGACTTCGAATGTGTTTTCGTCGTTTACTGTGTGTTAGAATCGAAATAGATCAGCTCCAGTGCGTGAATTGTTGAGTAATAATTCACTGTTTGTCGGTCAGTTGTACGACGATAAATCACTTGCGCTGCGCGCTCGTGATTTGATTTTCTTTACAACTGACCTCCAAACAGTGAATTATTACTCAACAATTCACTGCTGGAGCTGATCTATTTCTTAACCAAATGACTTGTATGATAAACATGGTTAAGAAACAATAGAACTAACATTTTCTAACGAGGTGATTATGCTGCTAGTAAGCACTGAACAGACGTAAAAATGCACATGGCAGGAATAAAGAAATTTACATCACAAATCACTGAAAAGAATGTGTGTGTTTTCAGGTTCTAAACACAGCTGTACTCGTATACTTTTACAAAAAAAACTATTTTTTTCCAATTCTCCACGAGTCATCCCCCCATGGAAGATTTCATGAACAGAAAACAGAAAATAAATGTATAATAAATATACGTAACTTTGGACTACTGGTGTCGTAAGCTGCAAGAATGGAAAGTCTAAATGCCATGGTTATTGTTTTATAATACCAGGTATAGCAAATAAATTCATTTTGTCTTGTTGCTAGGCAACCGTCTATAATTACGAGTAAAAGTTTCTGACCAGTTTTTAGGAAGTTGGTTATAATGTTGTATCTAATAATCATCACTGTTAATGTTTTAAGTCTTTTCTTTCAGGTTTATAATATCGAAAGTGTTGAAAATAAGCATTCTTTTTTTGCCTTTAGATTCGCTTTGAGGACTTTTATGTGTCATTTGACTGAAATGAAGCATGATACTATCCACTTTTTACGTTTCACACAATTGACATCACAAAATACATCCTTAAGCAGAGTTAATGCTAATTTCAAGAGAATGAAATAACTAAATTCATAAATAAATTGACCTCAAACCTCTATATTTATAGAAAATGTGATATTGTAAATAATTGAACAATTAATTGTGATTGTTAAACACTTATAATACACTTAATACCTTGGCATTCTTCATTATAACATCTAGAACATGTATATCCTCAACAATAAATTTAAGACTACATGTTTATATAAAATTCAATTGATGTATAATGTGACAGGACAGACAGAGGACCAACAGGTAAGCCACTAACACTGCCCTACACGTTTGTTGATTTTTGAAATCAGTCAGCCAATTATAATTATTTTCGCCCAATTATTATTTAATGAAACACAATGGTGCCATCCTATATCAAATTTATTTACATGTAGGCTATTATCGCACACTTAGAAAAAAGTTTGTAACCGTTTAAGGAGTACATTGCGATGTGTTTTGCATATCTACCCTTCTGGTTCGCCAAAACTGCATTGAATAAAGCAAATCTATTTTACAGCCTATGTGCTCATATTCAAGGCCATCTTAAAGTGTCCATTCTTACGCGACAATAAATTTTGTGTTGTGAAATAGGCACACGGACGTCCCACTACATACGCAAGCATTTTAAACGTGACCTGTTAGTAGGATAAGGAATGATCCCCAAAAATACGTCTTCATACCTTATGGCAACGGCAGCCATATTGGATATTAAATCTCACCCAAACAGGCAGCAATGTAATCTTTGGACAGTTATGATGAGCTTGTGTGAAAACAATTGAATTGAGTCGTGGCAGATACAGATGGGAGAAAACGAAACATTACGTATTATCTGGTTACATATGGTACACAACATTGCATTCATAATGCTAAAGCAACAGTTATTTGAAATTGAAACTTATACTCAAAACTTTTAAAACAAACACATTGTCATTCCTGAAATGTAGTTTGATTTCAATTTGATAACGCGCTGCTGTGATAATAGCGTTTGTATTAAACACATGCATGCATATGACGCACATGGTCTACCATACTTTATTAGCTCTAGCGGCGTTATGCAATTCCGAGAAATTTGCTATACAGTGGTTTTGTATGCACCATATATACTTCTTCAAATTTATACTATAACATACCTTGCTACTTTCCGGGTAACCATTTCTGATTTTTTTCTCCCTGGGCCCCAGCCTAAATGGTTCCACTCCACTGAACACGAGGGCCGCCAGAGCTCCAGGTAAGAAATCTTTCAAATGGCATCTCCTCCTGATCCACTGGCCAAACTGGAAATAAATTAACTGAATTGTTCTTCATAATGCATTACCACAATTGCATAAATGAATTAACTGAATTGTTCTTCATAATGCATTACCACAATTGCATAAATGGTTCCTCTCTGCTAAACAAAAGGGCTGGCAGAGCTGTATATAAGACATTTCTTCCAAAAAAGACATTTCTTCCAGAACCACTGGTCCAAAATTGAAAATAATTTCACAGAATTGTTCTGTTGATACCCTCTATCAAAATTGCACAAATGGTTCCGCTACGTTGAACAAAAGGCCGCCAGAGCTCCAGATAACAAATATCGTTAATAGGCATCTCCTCCTGAACCACTGGTCCAAATTTAAAATGATTTCAGGGATTTGTTCCTCATGATACCCTCTATATAAAATCGCCCTAATGGTTCCACTACACATAACAAAGGGGACGCCAGAGCTCTAGATAAGAAATGTCTTTTAACAACATTTCCTCCTTAACCACTGGTTCAATTGCAAAACAATTTCACAGAATTGTTCCTCATGATGGCTTCTATCAAAAGTGCACAAACAGCTTTGCTAGGCTTAATACAGAATCGCCAGAGCTCTAGATGGGAAATGTATTTTAATGCCATCTTCTCCTGAACCACTGGTCCAAACCCTAAATAATTTCACAGAAATATTTCTCATGATGCCCTCTACCAAAATTGCACAAATGGTTTATTTCTGCCAAAAAGGGATTTGCAGAGCTCTAGATAAGAAATATCCTCGAATGAAATCTCCTGCACAACTGGTCCAAAATCTAAATAATTTCACAGAAATGGTCCTCATGTTGCCCTCTACTGTAATTGATCAGAAGGTTCAGCTTGGCTGGACAACAAGGCTACCAGAGCTAGAAATAGAAATATCTTTTAAATCATATCATATCCTCTTAGCGACAGGCCAATACATTATCTACTCATGTGCCAGTACTCCAGGGCCCTCTTGTTTAAATAAGATCCTCTATACACAATTTGTCAGGGTAGGCATTAAAAGTTGTCTTACAGCAGGGTTTTACTCAATACTCCTACATATGTGCGAGTTTTAGATGTTTTCAGCACTAAGCTGTTGAAGTGTTTTAAACAGTTAATCTATGTATGATCAATTATGTTATATACACTATAGATGTTGAGTGAATAAGAGAGCATTTGAATGACAACGCACCACTTTCACATAAGAACGTTGTTCCATATCTAATTCGAGGCAGTTGACACTGTTTCATTCCTGAATGAATATTTTGAAAAAAGTAATATTGAAACATATCTTGTACTGATTGTATTAAATTAAATTTACTTTATGCCAGATGCTATTCCTCCCGAATTCGACCAATCCACGTGTCCCCAAAATATAGTAGTAAGCACAGATAGCACCAACAATACTGCACTGGTCACCTGGGATGAACCATTTGGAACAGATAACTCTGGTGATCCTGTCATAATAACAGAAGTACACGGCCTTGTTCCAAATACTCGATTCACAGCTGGTACTCATCTAGTAAGATACAACATCACAGACAGTGCAGGGAATCCTGGACGCACTTGTGGATTTTCAATAAAAGTAGAAAGTAAGAGTGTTTTATTCACAGTTTGAACCAGTACACACACTTTCAGTACGTATGGGCTCAGCAAGCAACGAAACCTCAGATGAGTCTGCGCAAACACACTGAATATAGGAACACACATGAAGAATTTAACGAACCTGTACGTCTGATAATTGTCTCATTTAATAGATGTTTGAGTATGTTTATTGAAAAATGATTTTACACTTAGTCTTGTGCTACAGTTACCAAAATCTCATAAATGAATAACTGCATACAAAGTGCTCGAAATGGACTAATGTGATCAATCAGTGACCATAAACGTCGTCAATAATTGTTTTGACTTTTCCTTGCCATTTAAAACTTTTGTCGCCTCTATGACAAACTTAGGTTGGGTCTGCTTTTGATTAAACTATATGACACACTGAAATTATTGCATAATATATTTCCAGGTGTAAGAAGCTATTCAAAGCGTTTTGAACAGTTGGTTTAAAAAGTAAATGACTAAAAGTGTGCAGAATTACGAAGCAAACAAAGTGTTAAATGACAGCTCCGTGGACACTTGGCTACATTTAATTTTAAACAAATTTCACTGAAGCTCAATTTGCAGTTTATTTTAATGGTGTTCGCTACATACCGTGTATAAAATCAAATGTGTGCGAGTGGATAGAAAGTAAATGGGCTGCAGACCATTTATAGTTCCTTTTAGCTGAATTGTGCGATCAGTCATTAGCTATCATTAATTATATAAATGACCAATGTCGACCACATTCTACTAGAATGTTGGCCAAAAACAAGCTAGCTGCTTTGTATGGGAAGTATTGAGGCTGTGGGAGAGTTAGAAAGTCTTAACTGAGATCAAAACAGTCAGTCAGAAGAACAGTCAGTCAGAAACACATTGCATATGACCATCAACTAAATGTATGACTACTATAGACCAAGTTATATATCTTTTAGCAGAATAAACAAACAACTGACTATGTTTCTGGTCTGCATATTTGGCTGAAGATAAGAATCGTTGTGTACATTGACACCTCCTCTGTTTAACTTCCAGCAATAAGCTGCGATCCACCAGACCTTCAAGTGGAGGGTGCCAGTCACATGGTGTACGATTGCCCTTCAAAATTTCGATATGGTGCAGAATGTTCATTATCCTGCAAGTCTGGCTATCCCCTTGGTGGCGTCAATAAGATTCAGTGTATGAAGGAAGACGACTATTCTGATCCTCCAAAACTCAAGTGGGGATGGCCATCAAATAAAGTTGGACCCTTCTGCAAAGGTATGTAAATTAATAAGAACTTTTTGCGGCTATTCCTCCTTGGCAGTTCCCAGTACTTGGCTGGCTGGGTTTATGGTTTTGTCTTTTCAGCCAGGAGCACTTGAAGACTTGACCAGCATTGGTTTTGCATTAAAACCTTTCAAAAGATAGTGCATAGGCTTAAAACTCAATCAACAGACTGGGAGGCGGGTGTCAAACATGAGACCCCTGGATACAAGTTGACTGGCTTATCCACTAAAATGTATGTATTGAAAGACATTTTAGAGTATAAGTGCATGGGTTGGTTTTCATAGCTTTTGTTAGCTCACCAGAGCACAAGGCTCTGAGGAAGTTTATAGGATGGGACTCGAGCTAGTGTCTATCCATCCGTAGGTCTGTCTGTTCACACTTTAAAAATGACTATCTCTGATACCAGCAGGCTGATTAAGATCAAATTTCATCTGGAGTATAATTGGGGGGAGGGAAAGGCTACATAAGGTTTTAAGCCAGATCGAATCAGAACTCTGGTTTCCATGGCAACAGATAGCTCCCATAGGGTTATAATGGGGAAATCTTTTGAGCATTCTAGCACCTCCATTTTTGATTGGATCTTCTTTATTCTTGCAGTTAACAAGACTTAGTTCAACCAAAAAATCTCATATGGGTTTGAAATTCAGCAATATCCAACTAGGGACTGTGGAGTTTGCTGCCCTTGAACGTCTGGAAAAATTACCATAAACTTATATTGGGAGAAAGGTTGCGAGCACTCAAGTGCCTTCATCTTTAGATGGATCTTCATCATTGTTGCAAGTAACAAGGACAACCATGAACGCTTGAATGAGTTTGAGTTTCTGCCAGATCCCATTGCCAATTACTCAGTTAGCTGCTCTTGAGCATCTAAAAATCAACGTTTAATGTTGTGATCAAAATAGTGCCTTCATTATTAATTGGATCATTTTTATTCTTGCAGGTTACAAGGTCAGCTATAAAATCTTGCATGCTTTCGAAATACAGCTAGATCGAAATAGGGTCTGTGGCGTTAGATGCCTTTGAATGATAAAAATCCCATAGACTTATCATGGGAGAAGTGTTGTGAGCACTCCAGTGCATTCATTTCTGCGATGGATCTTCATCAGTCTTGCAGGTAACAAGGACAACTATATCAGCTTGGATGATTTTGATGAGGAAGATCCAACTAGGGACTGCGGAGTTAGCTGCCCTTGAGCCTATGGAAAATCCCCATACAATTATAATGTAAAACATGTCTAAGCAGTTTAATGCCTTCATTTTTGGATAGATCTTCATCATTCTTGCAGGTAAGAAGGATAACATAAAAGTTTGGATAGTTATGAATTTCTGCCAGATCCCATTACCAACTAATAAGCATGCTGACCTTGCTTGTCTGAAAATTCAATGTACAATGTTGGTAACAAACACAGCTATATAATGGTGGATGGGTTCAAAATTAGGCAAAATTGGACCAGGATTGGTGGATTTGACTGCCCTTGAATGGTTGGGGAAATTCCCACAGCTTTATAATGGGAGAAATGTTGTGAGCACTCTAGTGCCTTCATTTTTGCATGGATCTTCATCACACTTGCAAGTAACAATGACCACCGTAAAAGCTTGCATGAGTTTGAATTTCTGCCATATTCCATTTCCAGCTACTGAGTTAGCTGCCTTTTAGCGTCTGCAAAATCTATGTATAATATTGTGAGCACTCTAGTGACTTCATTTATCATTGGATCATCTCATTCTTACAGGTAACAAGGACAGCTATAAAGTCTTGGATGGGTTTGAAATTCCGCAAGATGGGACCAGGGTCTGTGTATTTAGCTGCCCTAGAACGTCTGGAAAAATTACCGTAGATTTATAATTCGAGAAATATTGTGACTTCTCTACTAGAACTTTAATTTTTAATAGATCTTCTTCATTCTTGCAGGTTACAAGGACAACAATAAAAGTTTGGGTGGCTTTGAGTATCCACCAGCTCCCAGTACCGACGTGTGAGTTAGCTGCCCTTTAGTGTCTTAAAAATTGTTGTATAATGTTGTGACCACTCTAGCATTTTTATTTTTGATTGGATCTTTACCATTCTTGCTGGTAATTAGAACAACTAAAACAGCTTGAATTAATTTGCATTTCAGCCAAATCTGACCTAGGACTGCAGAGTAACCTGTCCTTGAGTGTCTAAAAATATAGACTTACAATGGGAAAATGTTGGGATCACGCAATTGCTTTTATTTTAATATAGATCTTTCTCATTCTTGCAGGTAACAAGTACAACCGTTAAAATTGGGATGAGTTTGAATTTTGGCCCCACCCCACCACCGACTACGGAGTTTAATAGCTGCCATTCAGTGTCTGAAAGTCAATGTTCAAAGTTGTGACCACTTAAGCACACCATTTTTTAATTGAATCTTCTTCATTCTTGCAGGAAATGAGGACAATTATACAAACTTGGATGAGTTCAAATTTTGTCAAGCTCTCACATGGGACTGTGGAGTTAACTGCCCTTGAGCGTCTGGAAATCACCACAGACCTAAATGGAGAAATGTTTTTGCCACTCTAGTACCTTCATCTTTAACTTCTTCATTCTTGTAGGTAACAAAGATACGCATTAAAGCTGTGGATGATTTTGAATTTCGATCTGATCCCACCACTGGCTGAAGAGTTAGCTGACCTTAATGGTCTGCAAATATAGTCTCTCTAGGTTTTCTCATCCATTTTAATTCAGATCTTTTTAATATTTGCAGATAAGCAGAACTGGCATAATATTTTGTTTGAATTTAGGCCTGATTACTGTTTCAAGTTCAGAATTACCTGACGTTGAGCATTTTTAAACACTCCAAACATTATGTTAGCTTTAAGGTGAGCGATCGTTGCCCATTGGGCTTCTTGATGGAAGTAATGTTATTTTTCTTCCCTGGATACCAGCTTGCTTCTGAAAACGAAAGGCTTATTAGAGATTTTTTTCCTGAGACGGAATCCAGATTCCCATAGGGTGCACTGGGCGTGTGTTCGATTCGGGCATTTTCTATTAGCAAGTGGGGGAAATAAAATCTGACCATGAACCGGGTGTTTACTCCCCAGCAGCAGTGTCTTTTACTGTTTTTTTCCCAAACTCCTTGTCCATCAAGCTACTTCAAAAATTTCACCATCGCGTGAGCGATATTGATATACGCTGGATACTGGCGTGCTTCTAAAACGAAAAGGCCAATTAGAGACCTTACAACTGAGCTGGATACCGGCTTGCTTCTGTAAACGAAAAAGCCAATTACAGACCTTACCACTGAGCTAGAATACAGACTAAAGATGAAGCCTTCAGATATTCTAGGCTAAATGTGACAAAATAGCTACAATATAGATAAGGATGGGTTAGTTTCAATATGCCCTTGAGACATTATGTGCATTCCTCGTTTATTAGCCTTTGATTGAGGAATATGGTTTATGACATAAACATACTGCCGGGAAGGGGGCTAACTGTACCACTTTTCAGTATGTGCATGAAAGTCTTCCTTGAATATGCATATTTTCAATACAAATCGTTAACTAAAAAAGCGTACCCAGTATACTGGTCCGAGCTACAACAAAAATTACTTAGAGCTTGAAATACATGAAACACTGAAAAGAGTTGTTTCAGCAAATGCAATATTAAAACACTATAAAGGTTTTTTTTCAATTACTTGACCTACGTGTCAAGGGTGAATGAGTCACAGCCAAGAGCAAACCACAACGATAACTGATCACAAACGAAAATGGGAATTAAGTACAAAACAATGTTTAACTAAAAATAATAATATATTTAAAAGAATAACATTGAAAGGAAAAAAACTACAAAGAAATGTCAGTTGCATCCTCTTTTTTCTAGCTGTTCACAAAGAAAAATCAAAGAACGTTGTTGAAAGTTAGTTGACTGGTTTCTTTATTAAACTATAATTTAACATGTGAATTTAGCTTTTATCTTGCTGCACTGCTTCACTGTTATAATTTTAGTAATATTGCAGCATCGAAAATAGTTTTCTTCAATTAAGATATGTAATTCCTCCTTTAATCATCAGAGCGACATGTGACTAACGTTGATCCATATTGATACATAAGACAGGCGTAGAACCTTCCGTTACATCTCAGTTTACACATGTAACATTCAGTCGTTACTTCTGACATAACTTCAGGCGGAACCTGAAATTAAGTATAATGCTCTGAGTACCTCAATATTAAACATCACAGGCTATAATTCTATCTCGTTACCTGATATATATCACATATTGAATACGCATGCTCATGTCATTTGATATAAGTCAGTAAGAATCAACTATAATAAGACGAAATCAGACCCAAAACACACAAGAATGCTATAATGGCAAATGCGAGTATGTAACAACAACATAGGCAGCACAAAGTCAATACATGACCCCTAAAACATCAATTATGATGTACCACATAGGAGGACCTTAATCTACTCAACGATGGCCAAAACTAACAAGAATTCATGGTCTTGAAGTACAAAATCACTTTTAGCACTCAATGCTATAACCTAAAAAGCTGCCAAACTACCACAATTGTTACACTAGATTTCTCCACAAACTCTAAGAAACCAACAGGTACTTCAGAATACCATTACTACGCCTTCAACATGACTCCTAGCTATTGAAGCCATTCACAATTTATATCATCAAGAGTACTGAATTGAATATTGTATATTAATAAACCTCACAGTGTATGCATGCATGCATTAGTGGATAGTATCAGTAGCATATTATTGTGATGATGCTGTGATGCAATACGGTATTACAAGTATGACATAATAACTATAGAATCATAAGCATACACAGAACTAGTAAGTGTGGTGTCTTACTCAAGTTGAACAGTATACATCTCTTCATATAGGCTAAGACCAGACGATAACAATGCTTATTCCCTTATAATAAACGTACATGCAAGCAAACGTAATTGTGTACCCCTGGCCCATACAAATGTACTCACAAGTGATGCATAATTAACTTAATGTGCCTACTTAATATGAACAGTATACATTAGCTTTTTATAAGCATTCACCTAATGTGTGACAGTAAATAACAATCCATTGATCCGTAATAGTTATCTTAGTTAATGCATTGATATGAGTGGTGTGCAAGTGCCTATTTTTCCATGAACAGTATACATATGTACTTGTCTAGAAATGCATGTTTCTTACTTACATAGCTTCATGTGCAATTAAATTCAATAGTTGTGTCAACTCCATAAACCTCATTGCAAATATACCTCGAATGTGTGTGTACTAATCACAATCCGCAAATGCTAGTCAATACCTATAATTATGAGTAATGTTATATCTCAATACATCAGGACAGTACCAACAATGTTTGCAATACTACTGCTATACACTAACAGCAATGCTTACCAGACAAGCGGGTAATCAACTAACGCACAAACCGACAACACTCAAATATGAACGTTTTAGATCAACAGACGACCTAAGTAGAAAACACTCAGGGAATACAGCGGAATATAACTAATAGGCTCTCACAATGGCCTACATTAACAAGTACAACACGTCATTCAACACTAATGCTGGGCAGCAGACAACAATTACTTACATCGTATAAAAGTATGCAGCAGATGCCCTAAGCAGACGACATACAGAAAACGTCGCAAAAATCACTTTTTGATCAACACTACCGCAAAGCATCAACAATTCACTGAATAAAGCAGCTAATTGACAAATAAATTTCATAATTTCATTTAAAGCTGCATAGTCTGTAACTTTTGATCATCTAATATTAGAAAAAAAAATCAAGAATACAGTAAAAACATCCAAATTCAGGTAAACATTTTACCATTTTCGTAAATCTTAACAAATTATCACTATCAAAACAACAGCATTTGTGTTAAAAATCAACTGTCTAGAATTATTGGAGGGACGTAAATAATTGGGTCCCTAGACTTACGGGAAAGACCTGAATTACCGGAAAGACCACCAAAATACCGGAAAGACCAAAGAATAATAGGGGGTTATTTCCTGTATTGATTTACCTCGCCTTATTTGTATAGGAATTTTTGTTTTTAACTATTATAAAGAGATAGATGTACTTTGTAAATCATTTTATTGTCAGACAATAATAATTCAGTCTATTAGCATCGAAACTCATTTGCGAAGATTTTACTAACATGTTGGGATGCCTTGCTTACCCGAGTTTTGAGGAAACTGGTTAATATTCTATTGATATTAACTATAAACAGTAACACTGTTTATTGAATAATAACTTTATTTTGTATATCAGCACATATTAAAAATTAATGAGCCACGCCATGAAAAATGTATCCGTTATATCATGAAAAAGAACAGCTAAGGTTGCATGTATTTTGTTTGTTTTAAAAAGATAATGGTATTGCAGAATTTTCTGAAAAAGCTAACAACACATTTGCTGGTCACATTCTACGCAATGAATAGCCTGATCAGCAAATTTGTCGTTTGCATTACAACGAATCCATTTTATCGTTGACTTGACTCATTACCAGTACTCTAGGACATATAACCAAAAAATGTATATTCAATGCACAAATGGGAGCATATTTTGAGGTACAATAGTTTAGCTATAGGCTAATTATAAAAAGCAAAAGGGCATACATAAAAGTAAACCAGCATCAAAATCGTTCAAAAGTGAAGCGAATGTAAAACTGAGTATAAAATAAGATGTGATTAAGGCCTTAAGGCCTAATTGAAGGGCCCTTGTTAACACCTAGAACTAATCAGTTTGTCAATGAGGTGGAACTTACTAGCCTTATTAAAGGACCATTGTAAACACGAGGAACAATCCCAAGCAACGAACATGTTTCAGAATAAGGGAACACATCCATCCATCCATCCATCCATCCATCCATCCATCCATCCAATAAAAGACGTTATGCAAAAATGTTGAAATGCATTTTCTCATATTTATATCTTTTAATGTCCTTTAGTTTGAACTTTGAAGCTTAGTTTATGATTCTTATATTTTAAACTTTGGTCAATGATTCTTATATATCCGCATATGTTATGCCTTTTTGGTATTTTAACTTTTGAGCCTCCGTCGCGGTAAGTCGATATATGGTTATGCCATGTATATGCCAGCTTTATTTTCTCACAAATCACATTTCGCCAAACACACAACTATTCTATTATATGATTTTGACGTATTTAATTTAAGCCGTACATTTTCGGTAATTTGGAAAGGGAAATCTTATCTTTTTTTCAACTCATGTTTTCAAGACAAAATATATACTAGATACTCAAATATTAACAATATTCAATAATCAATAATAGCCTTCTTAACTGGCGAAGGGCATATCAATATTTTCCTATTATTCTTTGGTCTTTCCGGTATTTAGGTGGTCTCTCCGGTAATTTGAGTCTTTCCGGTAAATCTAGGGACCGTAAATAATTACTAACAGGGGAAAACACGCCTGTTTTATTAGATAATTTATTTTTTTATGCAGTTTTCACTTGTACTGAACATATTTATTGTGAAAACATAACTTAATTCTATTTTTACAAATGATTTAAAAAGAAAATATTTTTTGAGAAAAATGTTCATAGTTATAGACTTAGTCTCTTTAAATCAGGCTTGGTCGAAAGAATATTTTTAAAGTAAAGTAAAAGTATATTTACCATGACAAAATCCCCTAAAGAGAATGGCTTTTAAAAAAATGAGCAACCAGCTCAGCTACCACACCCTGTGATTATAATATTGACTGCAATCTATCAAACCTGCGCATTGAAATTTATAACTATAGCGTTCCTGCTCTGCACACGTGTTCACGGACCTTGCGTGCAAAGACAGGAATCCTGTGCTACTATAAGGATGGACTTCATAAAATACCACAATATTCGCTGCAGGTACAACCCTATCTGAAATAAAACACCCAAATATCAAAAGTAAATTATAACAAAATAATGGCCAGCTATATACTCAAAGCAGCCCCCCATATCTCCATTCCAACAGAGGTCAAATAAGGAAATTATCCAAGGATGAAATTTGTCTACCCAAATAATAGGCGCAGAAATTGAAGTACATAATCACCTTATCAATCTTGGCCCCATGCTTTCCATGAACAGATTTATATAATGCAAAGTGTTGGGTCAATGGGAAAAGGATGGAAAAAGCGATGTGGCATTACGCTATGAGATGGTTTTAAGCTTTTTTAAAAAGCTAAACTTGTTTTCATAATTATTTTGGTCTTTGAAAATGGCTTTTTATGATTTATTTTTTCATAATCTGCAATCTGAATCATCCAAACGCATTAGAAGTGTTCATGTTTTAAATGGTAGAGTAAGGTGTTTTAAAATTATACAATGTAAATACGGTTTATCGCCTCTCACAGAAGTGCAAAACGCTTTAATTTTGTTTATTGACTTAAATTTGTGGCCATAAATGAGACCTGTTTTTCTCAGTTAGACAGAAAAATGCTGGAACAAACAACAGACTGCAAAACCACCAAAATTAAATTATTAAAATGATACGTATCCACTGTGATTTATTAGATAAACCACTCACCTTGTACCCAGTGGTCTCAAGTCTGATCCTCGGCTCCTCCAGTCTGCCAGATAGTCCTCTAAATCATTGACCCATCTTATCTCAATATAACTTAAGCTGGTAGCGTCATTGGTGGGACGTTACACAAAAACTCACTAACTTACATACGGGCCTCATCCAAGAAAACCTGTCCTTTGGGTTTCTGACAAAGTGAGATTCAAACCAGCATGCTCAGCTATAGAGACTAGCTTGAAAACTGAATTTTTGCGTGTAGCAAGTTTTGACATAAAACTAATCAAAAAGCGAATAACAAAGGCGCTTATCAGACTGCGCGGATGCGCAGGCTGGTCTGTGCCTTTGTTATTTACACAGCCCCGAAGACAGGTTTTCTCGCAACAAGGCCCATATTTAATGTTCGAAATGGCTTAATCGCTCAACCTATGATTACTTTTGAAACTGAACTCAGTCTGGCAACTGATTTATAATTAAACTTCTTAAAACATTGATTTTTAAAAAAAAAACAATTTGCTTTGTTGGGTAAAAGAAAATATGACCTGTGCAAATTTACACAGATTTCAAATTTTGTACAGTTCACGTGGTAAATAAGTACGCACACATAAAAACGAACAAATTAAGAACAGTATTAAAAGAAACATGTATATTGTTCTACATCTGAATGTAATATTAAAATTTTAAACACAAAAAATGCCTCTTGTAATATACCATGGGCACAATGAAACTACAAATTGATATTTGCGATATGCAAAACAAATACAAGTGCGATGCTTTAACTATTTCTAACTGTCCTTCTGTTCCAGAATCGAAATGTGAAGATTTACGAACACCCTTACATGGTGCCACGGCGTGTGATCTATGGATTCATGGTAGAATGTGTCAGATTCAGTGTCAATCTGACTGGGATTTTGCTTACAATTTCCCAGATTTATATGTATGTGGGACGAACACAGGCCAGTGGAAACCTTATGACTTAGTTCCTGACTGCATTCGTAAGTTGTTTTGTGATAGGGTTAGGGTTATGGCTAGGAAAAGTTGTATTATTTAAAGCTTGGATGTCAAATATAGCGCACTAAAGCACAGTTGTTCATTCCTTAACTCGGGATCCTTTTAACGGCACCATTTATTTCTTATCAGTGTGTGCCTAGTGTGGCAACTTTCACACATCTTTAAGAAGTTTGATAATTATTGCATTGTCCAGTAATGAAGACTCATATAGGCCTGTGGATATATACTGACTCGCCAGACTCTTTACTGCTCCTGAACACAAAGTTTTGATGAATCTGGGGAATCAGATTGTAGATGCGATCTCTAGATACGCTGGATAGGTCAACTGACCATGGGTGTTTAACCTATGTTCTGCGGAACAGTGCCTGTCCAATTATATTCTGTTAGTCTGCAGCATTTCAGTTGAAAGCAAGTGTTTACAATTACATTTCTCGTTCTGATCTGCTGGCCTCGATATCAGTTGGGTGATTTTAATCTACAAAATTTCTAAATAATGTAAATTTGGGTTCAGCAGGACAATGGTTAAATGAGCTTTATTGTGCATATAGATAAATACCAAAACCTTATGCTTGCAATAATGAGTTTGTTTTAGCTATAACTTCTTTATAATTCTTTATTAGCAAAGAGTATTTATATATTTACAACATAATTCAAATTATCATGTGTATTTACTATACACTTCTATTTTAAGACTACTTTGCTCTAAGATAAATTGATCTTCTTTTTATAAGACTTTGCACCCTTACTTACTTTAACTAGTAAGCAGAAAGAAAGAAAAGAAGAAAAAAAGAGGAAGAGAAGAACTAAGGATGAAAATAAATTCGAAACATTTCTTTATTAAATATTACAAGAAAATGGTAAATTTATTCTAGGAGTACAAAGCTATAGGTAGTTATAGCAGATTAGCTGAGACCTTCAACTTAAATTAACCTTATAGACATTGACGTTGGGAATCCTTTGAAACAAAAGTCTCAAAGGAAGAAACGACATACATATTATTCCTCAACATAATGAAGACCCGTGTGTTCTGTGGAAAAATTATTACTCTATTTCAAGTACTGTTTTGCATTTTGTCAGCGGCCCAGCCTACACACTAGTTATAAGAAAAATAATTATATACTTTTGACCATTTTGTCATAAACTTTGCAAACTGGTTATATATACTAGCAATGTATTTTGCACTAATAAATCTATTTTTAAGTAATGAAATAAAATTCTGTAAACTGAGTATTCCTTGTAAAATTGTTCTTGTATATATAATATTTTGCCAATATAGAATAAAATTTTCCATGCTTCTTGGTTTTTGTGATGATGAGATAAGTGATTTCTTATCTAAGTTCAAAATTAGCAATTCAATAGTTTACCTATGTTTGTTACAGTAAGAACATTCATTATTATTTACATGTATCTTCTTGATTTTAAATAAAAACTAGTTTGCCGCTAAAATTTTATTATAATTTTTTATTGAAAATCAGATAGTTTTACTTCCTTGATGTCTTTAATTGAAGATTTGTACTATTTCTAATCTTTATCATTTATGTTTCAAATTCATTTCCCCGCCTATTTGTTACACCAATTTCGCCAAAATGCGCTAAGATGTCATAAAATCTTCTACTGCCTTTCTTGTCTTTCAATAAGTATGCCACGAGTACATTGCAAGTAATTTTTTTACCTATTTTAATATATAGATACCCTGTTTGCGTTTATTATGTTTTTCCACTGATTTGGTATTTTCTGTAAAATGTTTTTTATAGTTTAAAAAGGTATCCATTACTCTATATATCTCTTTTAGCCGATAAAAAGTGTAGAAGTTACTGTTGTCATCTAAAATATCTCTTATTTATTCTTTTACTATACCAGTTATTCACATACAAAGTATTTCCATTTCTTAGGTGCTTGTTAAACAATAATGGTGACTTGAGAACAGATTTAATTTCTTCAGATTTTACTTCTTTACAGAAATCAGCCCAACAAATCAGAATATCTTTCCAAAATGGGACTCTTATATTTATTGTGAGGTTTCTTGCACCTTTTCCTCCTAGTGACAAAGCGTTATTAAAATCAATGGGGTTGAGAATGTACCAGGTTGTATTATTTGTTTGTTGAATTACTCTCCTCAACCAAGACATTTAAAAGCCTTAATAAAAGGATCTATATGAGGCATTCTCAATCCTCCAGACGATAGATTTTTTAATAGCAAGTCTCCTAGTTATTCTATTTGGGCTTGCATTCCATAAGAATTTGAAAATAAAAAAACTCTACTTCCTTGATAAGCTCCACAGGAGGATTCTGTAATGACAGAAACTGTGATACAAACTTTGATAACGCCAGTGACTTTATGATGGTTATGCGTCGGAAAAGAGTAAGTTTTCGTTTTGACCATTGCTTTTACATTTCTTTGACTGTTTAAAATTTCTATTGAATCAAAATCCCATATATCATAGACATTAGTTGTAAAAGTAACCCTGAGTATCTTCGCAGGTCCCTGAGTCCAATCTAATTTAAAATTTTCGCATAACTTACTATTTGAATTACTATTTGCACCAATCCATATCGCTCTGGTCTTTTCTTCTTTTATTTTAGCCCTGATCATTTATAAAATTCTGAAAGTATTTGAAGGCTTTCTCTCAGTGATTGTTCTATACTATCATGATGTATTTGTGTATTATCTGCGTATTGATTTTTTTAAATTCTATATTATTAACTATTCCCTTAATATTAATACTTTTCTTAACTTGTGTCAAAGTGCCTAAGCACATAAAAGAAATGTATATGGTGACAGTGGGTCACCTTGTCTTTAGCCACGTTTTAGAAGAAAGAATTGGGACATGAACCCATTCTGTGAAATACTTGTTTCTGCTCTTTTCTGGAAAATATGTAACCATTTTTAATTGATTTGCCAAAACTAAAATAATCTAATGTTTTTGAGATAAATTTCCAACAAACTGTGTCCAATGTTTTTTTTCCAAATGTAAAGAAAGAATTAGATCTGGTATATTTTGCTGTTTTGTTTGAAATAAAACGTCATAAATTAATCTTTTATTTTCACCTATAAATCGCCATGCTATAAATCCTTTTTGGTTTTCATGAATTATGTCATGTAATGTCTGCTTACCTATGTTAGCTATTACTGATGATGCTAGTTTATATACTACATTCAAAAGTGATATTGGACGCCTATTCTTAAAACTTAACCTTATTTTGTTCGGTTTTGATAAGCACGTAATGAACGTGTTTCATCAATATTTTTATGGTTAAAATAAAGGTTCTGATAAAAATCTTTTTGGCATCCTAAATTATCTTTAGTTTAAAAAAAATCCTCTCCATTTTTATTTACTTAATTATTCATAACTTTATTATTATAGTTCCTATTTTCAAAATGAAAGACATAATATAATGGTTTCCCCAGGATCTTCATACCAACTTTGAGAACGAAACATAACCCCTTCAATCTTTTTATTTCTTAACTCAATAAATTCATTTTCTTCTGCGCTAAAGTATCAAGCTTTTCATCATCAATATCATTTATGTTCAAAGGTATTTCTTCTTCTATTTTTTTATATCTGCTTCTAATTTGTTTTCTTTTTCGGTATGTTTCCTTTTATAAAAGAACTAAACTGAATAGTATTACCCCTGATGGTCACTAAAAGTGTCTCAAGGAAGAGTGGGTCGTTTAAACTGAATTATATATTATTAATAGCTTGTTTGTCACTTGTTTTATATGTACATGTATCTATAACTTCATGAATAGTATAATTCACTAATTCTATAAGTCTTTCTTTTTAAGCAGAGAATTGTTAAATTTCCAGTAGCCAGGACCCCCTCATTATTAATATATTATAACTTTAATAAAATGGAAGAATTATCGGTTCTATATCCAGGATTTATATAAGTGACCAGTACATATTCCAAACAAGTTTCTTTCATCAAAAGTAATATAGTCGTGCCTGTTTCCTCACTGGGTTCATTCTCTTCTATGTATATACTCTTACATCTTCATTAAATAATCGCCACACGTCAACAAGGCTATTTTCGTCCATGGTACCTGATACTACCTTTCCGGCTTGAGGGTTATTAATAAACAGAACGTTTAAATAGACAATTTCAGGATTCTGTATGAATTTCCAGTCTCCACAAATAATTAATATTTCATTGTCTAATTCTGAGTTTTTTTTTCTTTCATATTGCAATAGAATTGTGTGTTATCTTCATTTAGCCCATATATATCAACTAATGTAACTTGTTAGCCTTGTATGCCATGTTAAGAATGATATAATTTCCAGTTTGGTCTGTTTTGATACTTTCAACTTGTTGATCAAAATTATTATCTTAATAGAATCATTACCCGCCTTTGATTACTTCAAAATGGACTCATATAGACTTGATATCCATTCATATTTTACATATGGTTCCATTTTTTTTCTTGTAAACATATGATATTATCTGTTTTCGACTTAAAAGAATGGAAAAGGTCTCTTCGCCTATGCAAGTTTGTTAGCCCCTGACAATTCTGTGAAAATATAAATATATTGTCAGACATCATGCACACTAACAGGTATTCTATACTTCACCGCCACATGAGCCCTTAATGTATGCATGCTTTGTCTTACAGTCTTTTCATACTCAACTGCTTGGCTGACTCCAGTGACATAATTCATGTAATATAATTTGGGTTCAGCAGGACAATGGTTTAAGGAGCTGTTGTCTGCATATAGTTAAATGCCAAAATCTTAGGCTTACAATAATGAGTTTGTTATAGCTATAACTTCATGTCAGGCATCAAGGCATCATGGAGATTCAAAATTGCTTTTTTTCTTCATTTCAATGTTCAAGATGGTTGTAGTACTCAAATGACCACTATCCTACAATGTGTGTGATTAAACAAAGCATTGCATGTTTATGCGATAGGTAACAAAATCTCATTAGCTGTTCTATATATTCTAGGAAGAGTAGCTGCTAACCACGTCTATTTGAAAGCAGACATCTACTACTACACTGGTGTTTGTAACAGCAGCAAGGAAAATTTGCGACAAATACAAACAAACTTCATCAAAGCACTAAACTCCTCACAGTTCTCCTCTGTGTGTACTGACGAACCATTTTGTACAGCAGAATTTGTAAATGTTACATGTGGGGCAACATCTCGACGAAAGAGGGATATTGAAAGCACTCACAACATTCAACAGCGCTCAACATTACCATTCGCCTACAAAGTATCAATAGAAATAACTGTGCCATTGAGCTCTTCACCTGGTCAGTCAGCAAGCCTTACATTTGCAATGAAGGCCAGCCTGTTATCGCAAATGGCGTATGTGATAGAGCAGGAAATACGCACACAGCATTTTGACTTGCATTTCGCAGACATGCATATACAAGATGATTCATTCAGACAAGGACTGATAGAGTATAAATGTCCAAAGGGAATGAAGAGTAAAACAGCTTCCTCCTCCTGCAGTAAGTATATAGTGCATTTGTATGACCGTAAATTATACCTTAACGCATTTAAGCCCAATGGAATTTTTTCACTTTTATCAAATGACTAGTCCATTCCTGTTTTAAAGGGTATTTTGTCGTATTTTTATTTTTATTCGAATGTCAATAGAACACACCTTAAACAAACAGTTGTGACCCTGATCAGATACCACATTCTGTGTCTCTGATCAGAGTCTTTATCTGATATGGGTCTGTTCTATATGCATATGTCCCACAAAAAGGCCGCTTGACTTCAGACAAGGCTATTGATAATATGAACTTCGCAAAACCTTTTCTAAATTTTGTCGCCAATATTATGATTTGATATCTAAATTCTGTGTTGGACTTAAATCCCTCTCGCGCCAAGGTCTTTCAGAACCTGAGTTCTATGGTGACTTAGTGTATAGGCTGAAGAAGATTGTTGGCTCTAATAATTTTTCAGGGCAGTTTATTAAAATAATTTCTCATTATAAAAATGTGGCCATATCATTAATGTATTGCAACAGACAGCATGCTTGTTGGTCAACCAATCACGATTGGCAACTTTGCTTTCTTTTTAAATTGCACGTCGTTGGGTGGGACTTTAGACTCTATGATGGTTCCAACTTGAAGACTTATCTATAGATGAGATGGTTGGGGCCTGAAGCTTTGGCTGTTGCCAGGCCCACCAGAGTTTACCTGTTGGTTTTTTATGCTCCGATATTCAGTTTTATGTACTGTTGAGTCCTTATCTTTGCTTTATCTTCTTTTTATATATTGATTTATATGTTCTAGGAGATAATTCATGGATACGTTAAGGGTCTTCCATGCAAACCAAACATCTATATGTCTTGATCCATATCTGAACTAATGGTTGGATGGCGCCATGAAACTAGTTTAAGGCCTCCAGTAAAAGTATTTTACTGACAGTTCCAAGGCGGTGCTTCTTTTCTGGATCATTTTTGTTATTTATGTTTAGTGTTTGTCATGTTTTCTTGTCTGTTCATTGTAGCCTTGTGGTTACCTGCTAGGAAATGGTTGACCTCTTTGCTCTCTTGATTGTAATGTTTTATTGTGTTTTTGTCACTTTCCCTTGTGATGCTTGATTATTTTGATTCCTGATCGTTGCTTCCTTTCTTTCTTTAAGAATCTATAATGAGCTGAGAAAATGTCCCAAGGATCACCATTTGGCATCAAGAGGCTTGCTGAGTGATGACAAACTGTGATCCGGAAGGACAGATTTTTCTATCATTTCCTCATACAAATGAAGGTCTCTTTCTCTTGTTCACCATTTAATTATGCATGATCATTTCTAAATAGATTTCTAGAAGTTTCAGAACAAGCTGAGATCACATCATACAAAGTCATGGCATCACATAACGACAATGTGTGTGACTTCTAATACCACGTCTAATACAACCAATGAACAGCCTACATGCGGCAGTCTGTGTAACTGGTGGACAAGCCTCATCCCTTGTAAAATTCTGGCCCTTCATGTGAGATATCTCTGTCATCATGGTTACTCATGATAGCTTGTTATAATCTTACATTATCATGTGACAGTTTTCTTACATTGGCATAATATAATAGCTGCTTTTCTACAAGGTTAACCGAAGAATCAATACATTGCACGCGATTGAAACTAAATTACTGACTCACGGAGTCAAGGAGAAGCATCACTTACTGACGTCCCTCAAACTTAATGACTTTATCAAATTTAAGCATCACGTCACAACATCTGGTGTGTCATTAACACGACGCTAAGCCTAGCAGTTTTATTTTATTTCTAAACTTTTGTTCTCATTGTCGTTGTGTTTTTAATCATTTACAAGGTGCAAACTACGCTTCCCTCCTTTATACCCAATATACACACTAATGGGCTCAGAAATAATTTAAATCCATTAAATACAACGTTAAAAGTTTTCTGTTCAATGAGAATTTATGTTTGGACAAAAAAAGCTTAGAAAAGTGGGAGAAAACATTATCTATCATAAACATGTCAATTTAGGATAGCAGAATCTTGCCATCAGGGCTAGAGTTGAAACATGTGATCAGCAAGCCTTGTCTCCATTAAATTTTGACCCCTTGTGGTGAGTTATCTCTATCATACATTGACACTCATGGCACACTGTTTTATTTTACCACAGGCAATGAATTCAATGCATGTCAGATGTGTATAAAATTGATATTTTCTACTGTAACAGTGAAATGATATAATATCAATTCACTAATGAGTGATACAATTTATATCATTTTACTGTAGCAAACAATTATTTAAAAATTCTGGGACTGGGACATTTTCTTAAAGGGTTCAAGTGAAGGGTTTTTTTTCAGAAATAACGCAAAGGATGTTGTGATGTCATTTTAAAACCTAATCACGTCACAATTTGGACTTGGGTAGCACTCATTTGTATGTGACGTCTGTCCTAGGGCACGCTTGTGCGACTATTTTTGAATTGAGGATGTCAGATGTTTCAACCACTGAAATGTTATTCTAAGCCATTTAAGGTGCACCAATTACTATACCCAATAAATGCACTGAAGTTGTCAAATTGAATGAGAAACGAACAAAGAAAGTACTTCTTTGATATTCTCCTTGGAGTATAAAATAAGAAGAACATTTACTATTTTGGTAAATAACAAATACATTTCATCTTGTGAGGTGAAAATATCATTCTCCGTAATCGTGGTAAAATACTGATTTTTCTGCACTAGATAAAATATCTTAAAAAGTAAATATCCTCTATGCTATCTATCGTGCAAGAAAATTTTAAACCAACCAATGGCAAAACCTATTTCATTTACCCATTTAAAGCAGTTACTTGCAATACGTTGTCTTATTACTGAAGGCACTTATTAAAAGGCGCGCCAAATTTAAGCCACAAAACAAGTTCGTTCATGTGTCGTTTTAAATAAGAAAATATAATGATGATACACTTTTACGTGGACAAGTAATAACTTAATATACTCACATGTCACCTTAAAATGTACTGAAATGTACTGCTATCAAACAAACCCACTTCTTTTGTCTAATTTATCATTTAAAGACATTTGACATATATACTGCAACCGCATTAACTAGCGATACATTTATAAAATCAGAAATATCTCATGAGAAAAAACCAATTACCAGTGCACAGTCGTTTATGTTTCTCTTACTCCATCATAAGAACCATAAATTGTTCAAAACACGTGTGAAATCAAGCTCATCACTTTATTGTTATTATATTTTATGTTTTAAGGGGGTCTGGTTGTTGTTTTTCAGATAAGATTTGATTTTTGTCTATTTATTGAACATAGCAGAACCACTTGAAATATGTAATATCCTCAAAGATGATAATAGAAAATTGTACATCTATGAGTAAAAAGGATATATGAAATGGGAATCCAGAAGATTGCTATACGAGCTACAGAGGTACAAATATTGGCATTAAAGTACATACTATCATATCCAAAAAAAAACAGTAATCTAGGTCTGAGCATAAAGAGATTGGGATAATGCCCCATCTACAATTAGCCAAGCTCCCGCTGACAATTATTTTTGATAGCATAGCTGTTTGTCTGTTACTACATATGTGTACAAGCAGACAGAATTTATACAAATAAAAAGGCTGAAACATTGCATATCATAGATTGCATTACTCAATATTGACAAAAGAATATAACGCCATGCTTGGATTGCATGTATTTGCATGTATAAGCAGAAACACATAAACACACCTATAAAAATAAGTCTTGCACAGTTTAGAAGCAGCGAAACTGAGAATTTTAAATAGACAGATTTAAGCACAAAATACATCTTACCCCAAAAAGTAAATAATAGCAAAAAGTTCTGAGTAACTAATAATATAAAATGTTTGAATAAGTATATTAAAACGCAAAGCACAAGCATTGCAGCAGGCATATACACATAACAATTACATACATTAACTGCACTTGCATTCCTCCCCATTCCAATTTGCAATCAGTGCTTTAAATTGACCAAAATTATTTACCTTTTTAAATTCATCAGGGAATCTGTTACATAGAACTCTTCTTATCAAACTTACATGTTTGAACTTGAGTTACCTGTAAATATTAATATATCTAAAACTTATGTTGAAATTTCTCTAAGATTCATTGAACAAGATAAAACAGGAGGTGGCATGTTAGTATGAATTTTAAAAGTGTCATTTACCATCGTTTCAAGCCCCCTGATATGTCAGTAAGTCCACATACGTTGAGGCAAAATCATCATAAACAAATCTTAATGAACGTTCCTGAATTCTTTTGAGCTTCCTTGAGTTCGTTTTATAACAAATTGCCAAGCTAGTGGACAGTGAATATAATTAGATAGAATAAAAATATAGGGAGTCTATTTATCTTAGATATAAAAGGACTGAGCCTCTTCAGTTTATTTAACTGCTGACCTGCCTTTCTGCAAAAAGTACTGCTATGCTGATCTAAATTAAGTTGATGCTTGGAGTTTCATCACTTCTTCACATTTAATTTTAGTAATAGAATTTTTTAAACCTGAATCTTTACCAAAATACTGTAATTGCCAGAGATTTATCCAGGTTTCCCTTTATACAGCTATTTTGAAAAGGGTCTAATAAAGCTTGGCTTTCAGGTTGAACTACATATATTAATTAATCAAAACCAGGTGTTCTGAAAGACATTGTATTATCATCTGTATAGTTATACAATTTTCTCTGTTTTGAAAAGTATTTTATATAAAATATTAAACAGTAATGGGTCTAATATGGAGCCCTGTGAGGCACACTTCTCAATTACAGACCATTAGCTGACAAAATCAATTAATTTTGCTTGTTGTTTTCTGTCAGTAAAGTAACTTTTTAGAAGTTTAAAGAATCAGAATCAGTACTCAGACCAAATGCAGATAATTTAGACAGTATAATATCATGGGGGAAGCAGCCATACGTCACTGTATCAAAAGTATATATTTATTCTAATGTGTTATCCAAATTTAAGCTTCTTCATAGCTTTATGGCTGGAAATGAACAGGCAGTTATGAGTCAAGCAAAGTTGCAAGGCAAAACTACATAATTTCTTTGTCTTTCAGCTGGCTGCCCTGTGGGAATGTACATGTCTGAACAACAAGGGAAGTGTCTGTCTTGCCCGGTTGGAACCTACCAAGATGCAATAAACAGCGTCCGCTGTAAATCATGTCAACCAGATACAAATACTCTTCAAACTGGATCTGTAAACAGCTCACAATGCATTGGTTTGTAAATATATTATCAGAAGCCGTGAGAATTGGAAAGAAAATCAACTATTTTGTATCATAAGTGACGTAGTTTTGAATCTGTTCCCTGCACTAATGAGAGTCTTTTTTCTTGTATATATCACTCAGTCTGATAATTTATAATACACATAGACATAATTCTAAATGCTCTAAGATCTTATCTGACAACCTTTGCAAACAGTAAGAACCTGGCAAACGTCGGTTCTGATGTGGAACCAAACCGTTTTACATTCTGATAGTGGTCTTGAACTCCCAAAGGCTCAACCGGCGGTGGTTCTGGTTTGAAAGCGTCTCAGAAGACCCATGGTTTACAAGAGACGAAGATAGTCGACCATTTTCTTTTCACCACGTATTTTTAAATAAAGATCTTATTAATTATATGTGGTGTCTTGCAATAACAAATCTTTACCCTTTATATAAGCAGCAAATGGTGTATTCAGCAGCTTGATACTTGATTCATATGAAATATTTCTTGGCATGCCATGCATGCATTTACAGATAATAACAGAGTGAAATACTTCAATAAAAGTCAAATTTAACAGAGATTTATACAAGGTAGTATTGCCCACTGTTCCCACGACGGAGGTAGATTTATACATGGCAGTACTGACCACTGTTCCCAGACGGAGGTAGTTTTATACTGGGCAGTACTGCCCACTGTTCCCACCATGGAGGTAGATTTAAACAGGGTAGTGATGACCAATGTTCCTACCAAGGAGGTAGCTTTTTACAGTGTAGTAACGACCACTGTTCCCACCACAGAGGTAGATTTATACAGGGAAGTAACGGCCACTGTTCCCACCAGGGAGGTAGATTCATACAGGGTAGTAATAACCAATGTTCTGACCACTGAGGTAGATTTATATAGGGTAGTACTGACCACTGTTCCCACCACGGAGGTAGATTTATACAGGGTAGTAAGGGCCACTGTTCCCATCACTGAGGTAGATATAAACAGGATAGTTATGACCACTGTTCCCATCATGGAGGTAGATTTATACAGGGTAGTAATGGCCACTGTTCCCACCATGGAGGTAGCTTTATATAGGGAATTTATGGACACTGTTCCCACCAAGGAGGTAGATTTATACAGGGTAGTAATTACCACTGTTCCCACCACGGAAGTAATTTTATACAGGGTAGATGTGACCACTGTTCCACTCATGGAGGTAGTTTAATACAGGCTAGTATGGGCCACTGTTCCCACGACTGAGGTAGATTATACAGGGTAGTAATAGCCACTGTTCCCACCACAGAGGTAGATTTATACAGGGGGTAATGGCCACTGTTCCCACCACGGATTTATACAGGGTAGTACTGACCATTGTTCCGACCACGGAGGTAGATTTATACAGGGTAGTACTGCCACTGTTCCCACCTTGGAGGTAAATTTATACAGGGCAGTAATGGCCACTGTTCCCACCACAGAGGTAGATTTATACAGGGTAGTACTGACCACTGTTCCCACCAGGGAGGTATATTTATACAGGATAGTAACGGCCACTGTTCCCACCATGGAGGTTGATTTATACAGGGTAGTACTGACAACTGTTCCCACCAAGGAGGTAGATTTATATAGGATAGTAATGGCCACTGTTCCCATCACGGAGGTGAATTTATACATGGTAGTTATGACAACTGTTGTCACCACTGAGGTAGATTTATACAGGGTAGTAACCGCCACTTTTCCCACCAAGGAGGTAGCTTTATACAGGGTAGTTATGACCACTGTTCCCACCACAGAGGTAGATTTATACAGGGTAGTGAAGGCCACTGTTCCCACCACGGAGGTAGATTTATACAGGGTAGTTATGGCCACTGTTCCCACCACGGAGGTAGATTTATACAGGGTAGTACTTACCACTGTTCCCACCACAGAGGTAGATTTATACAGGGTAGAAACGGCCACTGTTTCCACCATGAAGGTAGATTTATACAAGGTAGTACTGACCATTGTTCCCACCACGGAGGTAGATTTATACAGGGTAGTTATGACCACTGTTCCCACCACGGAGGTAGATTTATACAGGGCAGTGACAGCCGCTGTTCCCACCATGGAGGTAGAATTGTACAGGGCAGTATTGGCCACTGTTTCCATGACGGAGGTAGCTTTATACAGGGCAGTACTGACCACTGTTCCCCAGAGGGAGCCAGATTTACTACAGGGCAGTATAGACCACTGTTTTCACGCCGGAGGTAGCTTTTTACAGGGCATTTATGGCCACAGTTCCAACGACAGAGGTAGCTTTATAGTTCTGCTTTGTATATAGCAGCCTCTGCCGATGGAACATTGACCAATACTAGCCTTATTAAGCTACCTCCCAGGGAAAAGTGGTCAATACTGCTCTTTTTTCAGTAACCTCTGTGGTGTGAAGAGTGGCCAATACTGCCCTGTATACAGCTACCTCTGTGGTTTGAACAGTGGCCTATACAGCCCTGTTTTTAGTTACCTCCGTCTGGAAAACAGTGGTCAGTACTGCTCTGTATGTTGGGAACACTGGTCAGTACTGCTATGTATATAGCTACCTCAGTCTTGGGAACAGTGGTTAGTACTGCTCTGTAAATTGCTGCCTTCGTTGTGGGAACAGTGACTTACACTACCCTGTATAAAGCTACCTCTGTCTTCGGAACAGTGGCATATTGGGAACAGTGGCCAATACCGCCCCTTCTTGTCCAACCTTCGTCTGAGGAACAGTGATCAATACTGCCCTATCTTGTGGCAGCCCCGTGGGGGGGACAGTGACTAATATTGTTAGTCTTGTGGTAGATCGGTATTTATCCACTACAAATGCATTCAACCTTGTGGCTTCTTCACCACAATAAAGTTATTGGGATACACAGTATGACTTATACTTAAGGTTCACTTATTACTTCCCTTTAATTGTTAATGCTCTAAAAAAGATACGTTTGAAAAAATTCAACAGACGATACCAAAAGCAGGGAAATTTTCTATTATGCAAAGATGAAGTTATATGCTGATAGCATTTGGCTTCGCCTTCAATAAAGACAACTGAGTTAGTAATTGCCTGAACAGCAAAGTAGAGACCTCAAACTGGTGATATCATGTCTCACTATCTTTTTATTCTCTAATTTTACACCCAGAATCAGAAATTAACAGACATTGCTATGGCTTGGCTTACATAAGCTCGAATTTAATTCTAATAATAAATTATAAAGCTGCCATAAATGTGTTGTAAAATAAGTGACCAGACAAATGGCAGTTTCCACTGTACATAGAAAGAAATTTGCCCCCATTTATTTATATTTTGATATTCATGGCTATTACAAATTTCATTTGCTAATGTGGGCATGACAATGGTTATTACATTGGAGAAAGTGTATACAGAGCAAACTGCTGAACACTGTTGTGCGCATCATGCTATCATAATTAGGTTGTTTAATGGGCAGAACTGCTGCTTTAAACTATGAAGTACTATTTAATTAAGTACTTATTGATATTACAATAATCATGAAAACTGTTCTGCAATATCCTACCAATCTACATGCATTTGACAACACACTTCAGTTAATCACTGTTTAAAACCTGCATGTCTTAGAATTAAAACAATAAAAACGCGCATGCATTTAAATTGATCAGATAGGTGGCGCTTCAGTCTTCTTTTCTTATGACAAAAAACCAAAGGCAAAATTAAAAATAAAACCGCATGAAATATTGCAACTATAGAACTTCCTGTTTGCTCTTCTGTTACTTGTCACTGATGAAGAGACAGCAGGCCCCGCGGTTAGGAAACTTTTGTCATGCTAAACACAACTCAGCATGAAATTTATCCTCAAAAATTATAAAATGTCAACAATTGTTGTCATTTTAAGATTTATTGATGGGATAAATACAACATCTTACAGTTCTAAAGCAAGCAAAATCTTTATTCCATACCATTTTATTATTTATGAGGAGTTGAAATATCATTTTCAGTTGAGTTTAACATGAAAAAAGTTTTATAATCTCGATGCCTTGCTGCTTTGCTATTTTTATTATTGCTTTTATGAGTGTTTAGTTGTTGGTTTGTATATGACTTTTTATTTCTTTGCTATAACTTGGGGTGAAATTGTGGTTTCATTGGCCTATTTGCTTGTTATTATAGGTATGTGTGATCCAGGAACCTATTCAGTAAGTGGTCTACAACCCTGTATTGAATGTCCAACAAATGCTTATCAACCGATGAAAGGTGAAACATCTTGCTTACAATGTGAGTCTCAAAGGAGAACATTGAGCCCAGGCGCTACATCAGGAGCTGCATGTCAAGGTAACAAGAAATTAGGAACTGAACCAACCATATGATATAAAAAAGTTTTCCAGCCTAGCTCAACTGAGCGTAATATTTCAAATGCTCATAAAAGCTAAAACGCTAAAAAATAAAGAATTTTCTTTTAATTCAACCTCTGATGTTTTAATTAACATGCTAATAAATGTTAAAATGCTATAAATTGTTGGCGTCTTAATATTAATGAGCAGGATAAATTTAAAAGAGTTATATAACCTTGGGGACTGTTTACTAAGCAAGTTTTGTAATTTACAAGTGTCACTTCTGTAACAAGAAATATCTATGCAGGATAAAGATGCTGAACGGTATGTTGTACAGTTGCATCAATTATCCGAAATATTGAGCCTTTCCAATTTTGTATATGGCTTTCATTTTTAACAGTTTCTGCAAATGTGACATCGAAAAACAACTTTACTTCCAAAAGTTTACTTTAAAGACATATTGGCATTTTTTCTGTAAAAAAGTATTTGCTATTTAAAAGCAATCTATATTTCTAATACAACGCATAAAGATATTCAGATCAATATTTTTTATTCTTTAGGAATATAAGAATCTAAAGGAAAGCAGGATACATTTAGGTTGGTGCTAGGGGCGTGATAATAGTTGCACCTTCCATTATTTCTCATAACCATACTCAATAAAACTGGGCCTTTTGTTTTTTTCTTGTAGGTCTCTCTATTTTAGAAGGGTCCGTTTTCCAGATTATTAAAGCTTAGACATGATGATAAAAAATAAATAAGTATAATTTGAAAATGCCACACTGACACACTGTAGACAAATCCATGGCACCTTGAGGAAGAAACGTACACATATTATTTTTCCCTTTCTAACACCTAAAATCTTAATTCCTTCTCTAAGTTAGTGACGGAGTTGTACTGTTAAGGCGTGAAATCTCCCTAAAAGTTATTAAATCAGATATTATTAGATAAATCTATTTTTCATTCTTTGATGATAAAAACACAGTTGTCGATTAAATAAAATAAATTACTATTTAGACCTTCAATTGATATAATATCCAAATGTATTAATTAGTAGCGAAGTTAAGCACTATGTCTCTCCCCTTTGCCATTTGTTTGAACATCCTTCAATATGTTTTTGAATAATATAGATGTATGTCCATTCATAGTCACGAAAATTGTTGCAAAATCACAATTTGAAAGTTTGACTTTTCACAAATGACTTTTAAGGAGATTTCACGCATGAACAGGAGGATAACTCCTTTACTCTAGTACCCAATTTTTTCAGAATAGTTCAACATGCTTCTTTGAAACCATTAGAGGGTCACTGATGAGGCCAAAATGGCAGAAACTAGCTAGTCTGGGCCAGAAAATTTGCCCACTCTGCACTTTCAATTTTTAGATGCAGTCTTTTCTTCCAAATGATAACATTTTAAAAACATATTTGCTTAGGATTTGACAAAGAAGAAGCCAAACGTTATACTCACTCGTTTTAGATTGTCTGGTTTATAGACATGTGATATATTTTAGATTTATTTAGATTTTCATTAAATGTATGTGAATTTATTTTCAGCTTAAGACTTTTGATGTATGAGAAACATATACCCTAGATTTTCTTTGTTGTTGATATATCTGACAAGCAGTTAATGTATTACATTTTTTCAAAAACTATTGTAGCATACGATTTAGTAACAAACAAGATCAAGCCAGTTCTTCTAAGAAAGGTACTGTCATCAAGTCTAGTCCTTTCTTATGCCTCATGGGTAACAGTGAGAAATGCTAGTTCATATTATGAGCTCTTCAAGTTATCATCCCTACATGGAACTTCTTCTATAACATGTCTATACAGCAGTGGCATCAGATTTGATATAAATGGGTAAGATATTTTGAATCAGTCCATGTAATGAAAAAACAAGTTATGTATTAACGTTTGGAGGGTCATGTAGACATTGTTGAATAAAACGCTTCTATAACTCACTTTCGACTATTTTCAGTTTTACATGGTGTGAATATAAAACTCTAATGCACTTGCAAATACAACGCGACGTCTGATTGGATACCATAATAAATTTGCGACATTATATTCTGTCAGAAACTTGACGTCATTACGTTACGTCTCTTTTCATCGGTTGACAAGTGAATATATGCATCTGGCGAGCTGTTTTATGCATTTGGCAGCCGCTGGTCGTAGGGGCAACATGGTACATTTTCGATGTCTTTTTGAAGGAAAAATGTTAATAGTGCATTAGAATGGGGAAAACCATATTTAAAATATTCATTTAGGGAGGTATATCGTCGACTCTACGTTCGGAAATCACGTTTTTTGACCGTATATCCGACGATATACCTCCCGAAAAAAAAATGAATACAATTATCCCCTAAATATGTAATTGTGTTCATTGCTTTTACGCCTTCATCTAGCGAAAAATTCAGTAAAACCAATGCTCAAATTTAAAACTACGCTCATACTTTTTATCCTTTTATGATTGAAAAATACATAAATGGGTACTTTGACAAACTATGAAGACCCAGATGAAATGCTGCATGATGCAGCATTTAATCAGTGTCTGCATTGATTGCTAAGACAATTTCAAACTTCAGAGAACAAAATACAATGTTTTAGGAAAATATAACATGTAACCTCTCAATCTGTACAGTCGATTTGATATAGCTTAAATCCCCAGTCCCATAGAGCTTGCGACTATTTTGGGGTCATTGTGGCTTTGACCTTGACCTCTGACCTAGGTTTTAGCATTATCGTGTCCGTAGCATATCTCTTGTTTTAATTGAGATAGGAATCCCAAATTTGGTGTGGGGTGCATCTTGGGATGACAAAATGTGACATACCATTTTCGGGTCACTGTGACCTTGACCTCTGACCTAGTAATTAGAATATTGTAGTCTGCAGCATGTCACTCATATTATTTGAGGTAGGAATCCCAAATTTGGTGTGTGCATGGGGGGAGTGTCCCCTACCATTTTGGGTCACTGTGACCTTGACCTTGACCTCTGACCTAGTTTATTGAAAAATCGTGTCCGAAGCATATCTCTTGTATTACTTGAGATAGTTTTCCCAAATTTTGGATATGGGTGCATCTTGGGATGCTGAAGTGTCGCATAACATTTTTGGGTCACTGTTACCTTGACCTCTGGCCTAGTTTATAAAATGATTGTGTCTGCAGCATATCTCTCATATAATTTGAGGTAAAAATCCCAAATTTGGTGCGTGCATGCATCTTGGGATGACAAAGTGTCACGTTTAATCCTTAGGTCACTGTGACATTGATCTTGGCGTCTGACCTAGTTTCTAGAATTGGCATCCATTCTCGTGCATATATCTCCTATATTCTTTAAGGTAGAAATTCCAAATATGGTGTGTTAATGCATCTTGGTATGGCAGAGTGTCACGTACCATTTTTTGGTCACTGTGACCTTGACCTTTGAACTAGTTTTTAAAATAATCATGTCCTGGGCATATATCTTATATAATTTGAGATAGGAATCCCAAATTTAGTGTGTGTATGCATTTTGGGATGGTGGAGTGTAATGTACTATTTACGGGTCATTGTGACCTTAAACTTGACCTCTGACCTAGTTTTTCGAATAATTATGTCTGAAGCATATCACTTATTTTATACTCCTCAAAATAATTAAAGGACCAAGATTTTAGAACGCGAGTATAATTAGCTCAAACATTCAAATTCTGTAAAACTTGGCCCAAATCTTTCTATTCTTTATGCCCATAAATCAAGAATCATTTTTAATTATTACCATGCCTAATTCTGCCATAACTGTGTCTCAAATGCACATACCCTCAAAAACACACTTTCAAAAGGCAGTGGGTGGGGTAAAGAAATTCTATTGTGGTTATTCGAGAAGAATGAAAGTGACACCACATTAAACTTTGCTTTAAACAGTTCAGCTAACATGCAAAAATATCTTCAAACAGTTTCAATATACGTTTCAATATACTGGGAAGCAAGCAATTTCATCTCTGACAATGGAGTATTGACATTGTTTTGTTTTCTGAAATCAATGTGTGTACTTGGCCTCAAGAATCAAGGCTTCAATCGTCATTCTATGCCGTTGAGTGTTAGAAAGATTTCACGACGAATCGTTTAAAGATTTTCACAGACAAACGCCAAAACACGGTGTATGAATCTATAGTCTGGCCATTACGCCACAGTCAGATGGGGCAATTTTCTCTCACAGGATGAGGTGGATGGTATCAACGGGATTAAACCACCATAAGAGCACGCAAAAACAGAGATTTCAGCATCTAAAAGCACTTTTTATTCATTTCATGCATTTCTGTGGTCCATGGATCACACACAAAAATGACATTCCAATACATTTAGGTCAAGTTTTAGAATGACAAAAAATCATGGTCAGTAACATTTTCTACCACTTTCTTTTTGCTGTTTCACTTGGCAATAAGGCATCAAAGATGTATGAAAATTTTAGGCAATATCGTAAAATTGGTTTTCGAAATACGTTCTACACAAAATGCATTAATGTTATAATTGATAGTATTGGTCCTTCAATTATTTTGAGGAGTATATTTGAGGTAGGAATCCTAAATTTGGTGTGTGAATACATCTTAGATAGAGGAGTGTCCCATCTCATTTTTACAATACTGTGACTTTGACCTCTGTCCTAGTTTCTAGAATCAGCATCGAGTCTTGTGCATATCTTCTATATTCTTTGAGGTAGGAATATAAAATTGGGTGTATGGATGCATCTTTGGGTTGTAATGCGTCAAGTACCTTTTTGGATCACTGTGAACTTGACCTATGACCTAGTTTTTTAGAATAATCCTGTCCAGAGCATATGTTAATTGAGCTAGGAATCTCATTTTTTTGGTTGCATCTGTGGATGGAAGAGTGTCATGTAACAAGTTTTTGGGTCACTGTGACCTTGACCTAGTTTCTAGAATTATCGTGTTGAATGCATACCTTCCATATTTTTTTAGGTAGGAATCCCAAATTTGGTGTATGGATGCATTTTTGGATGGTGATATGTAGCAGACAAATTTAGGTCACTGTGACTGTGAGTTAATCGTGTCTAGAGCATATAGCCTATATTATTTGAGGTAGCAATCCAAAATTTGGTGTGTGGATTCCTCTTGGGATTGTGGTGTGGTGCATTCCTTTTTTGGGTCACTTTGACCTTGACTTTGACTTCTTACCTCATTTCTAGGTTTTTCGTACCTGGATAATATCTTCTTTATGACAAATAACTTTCCTCAAATGTGTCTTATGCCAGATCAATACTTTTGGGGCATTCGTAACGTTACTGTGACATTTCTTGTTGTGTAACGTTATGCAAACCAGATTATGGCGTGTTTAAAGTTTTCTCAAGTTAACCCGATATACAAACAGCAAGTGATTTTAACATTTGACATTAGCTTCAAACAGTTATGCGCATTGCAAGTTACATGTATGCTATAATCCCATATGTACAAAGAACTGCCACCGGATATTTTTTTACCAAACCAGTTTTTGGCAAAATGACCTTGAACTTTTACCTAATATAGACACCTAAAGTGACTTATTTCCAGTAGAATAGACCTAACTGAGGAAAGTATATCGTCATTTTAAGCTTTTATATCAGCTAATACATAAGGCCAAATTTAAGTTTAATATTTCTCATTTTATTGTGTGTGTATATTTTGTATGCGCTATCAAATGTTTTTGATGCTCAATTCACATTAGCATGATATGTTTTTGTTTTGTTTGGTTTTATTTTTTACGACCCAGTCAACATTTTTCAGTCATATTTGGATGGGTCTTTCTGGGTTAAACCAGTACTAATCAGCGGATAATGTGTCTTGCTCAAGGACACAACATGGTGACCCTGTTGGCGGTTAGTCCGGAATTAGCATCCCTTCGATGATCCCCAGTCTAAGGCTCTACCAACTGTGCCACTGCGCTCCACATCATGACGTTTGCAATCTTTATAAATGGAAGAAAAAAACATATCAGCTAATTGTCTTGGTCAGAGCTACGAACGATATCATTTGGTCTGGTCATAAATGTAAAATACTGTAAATGCGGAAATTTTCGCGAGGGTCTTTTTTCGCAAAACTCCGCATATGCGAAGTTTTTTGAAAATAAAATCCTCGCAAAATGGCGAGATCACTCTGTCCTTTACTAATATAGGTAAATCATGCCCTATTCGCGGTTTTTTATTGTCGCAAATATGTCTTAAATCGCTATTCGCGAAAATAAAACTCTCGCGAAAATTTCCTGATTCACATTACCAACAGTTGCTGGAATTCATTTTATGACCAGAACAAATTTCATGCTCGTGAGAATTGAGCATGAAAACCGTTTTATTAAACTGGCCTAGCCGGCGAGACTGTGTGAAAATGCAGACATGTAATAGCCTTTACTGATCATTTTGCAATAGGCACCACGATAACACTAACTATATATGTTATTTTATAATCACATTTAGTCAAGGCGTGCACTCATCTAGCATTTGAATTACTTTTGTTTTGTTTTTTGGGTTTCTAGTCAAAGAACCGTTTGAATGGGTTCTTCAAAATAACCATAGCAAACTGTGCAGTAAAGATGATCAATGTAACTCAACGTCTTCAAAATATTCTTTGTGAGTTGTAATTCATATTTCTATGACAGTTTGCAATCAACCACATATTAGTGCAAAATGTCAAGACTTTCATGAATTGCATTATATGGTTTAATACTAAAAATGAAATTTTGTCCTCACAAATGTTATGCTTTATTTGTTTCAGGCACACAATTATCAACACAGGTATTCAACTGCAAAGAGGAAAATGGAGTCACTTGGCAATCGCAATGGACAGCTTACAAGGTCATTTAAGGGTATATAGCGATGGAAACATGGTTTATAGTATTCAGACAACATTACCACTAGCAGATATTTTCTCAACTGGTGGAGATATAAGTATACGTGCAGGTACAAATACTAGACTAAAACACGGGTTTCATTTGAATATATAGTATTGGTAACAGTTTTCTTAATCTTTTGATATAATTATGCAGCATGTGGTTCATTCACAATTTTAATAAATCACATTTGCTGGGCAAATTTCAAACAACAATCTGCAAAGGTAATTATGCTTGCATTTACAACTGCTGTTTGATTTTAAGATAATGCTAGGTGCATGTATGCATTGACATCGTCACTTTTGATTATCAATACTGTTTAAAGTCTTGATCATATAACAATAGAGAACAATATTTTAAGTTCAATATAGCATATTGGAAGATATGTCGTGGACATTTAAAAAAACAAACAACATCATTATGTTATGGGTTTGCAAGTATATACTACATATTTGGATAGGAAAGTTAACCTAGAAAAATGTAAAGTCAAGCTCTTGCATAGGTGCATTCACGTCTTCACATACATAAAGTAGTCGGCCTTAAGTTACATGTAAGAGTGCGTACCAAAACAGTAGTTTTCTTATTTCTCTATCAAAACATATGTTGTGCATACTTAAAAAACTCGTCTCAATGAGACATTTCTTTAGAACATCCAAAAAATACACTGAAGAACTTTAAAAACGCAAAAATTGGAATTCATAAACTGTACTAATTTCTAATGTATCAATTTTATTTAGATTTGGCAACAATGATTATCAATATGCCATCAAAAAATGTTTTGAATTTCAGGTCGTCATTCTTGGTTGACCAGACCTGCGTCGATCTTTAACCGTCCTAGTAGCCTGGTAATGATCTCTGAGTCGTTGTAAAGTTGACGATGGCATAATATCACGCGATGTCAGAAACACTCACCCCGGCTTGTAACATCCCAATTGCGCCAGACCGTTCATGTTTGGACAAACGTGGCATGGCAGTGCTTTTTTTACATGTATAACTACAAGCTATATGTGAAATGATAAAATAATTTGTTTCATTAACTCGTGGGGATGCGACGTGTTAAACATAGTAAACCAGAAATACTTAGCTGGCGGTGGCCAGTGTCTGTAAAAATGCAAGTATTAGCTAGGTAAAGGTAGAAGCAGGGTGTCGTTACCAGCCGATTTTTACCTGTTAAAGAAGACTAAAAATGTAACAGGTGCAAAAAGATAATTTCATTTTGCTTTTTTAAAGTCCTTCGGTGTATGTTGAAACTAATAGGTAAACATTTGTTACTCTAAACCTATGAGTATGGAAGTATTTGAAAGCTCATAGCAAAATTAAGACGTATAATTCTAAAAGAAAACTGCGCAGTGACTATATGCACCTACAATAAATACAAAATTTTCATGACTTAGCAAGTTTTTTTTGTATATTTCAGATGCTCAGTTTTCTTCATTGGCTTTTCTTGAGAGAAATCTAACAGATGGTGATGTTTCTAGACTTGCTTCCACATGCATATCAAAACCATTAAGGCCGTTGGTGACAACAGGCAACTTTTCTGCATTAGTAGAAGCGAAAGTTGTAATGCCCAGTATGTGTGATGGTAAGGCAACATTCTACATAACCATAATTAAGTTATGTATGATAGGTTATAAAAAGCTAGACTTCAGGTATTGTTTTTAAGCTACGCATTTTACTTTGCCCTAGTATCTAATCAAAGAAAAGCTTACCAAATTAATTAAACACACTTTTACATGTATTAAAGACGGATTACTTAATTTGCTTTTAATAAGAAACACACTTTTTCTCACCTCTGAACAAATAACGAAGTGTAAGTTTTGGTCACGTCAGAAGGTTTGCGGCGCCATCCATATCATTTGGACAATATATCTATCAGATATAATACTTAACTGTATGGACAAATGGTAGGTATTCCTTTGGGTTCGAATTAGGCTCCTTGTGTAGCAGATTCGTTTTTGTTTTGTATTCAGAGAAGCTCCATGCTTTCCCGCAAACCAGATCGAGATTTCCACTGTTTTTACCCATGTGGGATATCTCTATCTCACACACCCATACCAACCCTAGGGAAAGATAAAAAACAAACAGCCGCAAGCTGGCCGAACGTCGTTCCGTGACGTCATTGTTACGTTAAAATGACGTCACCGTGTCACATCTCAACGTATTCAGGATTTTCAGGAATTTTTTTTCTCAAGTTATTTCCAATATAAATGAGGTATTAAGTGGTGAGCAAGAAAAAATAATTTATTATTTGTGTAAGGATGTGATAGAAAATCCATCCCTCACAATCACCGACTGTCATCACTTGTCAAGCCTAGTGATACCAATCTGTGATCTTCGAGACAGATTTATCTATACTGCCCTCCTACACATGATAGATTCTTATAATCTTTCTCTGGCAATAATCAAGCTTGTGTTAACGAAGCTTTCAACTCTCCTTTTAGTTATCTTGATGACTAAGCAAATATTGATAACCATTTGAGCCATGAAATGTGATTTCCAACAATGTGGCATTTTGACAAGTGTAGAAATAGACGAGCCTGAGCAGCCTCCTATTAAGCTTAGAAACTCCAAATACGGTTTGGTCAGTAGCTTAACAATCATAGAATATTCAAGTGACATGCAAAGGTTCTGATCAGACTGAGTGTATGCGCAGGCTGGTCAGAGCTTTTGCTAGTCGCATATACCACATTGTTGGATATCTCATGTCGTGGCTCATTTTTTCTTAAATAACTGGTAGTCAGACGTATCCTGCAGAACTGCAGCTAAAAAGTAAACTATTTGATACTGAAGCCGCTTTTTTGATTTTGAAATTAATAGTTTTCATAAAAAATACAGTAAACGATATGCTTTAAATTTTGAAATAGTTATTTTCTCATTTCTGGGTGGAGAAGTTATTCTTTTTCCTTCTTGTGTTGTATATACTTTGCAGGTTTTGTGTTATACTATGTTGGTTTGAAACCTCTTCTGCTACAGGGCATATCAGAGTCAGTTTTTTACGGTGATATAGTTTATAAGTACATAATACTTTTTAGAAAGCTTCTTTTCCTCATACATTCAAATAAAAGTCAAATGTTATACCAAGTGGCATATAACATTGATACTATCATGCGACAATCTTCATGAATGCTAATCAGTCTTCATGAATAACAATAAAATCTACTCTAACGTTAATATCCTGCTGATGGCGGCCATATTACTAGCATATCCCATAGAAAACAACAGTAAAGTATTCATTAGAAACCCAACACAATTAGAAGAGCCATGTTTTATCCAGCTAAAATGCTCCAAGCCTCAATATATAACGCAAAGTACCGCTAATATGTATTTACGTCTGACGTCGTTAACGTCAATCTGATAAAAAGCAATGTCAGGAACTTTTAATGAAGCAAAATACTACTAGAAGACTTTTAGAATATTTATGTCTGATAACATTTCACACTAACACCAAAATGACGTTGCAAGCCCATACTGAAAACTTTGAAGGATATCGCTTTATTTGAAACTCATTGCACACAACTTTGCAAACTTTCTGATAATGTCAATATGCCACTTTATGCTGCCGTATTCATGTTTCTTGGTTGTTACTCTTCACATATTAAGTGACGTTTTCTCGTGACGCAAAAAAAACAACATTTTGACCAATAAGGGCAAAATGTGTTGCAAAGATGTACAAGTAGCTGCTTGTGGATACATTATACATTATTTGTAGTTGAGCAGTATAGTCATAAACCACATTAAAAAACAAACCAATGTATGAGTTGTGTAAACTGAGTTCATAAATATACTCAGAAAAACAATTGAAGGATATTGAAATTATTTTGACTATATAACAGTTGAGAAAATAGTTTCCATACAAGACATTTTCGTATCTGATAGAACTACCAATATGCAATTCAGCAGAATGCAAAATAAAATTCACGGATCATTGGTTACGATACAGTACCACACCAAATACACCAACCCTCTTTACCCAAAGTTCACAAGCAAAAAATTTAGCGTTTATATTTTTTGCTGCAACCTTTACCTGGTCATTATTTATGTTCTAATTCTGACCACAGACAAGTGGTCACACCCATTTATCAGTAATTGCACCTAATAACGTGACAACTTCTTCAACAAAAATGCACAGATATGGCATACCCCATCCAATATGACATCAAATTGGAAGTAAAACACTAACAAAAACTACCAACTTAGGTGTCATACCTTTGGCTGAGAGCCAGCAATGATTTTGGAGCCAACCATTATGGAATACAAACGATAAAAATTGGTTTCAATCATTTTTGAATACTTGTGACTTTTCAGTATAGAGGGTTGCACCATTTGGACATGTATTGTACTTTATCCATTGAAGCGTGACTTAAATCTAACATTCATTTTGATTCCAGATATCTGGAACTATGAAATGCATGCATAATTAGGTTAGTTTCTATTGTATTAAATGTTAGAGATGGAACTGAATCTAAATATCCTTCAATTGTTTTTCTGAGTATATTTTGTTTAATATGGAATTAGCATTTATTTTGGCTCAACATATAGTTTATACGCTTTTAAATATTTATAGGTTGGGAAGTACATGCAATGAGGTTATAAAAGCTATTTCATGCTCAATTCATATGAGTAGGAAATATATTCTGGCCATAAATTTTCAAAATGCGAACATTTAAAAATATAACTGAGCAAGAATTTGCAATTTGTTTTACTGTGTAATAAATTTATATCGTTTAAAATTGTGTTATGGGTAATATTCGTTTAATTGGTAGGATAGCCTTTATATAAAATAAGATTTATTTACATTCAGAATTAAGTCGACACCATATGTTAAAAATATATACTGCTGGAATTGCATGTAATACATGTAGTTATAGTTCGCTGTTTGGCTTGCAGGAACTGTACACGTTTCATATTTCGTATAGTTTACGTTGTTGTACATTACTTTATTGATTAAATACATTGTATTGATTGAAGGTCAATTGACATTGTATTAATGCCAACAGTATTTGTCTGAGCTAAGCTTGTATCAAGTTGAGGCCAAATCGAATGTAAAAGTGCTATAACAAAGAAAATCAATAAAATTGTCATTAATCAATTAAATTCATATTAGCCAAGTAACAGATCCGAGGACACTGTATTGGATCAAGGCCAAAGTCCCTTTGGCCTTTGCCCAATACAATAACCTAGGATGTTAACTTGGCCAGTACAAAATCACCGTATTACTAACATAGTCGTTTTGGCTTGTCTTCCAAGTATTTAGTCATCACATGATGTATTGGATTAATTTTGCAGATACAGACAACTGCTTAGGCAATCCATGTGGTCCAAACAATTGCATCGACATGGTTGGAGGATATAAATGTGTTTGTAACCATGGTTACAGTGGCTCGCATTGTGAGATACCCCCAGATTTTTGTCAACAAAGTTCATGTCAGAATGGTGCACAATGTGTGAATGGTAATTCTAACTATACATGCGTTTGTCAATATGGATTTAGTGGATCTTACTGTGAAAACAAAGCTGGTAGGTGATGTTTTATAGCAGAAAATTACATAAGTTTTAGTATCTTGAAGAGTGGAATATTTCACTAGTGAAATATAATTTTTACCAGAACTACTTTTTATATAGCTTAAATACGAGGGATGATCAGAACGTTCGCGGAAAATGATTGCCATTTCTACATCGTTTGATCAATAGAGCTGGAATTACAGCACATAATACTGCAAAACATATGCAGTTGATCGGTTACAACATGCTTGATGTTAGTCCTCTATGTGTGTTACAGTTGTCGTCAAGGCAACGCTATATAGCGCAAACCGGCCCATTTTACGTTGCATTTTGACGTTTTACTACACAACCAATAAAACTTCAGCGTTTTGTAAAATTATATTATGATCTGATAGCCCATATTGCTTTCCATGCGTATTTAGCGACATATTTACTCCTCTTCTACGCAAACTTTCAAAGATTTATATCTAACGGATGGTGTTCTAAACAGTCGAAACGAATAACAGTGCTGTCAAAAGGAATTCATTCAACTTCTATGAACCCATTGCCTTCTTTAAAATAAACTATTTACACAGTTGAAAACTACTCATTTTCAGGACAGTAGATCTAATATTGATAGTTAAGCCCGATATTATAATTATTGTGATGAACACTGACAAGAAAATAAGTTTTTTATTTAAGATTTAAGAAAACTCGAAAAAATCGACGCATTTTAGGCCTGCCCTTTGGACTGAAACCAATCAACTTGAATACATAGCGCAGTGGAATAACATAAAACCTTATATTATGTTCAAAGAATGATGGAACATTACTTTCGCTTAAAAATACCAATCGATTCAAACACAACTACGAGTTTTAGCCCCGAGAAACAACCCCGGGGTACATATGGGCCGGTTCCAGCGAAGTGACGTCACAGCGGCGCCTCGTGCTCATATGTCTGACGTCACATTTTCTAAATTCCCATTTCAGTCAACTTGCTATGAATGGTAGTTTATATCTATGAATTTTCATTGCAACCGATAAAAGCAATGCAATTTATAAGCACTTTTCCGCGAACTTTCTGATCACCCCTCGTACATTGAGCAGTGACATATTTTACAAGTGGTGATATGATTTTCTGTCTGCCTGTGTACAACTACGTACAGTTTTCGTAATTGCCTTTTCTTGTCTTTTTCTGTTTATTTTTTTTTCTTGGAAACAAGGTATAATATACAGAATAATGCATTGTGCTTCCATGATATGGAAAACGCGTCCTGGCTGATTTGTTGTTCAATGAATCAGCCAGGACGCGTTTTCCATATCATGGAAGCACAATATTGAGGGATTTTTCATATCATGGAAACACAGTTATATTTTTCATTATATAATAAATGGGCCTCGTCGAAAGAAAACATGTTATCCCTCTGTGTAAAAAGGCGAAGCTTAATCCAGCCTGCTATGATACGGAAGCTAACATGTTATATCTTGATTTATATGTTTTAGGAGATGATGCATTGATAAGGGGTCTTTCATGCAAACCAAATATCTATGATTCTTGATCCACATCTGAATTAAGGGTGAGGTTGGCGTGGTTAAACCAGTTTAAGCCCTCTAGTAAAATATTTTACTGACTGTTCCAAGGCGTACTTCTTTTGTGGATCTTTTATGGGTTTTTTCTGTCTTGTGTTTGCTATATCTTTGTGTGCGTCTGTTTATATGTGCTTTGTGGTCACCTGCTGGGAAAGGGCTGACCTCTTGGATCTCGTTTGTGGTGTCTGCTGTGAGTTTGTCACCTTCCCATTTGTATCCTGGGTCAGGTGTGGTACTTGATTGTATCGATTCATGATCTTTGCACCCTTACTTACTTTGAATATTAAACATTTACATGATGGATTAAGCTGATAAACTTTTAGAGGAAAAATAACAAAGTTGTTCGCCTTATCTTTTGCATGGAGCTGATTCCATGCAACAAACTCAGGCCTCGTCGTTATAAATCTTTATTCATGCTTAGCTTAACCGAGCATTAATTTTATCTTAGGTTGCTCATAACTGTTTTAAAAAATGCCAACTAAAACTTATAAGCAGGATAAGCATAACATCTCAAAGTTTTTAAGCCAGACTTTTATTAAATTTTCAACATTTTAGTTGTTATTCGGAGTTGAAATGTTTGTTGTTGAGCATGATGAAGTTTAATAACCTCGGGGCCAGTTTTCTCACAACGACGCCTGAGTAAGTGATGACAAAATCCAACAAAACAATATGAGCCGCGAAATGTGATTTTGAATAATTTGTCATTTTGACAAGTGTAGAGTCAGACGAGCCTGTGCAGCCTCCTTTTTAACTTGGAAACTCCAAGTGGTGTTTGATCAGTAGCTTAACACTCATAGAAAATTTAAGCGGCTAAAAAGGGCTTTGATCAGTCTAGGCGTATGCACAGGCTGGTCTGAGCCTTTGCTGGTCGCACATTCCACATTGTTGGAAATCTCATGTCGTGTACCCTACGAATACTTAGATTAGCTCTTTGCGTGCTGGGTAATTTTTCTCGTTTTTTATGTTGACTGTTTTCAAAATTAACATTTTAAAACTATCATTCAAGAACACTAGCGGATTGTCAAACAGTTTGGATACAGATCAGCACTGACGTAATGTTGATCCTGATCTGGCTCCAAACTGTTTGCAAAGGTTACCAGCAAGAAGAGAGTAAGCTTTAGTTATTAGCCGACAAATAATTTGTGGCTTCTTAATATGGACAGCAAAGAATAGCAGATTCCCAAATGGACCTGGTGCTTTGCTGGATACACAGGCTGGTCAGAGCCTTTGCTACTCGCATACATAGAGTATGGAAGTAGATAAACCTGTTGATCCTTCCTATTACTTCTATCCCTATTAGTTAGCTGAGCATGCATATTAAAAAGTGTGGTCAGGTGAACTGACCTTCCCGTCATGACCATAGCTGACTACTGGGACGTAAAGCAACAAAACAAACAACTACAAATACATGCGTGTTTATAGAGTGACTTCATAAGTCTGGGAATTATACCGTTATCTCACAAGATGACACTATTCACGTTTCAAGTTTATAAACAAGCTTTAATGGAGATTATGCTAAGGCCAAATAAAAAATAGTGTGTCTGACAATTTTATGTAGGGTAGGTACAAGATGTTTTGTTATTTTACAAAAAAAAAACAAAAAAAAAATTATATACAAATTGTAAGAAGCCTGAAAAAAATCTTAGGTTTTATAATGGTTTGGTTACCTTAAACGCAGGTATTTTAATTTGGCATGTCTGAAAATGTCCAGCAAATTCCAATGTGTATTGCTTAAAGGAAGTGTCTGCTGACAACCGGTTGTCACTAGCAAAAATTCTAGTGACAACCGGTTGTCACCAGCAAAAAGTCTGCTGACAACCAGCTGTATTTTCCGATACTACTGTATACTAAACATGTTCTCTTGGAAATCTACCTCAGTCTAGTGGCATTTTAAATACAGTTATTGAAAACTTGAACTAATATTGAATAAGAAAAGATGGTATTTTATTACAGAAAAAGATTTATATAGTTCGCATTTCAGAAAAATACCAGATAAAGATTTATTGCTTACAGTTTGCATATCAAGGTTCATTTATCTAATCAACTTTTATGATACTAATACAGCTTTAAGGGAACACATATATTATAAACCTATATATAATAATTGCATTTTTCTCAATGGATGGACAATATAATTTTAGCATTATCGGTATAAACTCTTGAAGCACCAGAATCAAATTGAATATAAATTTTTTAAGAGGAATAGTTTGCATACACCAATATTAGTACCTGGAGGAGCAATCTGATACTAGATAAAGAGCAATCTGATCGGGGACTATTTGTCAACTTGTCTTTGGCAAATTAATCATTAATAACCAGATTGGATTTGTAAAAGTCCGAAAAATCAGTTTCCATTTACCACACTTGTCCATCTAGCATTAATACATGTAGCTACTTCAGCTAAAATGTCTAGTTAAGAATTTACAGCTCTGCATATGTTGTATTTAGATAAAGTCACAACATATTGAATTTGAAATAAGCTTGAAATAAAACTGATATTTCATCATTTTAGGCCGTATTTTTTTATTAGTTGATTTACGAACCCTCCTACTGTAATTTTTCGTAAAGTATAAAAAAAAAAATAATTTCTAAAATAATTTTTTAGATTTTATCCCTCAACTCTAATTATTATTTGTTTCTTTGAAAAAAAAAATACTTTTGAGGTTCTGTCAGTGTATTTTTGAGAGTGACACTGTTAAAAGTGATTGTCCTGTCCAGATTTTCAGGAAAATGATAAAATATCTAAAGATTTAATACAGACTGTTGGTTTACCTTACTTGTTTTACTAAAAAAAGCTCTGAAAATATTTTTAAAAAAAGCTCTGAAAATGACCAGTTAACTTGTCATTTTTAGAATTTTTTTATTTTATTTTTTCGTCCCCCCGACCCTAAATCTGAAAAAAATTTCGCGTAATTCAACTACTGAATAAATTCTGGCCTTACCGTCATTCTTTAAGCACCAAAATCAAATAACTAGACAAAAGAGTTTCCACAAACAAAATAATCATGGATAAGCATGTCCCCTAAGGGGAGCTGAGTGAGTCTGATCAGGGACTATTTTTTAACTTTTATAATAAATAAGCTGTAAGAGTCAAGATAATCAACTGGAAGATTCCATTTTATAAGAGTTAAAAGAATACATGTAGTACTTTTAATAATGAGTGATGATTAGTCAATTTACCAATAATTACCAAGCATTGTATAATTGAACATTATTCATTTGATCATATACACAAATGTATACTTTTGTATAAAAATCTCTATATACATGTATGTATAGAAAAACAATTTATATTATAGCAGAGTATATCATTAAATAATAGGGTACACATTGTTTTTGAAAGATAAACAGATGGTTGTCAGCAGACATTTTGCTGGTGACAACCGGTTGTCACCAGACATTATGCTAGTGACAACCGGTTGTCAGCAGACATTTTGCTGGTGACAACCGGTTGTCAGCAGACCAAAAAGTCTGATGACAACCGGTTGTCAGCAGACCTCGCCTTGCTTAAAACATTTTTGACTTGTTTAACCAGTTGATGGAAAATGGTCTGCGTGGGCAGTGTGGTCTGGGTGTTCGACTAGCTGTGGTGGTGGATTGTCATACCGCACGAGACAATGTAACAGTCCTCCGCCAGATCCAGAAGGACAGCAGTGTGTAGGATCTACCAACGAGACTCGACCTTGTAATACAAATAAATGTCCAGGTAAAATTGATATAGCTGTGACACGTGACTTCCAACATTATGACATTTTGACAAGTGTAGACTCAGATGAGCCTGTGCAGCCTCTTTTTAAGCTTGGAAACTCCAAATGATGTTCAGTCATTACATATTCAATCGACTAGCAAAGGCTCTGATCAGACTGCGCGTATGCACAGGCTGATCTGAGGCTTTGCTGTTCGCACATACCACATTGTTGGAAATCTCATGTCGCGGCTCAATAAGAGATTAATCGATGACCACTGAACATTACGTTACCAAACATATTTGCCTAATATCTACATATTTGCTCGAGGGCATTTAGGCCTGAGGTCAAATATGGTGTAATGTACAAATATGTTGTAACGGGCCAATACACCTGGTAATGTGAAGGCGGCCACGTTTTAAACTTTATAATACATGTAACTGGTTAACACATGAGTTTATACGCCACAGTGAGGAGAATGACGTCATTTAAGATAATGATGTGGGTCGTCATGGGTGCACGTGAAGACAGCTGGATACATGGGATGGCCAATATTTATTCACGTGAGCGGGCTGATATGAGTTTGATTTTGGTTTGGTTTGTTGTTTTACGTCCCAGTCAACAGCTATGGTCATGTCGGGTTGGTCAGTTTACCTTCCTAGGCAAGCTTGACAAGTAATTAACCAGTACTTCATGCACATACTTTCTCTTGTAACTGACAGCAACTCTTCTTGAATGAATTAGCGGAACTAATTCATGATCAATCTCCACAAAAAGTATGGGGTCCGACCGGGATCAAACTCAGACACGTTACCGACTTTGTCACCCAGTCTGGTAATTTGAGTTTAAAGTAGCAAGTATAATCAGCCTAGGTAACTAAGTATATTGTTACTTTTTTATTAAAACATTAAATAATGTATTCTATTATGATAACTCTAGATAAAACAGGTGCTTACATTTTTCTATGGAAACATATGTTATTGATAATCAGTGAAGTGATTAGACTCTTCTAATAAGCTGAACAAAATCGTTCATATTAACCCTTATTATGAAATGGATTGTCCCATACATATTGGTACATTAAGTATGGAACTGTCCATTTAGTACTGTATTGAATTTGCTCACAGTCAAATAAAATGATGCCTGTTCTATAAAACGACGTATTTTGTCCCTGAAGATTGTTTATTTATTATAAAGTAAACAGTACATACCCTGATGGAATACCACATTATGTGGCATTTATCTGGGTTTATTGTTTGCAATAGTAGCTATTAACTGGTATCCAGAATGCAAATGGTTAAGCAATAAGACAAACATTGAGGTTTGAGTTAATAATGAATTGAATGAAGGGCTACTATCAAAATCTGGTACATATAATCCCACATAAGCCTAGTGCCTTTTAATGTGAAATTGCCAGGTAGTGCAGGCCAAGATCAGTCACAGGTAAATGTGACGTCTGATAAAGGTATCCATGGTTTGCTTGCAAGAATACTCTTTTAAACGTTAAGAACAGAAATAGAAACAAATGCTATCAAAAAAAAAAACACAATTGGAAATGGATTCGTTCAATTAAAGACATATGCCGCAAATTTTTATGCGCATCATTTCCGCCTCAGAAAATAGTTAAAGTTGTCTGGGTCCTATATTTCGACCATTTACGGATTTGGATCAACACAGCTTTCAGAAACTCCTATGTCATATCGATGTTCCGACATTTTCTTGACAAAATAAAGTAATTAAAGTGTGTCCGAAATATCTACTGTCCTTTTATCAGAACTGGTCGTCTCAGTACCAAAGACAGATAAATTTTGCTCAGACGAAATCAGACGTTGTACACAATAACAGGGCTTGGACAACGACCATGGACAAACCGATTCACGAGCGCGAGCACAACGATTGTCAAGGGCTAATCAAAAAGTCACATGGTCGATGCTGATTGGGGTGACAAATTTCCTTCACCAAACTAAGCAACGCCTACCTGTGTAAACCGAAACGTGTCATTATTATTCCGTGTTCCGAAAATAGCCACGGTGCGCTTGGCGGTAGGGGTGTTACACAACAAAGAATTAACCCCGGGCCAAGTTGGTACACAAATATCAGGCTCTGTAGCACAGTTTTATTCCGCAGCATATAAACATATCATGTATCCAATACAATAGTTTCTCCTGGGTCTGTGTAGAAAGATTGTGTTTGCAGTAATCACACATTTCTTACGGGATAATAAAGTTGCATGTCCAACTATGGATTTTTACCTTGTCGAAAAACCGATAAACTACTAAAGTGCATTAGGTTTAATGGGAAGTTATCATAAAAAGTCTTATAAAAATCTTTATTTTTCAGTTTATTTTTAAGGCGCTGATTTCATCTTAAAGCTATGCATCTTAGCTATTCAAAGAATATTTTATCATTATTCTATGATTTGGGTAAGACCGACTGTTTTAACTTTAAAGGTAAGAAAATCCTCCCATTGACTTCTATGTAAAGTAAAATGACGAAGTGGCTTTTGTTCGTTTAATAGCGTTTTTGAGATTATTTGAAATCATTTCTTTAAGGCGCTGATCAGATATTCTTCTTATTTCATTTTTGATTAATTTGGTGTAATTTTTGTAAATGTTAAATAATAATTTCACTGACTTTTTCTACGGCGTTACTTATTAATGCATAAGTAACTAATATTAGTTCATTTATGAAACAGTGGTTACTTAGCCTATAATTGTAATTGGTTTTGAAATGGACTATTCCGAAGAGGGGTGTGATCAAAGTTATTGTTCAATGAATAACGTTTAATGAAATGTTTCGTTTTTTTTCAAATGGCAAAGTAAAAACAAATGTAGACTTCTCCTATTAAAAAAGTATTTAAAACGTCTAAAATGGGGTGTGTTTTCAGTGTAAATGTTGGATATTCAACTCCTGTATTACCCGTGGGCTGTGCCTATTTTTCCCTCTTCAGCTGGTCGAATGTTCTAACTTAGAATAACTTAGAATAATTTAGAATTGTAATTATTATTTTTTACCAAGAAAATATTTCCAATAATGTGTTATCAGCGGTTTTCTGGGGCGAACTTATTGATAAATTCATAACCATAGATACGAAATTCTTTAATATAAGTATATAAATGCCCTATTTATAAATCATTGTGACGTCATTCATTCTATATTTATCAGTGTGCTCGGTGCCATCATAAAACAGAAACGAACTTTTCATTTTATTAGAAAATAGGAGCAAGAAAATGTACAAAAAACAAACAGAACGGACAATAGGTCTACAAGCAGAATATGAATAAGCAGAGAAAGTAACCTAAGAAAGAAAAGATTAAAGGCAACATGCGGAAAATAGGTCACTCGATGTTGACTTTCTTTCCCCGCTGAAGATAACAAGTATTGATTTTCATAAAAGATAATTTTTAAAGGATTTTCCCCCATAGGAAGTCTAAACTTACAAATGCGACCTACTGCTGATTTTTCTTTTATATGAAGTGGGTGTCTTCTTATCATGCTAGTATGCAATTTTTAAAGCATGTAATGTAGTGGAGCATGGAATTGCGTGCAATGTTTAGAGTGATCGATCTTTTAGTTTCTCTAAGATCAATACCTAGTCACATAGAGGTCTTCTGACTTTTTAGAGGAGGGACTATGTATTTCACTTATAAAAAGATTATACATAAATAAATACGCCACACACAACTCCTAATGCCGTTACTCTATGATTCCATGCCATTCCATGTTTAAACATAAGCCTCCTGTCGATATGTATGTATCAAGGGGATTGTTTTCAAAGCTGTTTTTGTGTTTTGTGTAATATTTTGAACACTTAAATGTCTATCTAATATTTGATCGGCCCACTTACAGTTATGTTAAGGAAGAAGTCTAATATTTATGTATTCATAGTCGAAGGGTCTCGGTGACGCTGTGGTTTGAAAACAAGCATAAGCTTTCACAAAAAGCTTGCTTCCTCATCACCGTCTGATTGAATAGTATATTAGCGAAACGTCAAGCATTTAATGACTCATTTCAAAGCCGTTTTATCTCATTGCGAAAAAAATATTATTATCCTTCATCTATTATTACTCATAAGAACAACGCCGTTTATAACATGTAACACATGTTATAGTTTTTCTTGTTAGATTTGGATGAGTAAGTGTCATCATTTTTTCCTCGCCCGAGAAATAACGGAAAGTCACGATTGTGTTTCCGAGTTTCCGAGACGTATACCTGTGTCACCATGACACAGTGTAGGAATTAAGTACACAGGGGGCCTTGTCTATTTGTTGATTGGTTTTCTCTCACGCTGGGATGGGCTATAATGTTTTTAAGAGATGACAATTTGCTTATCAAATAGCAATTGCTATAACTTGAGATATAATTGAGCCGCGACATGAGATTTCCAACAATGTGGCATTTTGACAAATGGACTCAGAAAAGCCTGTGCAGCTCCTATTAAGCTTAAAAATCCAAATAATGATCGGTCAATAGCCTAAGAGCCATAGGATATTTACGAGACTAGCAAAGGCTCTGATCAGACTGCGCGTATGCGCCGACTGGTCTGCGCCTTTGCTCATCGCAAACACCTCATTGTTGGAAGCTCAATTAAGTGATCAATATCTGCTTGATTTGTCATATACATGTTATTATTATTATTATTATTATTATTATTATTATTATTATTATTATTATTATTATTATTATTATTATTATTATTTTATCTAAAATTGGCAAAAATCTCATTTCCTTTCATATGCGATATATGTTCAAGCATTAGTGGTTGGGTTTTTTTTATATCGAGCCGACACATGAGATTTCCAACAATGTGATAGGTGCAACCAGCAAAGCCTCAGATCAGCCTGAGCATACACGAGTCGCTTGAACGTACTATGACTGTAAACTACTGACCGAACAGCATATAGAACTTTCTAAGCTCAACCCATTTAAGCCTAATGGAGTTTCCCACTGTTATCAACTGGAACAGTCCATTTTTGTTTAATAGATGTTGGGTGGTATTTTTCATTTTATTCAAATTTTAATAGAACATTTTCAAGCAAACAGTGGAGACCCTGATTAGACGCCGCGTTCTGTGACGTCTGGTCTGGATCTGCATTGTATGTCTACGTCCCACAAAAAGGACGCTAGGCTTTTATGGGTCAAAAGAAAGCTGTGCAGACTCGTCTGAGTCTACACTTGTCAAATTGCCACCTTGGTGGACATCACATGTCATAGGTCAATTTCACTAGTTGGTATGAATATAATTCGTCTGCATGACAATCAATCTGAGATTTTTTGTTTGAGACTTTTAAATGGCACGCTTTGCTCATTCGATAATAAGGTTACTGTGTTAATATATGTAATTTCGTATAGACAGCATGACAACGGTTAAAACTATTGCTATTGTCTTTTCGAACAGTTTGGACCCTGATCAGACTCGACAGAGTGTGTGGCTTGCCCTTGGTCTAAAGTATTGAATATGTGTCTAGTCACGAGAAAACTTGATTCTGTTCCATGCAAGTGTCAGATGGTGATGACCAAACAGTTTGGAGATTGATCAGGCTAGACAAAAGCCAGCTTTATCTAGATCTAAACTATTTAATAAGAAAATACGTGTCAAATAAATGGGCCCAGTCGCGAGAAACCCTGATTTGGTTGCATATGAATACCATATTGTGATAACTTTTTTCCATCAATTTCGACTCTGATCAAGGCTTGACAAAATGCCGGGTCTGATCTTGATCCAAACTGTTCAATAATTCGGGATCTGTTACAGCATTCCGATTATGAAAAAAAAATCATCTGAACGCATAGTCAAAGTCGCGACAAACTCCTATTTTGCTGCATGCGCACAAAAAGGAGCAGATCGGCCTGCACATTAGTGCAGTCGTGACGTGCGCCATCTGACCAGTGACCTATATACGTCACTGATCTGGTTTAAGTATGCACAGCTTGCAGAATTCAGATATTATTCATTTAAGTGCTTTGTTCAAAGAGGCGCAAAGTACGGTTTTCTTTCTGCCTTAGATTTCCTTAATTTTATTATTTCGCCTTTTCCAAATTTTGAATTAGAAATTCTTTGGAATTGGTCGATCTGTAGCTATAATGCTGAAAAAAATGTACAAAAATTCATCCGCGATAAGAACACAGAGCAAATTGCTTAAGGCCATAGAGTCTTATCAGCTTTTTTCACACCTCAACACAGATGAACGACTCCCGCTGTGTCACGAAGAGCTGACAACATCGTAAAACTACGGATTTTATCCCGAAGACATCCGCTAATCCCCACGGCCTCCAATCTCGGCCTCCTTCTCCAAAAAGAGCAGAACGTAAAGGGAGGCGAAGGCCCTTCCGGGAAGCAGGCAGTGGGCATAAACAATGGAACACGGTAAGTAGTGTTGACACATTTTCAATCATAAGTAAATTTTCAGCGCAAAACTCTAAAATCTAAGAATGCTATGCTTCGGGCAATTGTTCAAGCTATCCGTAGAGCATGCTGTTTGCACATTTGAACTTAGTTTTTAAGCGTGAGAGCTTTTCTCCCGTTGCACAGTTGTCCAAGAAACGGTGGTTCCCGCATGGTTTTGCCTTCTAACCAAACAAATAGTAGCGTTTGGACCCTTATTCATACTACCGAGGCCCCTCCATACCCATGTTGTCCCAAATGCAATTTTTCGAGATATTTCAATGATAATTGAGTGATTTAGAGCCAAATTTCTTTAGGAGCAGGAGGCGAAGGGCAGGAGAAGGAGGCTGGGAGAGGAGGAGCAGGCGGCGATGATATCAAAATTTGCATTGATTTTGCTTATTTTTAATAATACATGTATACTTATCCAATCTATATCAAACTTGCATGTATGATACGAATGATTACGCTTATTCTCCCATTGTGTTGTTTGTTTAAACCCAGAACGTCATGAGCTTGCTAGAGGTATATATATTATAAGAGAGGTATATATAGCAATGTTTGTGATCAGAATAATTCAGTAAACAATAGCGTTTAATCATTCGTATCATACAAACTAAGTTCAAATGTGCAAACAGCATGCTCTACGGATAGCTTGAACAATTGCCCGAAGCATAGCATTCTTAGATTTTCGAGTTTTGCGCTGAAAATTTGCTTATGATTGAAAATGTGTCAACACAACTTACCGTGTTCCATTGTTTATGCCCACTGCCTGCTTCCCGGAAGGGCCTTCGCCTCCCTTTACGTTCTGCTCTTTTTGGAGAAGGAGGCAGAGATTGGAGGCCGTGATCCCATAGCTGATCAAGCCATCGATTTCGCTTCATTGGACAGGATCCATTGCTGGCTATGACCGTATTAAACAAACAACACTTTTAAAGTTTGTTGCTGTCTTTTAATAGAAACCAAATAAGGAACGACATTTCATGTGAATTGTCTACTGGTAGATGATGATTCATATGAAATATCAAGGTATTTTTCTACGGCGTTACTTATTAATGCATAAGTAACTAATATTAGTTCATTTATGAAACAGTGGTTACTTAGCCTATAGTTGTAATTGGTTTTGAAATGGACTATTCCGAAGAGGGGTGTGATCAAAGTTATTGTTCAATGAATAATGTTTTGATTAAATTTTTCTTTTTTCCAAGGGTAAAGTAAAAACAAACGTAGACTTCTTTTATTAAAAGAGTATTTAAAACGTCTAAAATCGGGTGTGTTTTCAGTGTAAATGTCGGATGTTCAACCCCTGTTATATCCACGGACTGTACCTATTTTTCACACTCGCCAGCAGGTCTAATGGTCTAACTTAGAATAACTTAGAATTGTAATTAATATTTCTACCAAGAAAATATTTCCAATTATGTGTTATCAGCGGTTTTCTGGGGCGAACTTATTGATAATTCATTACTATAGACCTAGTCTAAGATACGAAATTCTTAAATAAGTATATTAAATAAGTATTTAAAGGACTATTCTGTAAATCATTGTGACGTCATTCATTCTATATTTAGCAGTGTGCGAGGTTAAATTATTTCGTGCCACGATTAAACAGAAACAAACTTTTCATTTTATTAGAAAATAGGAGCAAGAAAAAAAGTTAAACAAACAAACAGAACGTACAACGGGCATACAAGCAGAAAATATGAATAAGCAAAGAAAATAACCTAAGACATATTAAAGGCAAAACGCCGAAAATAGGTCATTTGATTGGTTGACCTGAGGTTTGTTTCGATGTACGTCAAACGCGGAAGCAATCATCATCTTTATTTTGCTACTGGCACGCTAGTAGATTTTTCCTATCACCCGCAAACTCATGGCTGGGGTTGGGTTTCTTTCCATCAAAAGGAGGAAAATGCATGGGATATTATTCTTTCGACTTGAGAAGTCATAGTTTTTGCCTGCGGCGCTCTCGCCGCAAGCATTTCTGTCGGAATAGTGATACCCTCTACCTAGTTTGTCTATTTATATAAACAAACTGTTAGCATAACGGTCGTGGTTATGGGAAAAAAACAGTTCAACGACAAGACAACTCACCGACAGCAAGTTAAGACAGGATTCGTACAGAAATGGGAAATGGGAAGACAGAAGTCCAGGACTTTTACAGGACTATTCCAGGATTTTACCATTTTTCAAGGACTCAATTTCTTCCCAATTTTGTATAGCACAGCGTTTTAAAGTGCACTTTTTTCAGTCAGAAGCGGCGAAATGAATAGCGCGCACTCGATTTCTTTGATTCTGACACCGGTGATAAAAACCGGGACTACCGCAAAAATTGAATAGAATAGAATACGAGTTGCACCTCGCTCTATGACGTGTATCTAGCGATTTTCTTTCATTTTTTTTTGCGATTTTCACACAGTTTTTTAGCGCATTCCATAAATCTGAAAGGACTAGTTGTATTTTTATATTTTTCAAAGACTAATTCATATTTTCAAGGATGATTTTACAATATTCAAGGACAATTCCAGGACAAAAGGCACTTTTTTCCAGGACCAAGGCCAACTTTTTCCAGGTCTGTGCGAGCCCTGTAAGAGCATGTCTCATATTATATGCCATATTAACCCCCAAATTCAATTTGTGGATATATGTTGTGGTCATGGAATGTCGCTCACTGTTTTCATCCACTGTGACCTTGATCTCAGGAGTCAGTTCTTAAAAAAATGCACCCACAGCAGATCGCCTAAGTATTTTATTTATGGTAGCATTCCACCATATTTGGTATGTAGATACATCTTGGACCCTGGAGAGTCACCAAATGTTTCCAGGTCACTGTGACCTTGACCTCTGGTTTCTGTTCTAGCAAGGTCGAGCTCAGAGCTTATCTGTATATAATTTGAGGTAGGAATCCTAAATTTGGTGTGAGGATATATTTTGGGATCATGGCGTATCGCATACACTTCTGGGTCAATTTGACATGTAGCTTGCACATAGGCATGTATAAAAACACTGCAGATTTACTTTTATAACTTTATTAATCATGCCACGATTGTCCAAACACGAACCATCTGACACAATTGGAATGATATTGGCCCACTTCGAATCGAACTAAAGTTCCTACTAAAGATCTTACGCAATAGATTTGTTTACACCTAAATGGCTACAGATGCTCCCTTTTAATTAGTCGTCAAGTAAACAAAGTGAATAGCCCTGTATGTCCCACCTCAATTCTTCATCATAGACAAAAGGGTGTGCATAAACTGCACAGACTACTCTTATTAACAATTACGAATAAGAGGGACCGCAAATAGAACACATCAAGGATTTATTTTGTAAAATAAAAACATTTTGACGCTATTGATATATCTTGAACCCATCTTGCTAGATAGGTCTAGAAGAGGGATTCACCAGATAAGCTCTGACCCACCGTTGATCTTTAGTAGGTTCATGACGTCACTATAGTAGCGACTATCGATGTTCGAATTAAACTTTAGTTACTATAGTAGGAACTAAACTTCGTTTCGAAGTGAACCATTATAATTGCCATCAGTAATCTATATAGAATTGCTACCAGTCTGATAATAAAAGTGGTCATTAATACACGTAAAATATTGTAATAATATTTCTTTCTTTTCCAAATGGTTATGTTAATTACTCTATAAATGTAATTGTCTGCAGTAGAGTTGTATGATTATCAGAACTTAGCATCAGCCTATATAGACTAGCAACAAATTAGGAATATGTTTATATGGGAAACATGAAATGACTATTTGAAAAGTTCTAGGCCTTTGGGAAAGGCGATCAACTATACAGCCCCTCAGAGATCGTTATCAGGCTACAGGGACAGTTAAATGTTGAGGCAGGTCTGGTTAACCAAAAATGACGACCTGACGTTAAGACGGCAACTTACGTCAAGTGTATCAACGATATTTGCATCGAAGATATCCTTTCTGGCTGGCTATCGTCAGTTCCAGACAAATAATAGGGCATCGAGGGTAATTTGTATCCAGGTTTTTAATACAAATATTTTGATACAATTACTTTAAATCACGTCTGATTCCTAGACAAATTTCAATTTGCAACTTTTGAATCTAAGGGTATTGCTATTCGATAGACTGTTGTCCTAACATTATTTATATTTTGGCACGAAATTAAAAACATGTTTTGCTGACGTGTTGATGTTCATTGTTGCCAAAAGCAAAAAATTTGATACATTGAAAATAAGTAAAATTTTATTAATTTCATTATTTTTGGCGTTTTTAAAGTCCTTCAGTGTTCGTTGCTAGGTGCCGCTTTAGATAACTGTTTGTATTTTTCTTTTTCCAAAAGAGTATCTTACCCACCGACTCAATAACTATTGTTAATGCTCGTCTATGACGTGGTTTTAGTGCAGTGTAAACAATAACTAAATTTGGAGGTGTTCCCAACAAGGTGCACATGCTGTTTTTCAACTAGGCAAGCCCTCCTTTAAAAGGAAAATTTATTCTTGTTCTTTTTTAAAATACTGTATATCAAGGGACGTAATGCAGTCTAACTTTTTCTTTCCCCGCGGACAAGTTTTGGTTTTCATAAAAGACTGATGATAACAAGTATTCACAAAAGCTTGCTTCCCCATCACCGTCTGATTGAATGGTTTATTAGCGAAACGTCAAGCATTTAATGACTCATTTCAAAGCCGCTTTAATGTATATCTCATTGCGAAAAAAAAACTTCATTATTATCCTTCATCTATTATTACTCATAAGAACCTTTCAACAACGCCGTTTATAACATGTAAAACATGTTATAGTTTTTCTTGTTCTTCCTGAAATACCGTGCGCATGTTTGAAATTACTTCTGAACGGCAGTGCGTGGTTAGAAATTTGATTCATTTCTTGCATCGGCCTACTATGCAAGATGCACACATTTTTCGTATTAATACTGTATAAAGGCGCTGATCAGACTGCGCGAATGCACGGTCTCTCTCTTTCTCTCTATTTACATTGGCAAACAGTTTTGACCCAGAATGGACCCAAATATAATACATACCATCGGTCCTTATCGAAAGCAACTGTAACGGGATTGATGGACTTGTTTCAAGATGTCTGAGAAACCAAGCCAAAAACACAAATTTCGTGCCCAAGCGTCTCTCTCTCTCTCTCTCCCTCTCTCTCTCTCCTTTTACGACCTGCTTTCAAAGTTTGCAAACAGTTTGGATCCAGAAGATCGCTGATACGCTGGGTATATTCATATACCTCAAGAGAAGATTTTCAATCCATGTATGAACACCCAGGTAAACCGCATGTCCAAATCTTGGAGGGTGTTGGCTATCGGAGGTAAACAAAGGAGTTTTGGGCTGCACATGGTCTGCTTTGAGATGGTTTTTTATCATAATGAACCACATTAAGGAATAAAATCAACATATAAACCGTTGTTATATAATGACAAGAATTCTGAAAGCAATGCATGTTTTTGAACTGAATCTGTTTGAGTTTAAATCGCATTTGTATTTGGAAATGCGGTGATTTTGAATTCATCAGTTAATATTTATATGTATTACTTTATTTTTTCTTGATTCATGACTACCGCTGCAATGTTTAACCTCTCTTTGGAATGCATCAGTCCAATATAATTCAAACAGACGTGTACAACACTTATTTATTTTCAATTTTATAACGATGGTGTCATGGTTATGGATAGCGTTCCATTCGGAGGTAAGTCCTCTGAACATTTTGCTAACCATCAACATGATAGCAACGTGAGTGATTTTCAAAATTTGAAGTTTTAATAGCAGTTTTGGACATGACACTTACAAGCCATGCAGGAGAATGATATAGAATGGTAGCGGCACAAGCAACTAGTGTCAAAGGTTGATAAAGTCCAGCTATGATCAAACCACTAGCCTTTTTTCATTGAAAAACTCACATTCGCCGTTTGAAAAGTCGCCCTGAATCCTACGGACATGGATCAAAAGTATTTAACAGATTCCGAGTCCTTATCACTCAATATAGAAGCAACATGTTTGCTGCTCTCGTCCCCAAGAAACTTTCAATATGAAATAATAATGGATAAATACAGACCCTATCCATCCATGATCTCAATGTTTACCTCCGATAGCCAACACCCTCCGAGATCTAGACATGCGGTTCACCTGGGTGATGAACCTGCTCGATGTTTCAATGAATCTGTCTGCAAGATATTATTTCATGCTATTTGGTTACTTATCACATGTGACAAAGGCTCAGACGAGCCTTCGCAAATGTGCATTCTCAATACAGCATTCAGCACTCAGCGTGATACACATCCCAGCCAGCACACAATGTCGGGCCACTATCGGCCCGCCAGCGAAATGCCATCCAAATGGAGGTTCGCTGGCGGGCCGGTGGTGGCCCACTTTTAGATGTGTACTTGGATAAAGTTGGGAGTAGACTCCAGGAATCACCGGTTGTATGTTTTCACACCTCAACCCAGAGACCGAAAAGTATAACGTTGCGCGTTCGGCAATGCAGAAAAGAACGTGCCAGATTACCCATCTAAGTAAAATGGAACCTTCCATGTGTCGCCTACTTACTTATGACAAAATCACACACGTGCTGTTTGGCAGAATTATACCTATCACAAATGGGACAATCAGAAAAACGGACAATTTCTACCGAAAATATTAAACTTGTGGTCGTAATTTTTCTAAATTTCTCAATACAGCATTCGGCACGCAGCGTGATACACATCCTAGCCAGCACACAATGTCGGGCCACTATCGGCCCGCCAGCGAAATGTCATGATCGACGTTCTAAGGGTTAAGATCAAAGTGACTCTTTGCATGCTGGATAAATTTTCATATTTTTGTCATCTTTATCATGTACAATTTAATATCAAGACTATTTTAGGAACATCACCAGTCAGACCGTTTGGTCATGTCTGATCTGGGTTCAAACTGTTGCAAGCCCGCAATCTTTTTGTGTCACTTTCCGGACAAACTGATCTGTTAAAAGGATCATTGACACTTGCTATGGGTAAATGCCTATGGTTTTCAGTAAAAATAAAAGTTTGTCAATCGTCCCTTTCTTCGCCTTGAAGCTACCTTGACCTGAGTTCTTTAGGGCTGTGAAATCCGTTTTCGATATTAAATGCTTCAAAGATGTAAAATTTTGGGTAAAACAATCAGTTTTACATTAAGATATATAGGAATCCGAAAACATTTTTTAAAATATCATTCCCCCCCGTGTGCCAGCAAAAGCTTTTGCCTGCATATGTGTTACCATAGATTACACTTTGTACGGAAGTGGCTTGCTGGCACACGGGGGGGAAAGATGTTCAGCAGCCCAAAAACCCAGGGCCTAAGCCCATAAAATGCCTTTTCTACCAAATAAGAAATTAATGAAATTAATGAAGTTCTCTAGAACCAACCGCCTAAATTGCTTTGTATTCTGTGCTAGTTTAATATAAAGTACTTAAAGATTAAAAGTAGAATTAGCAAGGTTTATGCATTTTTTCATAAGAAAAAAACTCACTGTTATTAAATAACACATTCTTTTGCAAACGTCCTTTACTTATCTATTTGCATGCTAGGGAATTGTTCATGTGTTTATTTTCGTCTGCTGACTTTCGTCAAAATTAAGTTTTTAAAAATAAACCAACCAGGACCACCATCAGAGTGTCAAACAGTTTGGATCCAGATCAAGACCGACATTCGATTGGTCTTCATCTGGGTTCAAACCGTATGCAAAAAGGCTATTGGCAGACGAGAAAATTATCAACTGGCATGCAAAGAGTTATAACAGGTAAATACTTTAGTGTTCAATATATTGTCTTATATATTGTACTTTCAAAGATAGATGAGAATCGTTGTAAACAAACAGTGGCGAGTTTACCTTGATTTTGGGCGTGCAGGTAGTCACAGTTTACAGTTATATTGAACCTACCACAGATTGCTGCATATGCACATGGCAGTGAATAGTCATGCTTTACCTATTTATAAGAAACATAGAATTGCCTTATTACTATGCATCTTTGAAACAACAATAGGGATATACATGCATCATGTATACCATAAATATTAGGACAATTTAAATACATTCAACATGCTATGCCCTTTAAACAAAGCCATAGTAATATTCAAAGGATCTAGTTAGAATCAGTTTGACCTTCCAATGTTAAATGGGACACTTTCATTCCTTCAAAAATATTTATTTCTTTTGTTGAGCTTTCAGTTTTTTTTAATATTTACGGTACATGTAGTCAAAAATGTACAGGTAATTTCTAAATTATCTCCCCAAAATCATTTTATTACAAAACATATTATGTTTTTAAAACAATTTAATCAATTATCGTGATTCGATAATATTCTGCATTTGGTATGTTCAATAGATATCACCATGCCTACCAAATATATCAAGAAAACGTGCAGAAATCACTTTTTAAAGCACTTTTTTTTTCATGAAATTTCAGACCCCCTACCCCTTCTACCCGCCATAACTCTCGAGTGCGTACGAATTTTGAAAATATTTTGCTAGCTGGCTCTTGCCATTAGATTCACCTGTTGCACTGATACTACATGCACCACACTAGAAGCTCAAAAGCAGCGTTCTGGGAATCAGAAAAATAGGCGTATAAGGCCCAAACCGTCAATGATCCTTTTATGCAAGGGTAATTGGCTCCAGCAGGCAAAGTTAAATCTTATTTGCGGACAAGATATTATGTAACCGAGACAGTTTGAAATATATGTCTGAAGGTCACAATGTCCAGGAATAGATCAATTATGCAGGTTTTGTATACGTGACACCTAAGACCCAAAAATAGAACACTGCATATCCTTTACACACAGGAGGCGTTTCTTTCCTGTCTCGTTATTTATTTGACTATCCAATCAGCATCAAGGCTGTGACTTTGACGAGCGTCCGATTGTAAACACTGGTCCATCGCAAAGTCCATGGTCATTGTCCATCCACTATATTTAAAGTGGCGCATGACCTGACTTCGTGGCCTTGTGGTTACATGTAGCGTGTATGGCTTTAAAACCAGAGAACTTGGATCGATTCCCGGGTGCGCACCTCATTTCAGTGTGTGTTTTTCTTTCTTTTTTTAGCATTTTAATGTTGAATTATGCATGAAACCTAAGGGCATGGGGTCAAATTTGGCCCTCCTGAAAGAGAATTAGTTCGGTGACCCTAGATTTTTATTCTTTTTTTCTGAAAGGTATTATAATAGTTTTTTGAAATAAAAATAAATTCTTAAGATTTTTCAACATCAGATTTTTTACTATATGATTTATTCTAAAAACAAATTCCAATTTTTGACAAATTGCCAAAATATATCAAGCAGTATCTTGTCAAAGCTTGGAATGAAAAATAAACTTGCACATTTTCTTTAAGGTTTAAGGTCATGGGCAATGATTTAAGTTAATAGAAAGAAGCAGGATGAAGATAACAACAGTTTTAGCTCCATATGTCGGACTAGTGTTATTATTTCGTCTGTGTAGAAAATTGGTCAAATGCTGAAAACTTCTATATGAGATTAAGAATAAATAAGCACGATGACATAATCTTTTTATTTCATAAATGGATAGCCCAATCATAAAACAAACTGTATGCAAAATATTGTCCATTGTGATCACCGTTTGACATCACTCGACAACCCTTGGTGATCATTGGGACGGATTTTTCAACCCACGCTTATATTCTTATTTCGTTGATGGTTTTGTCATGCACTGGCTCAATCGAGTAAAATATGTGTAATATCTAAGCTAATATCTAAGCTTAGTACTGATTTTACCCAAGAAGACCCGTCCCTGTTTAACTGAAAGATTGTTGATGGGACGTAAAGAATCAAATCAAAGAAAACAAACAAACAAAATATGTGTAAAATGCGTACAGTAAAACCTGTGTAAACCGGCCACTATCAAAAACACCTAAAATTGGGTTTCAAGACCAATTATTGCCTAATGCAGGTCAAAAGTATTCCAGAAAGCGCCAACAGAAGCATTCTGCAATACTTTTGTCCTTCATTTAGGTTCAGATTTCATTAAAATCTTTGTTTTGTCTATTTTGAGTGGCCGTTGTACACAGGTTTTAGTGTATGTTTAATTTCAGAATGTCCTCCACTAAGAAGATCTTTTGGAGCAGTGTTTAAGTGCAATGAATCTAATGGGTTGAAGAAATGTGTGTTGTCATGTCGATCAGGGATGTACTTGGCGTATCCACCATTACTAGCATATGAGTGTGGAGCTTTAACCAACTATAGATGGAATCATCAGACAGCACTTAATCCCACCGGGAGACTGCCATCTTGCTCCTGTGAGTTGTTTAGCTAAAATCTATTGACAATTTTCAGACTAATATAATTTTCTGTAAAGCTTCAAACTATAAAAGAGTAAATGAGTAAGTTCAGGAAATACCAAACAGCAGACTAACCCACGACACAGTAGGGAAGAGCCACAGAACATTTACAGTAACAGGACATCCAAAAGACAATAAAAGTTAAGCAACCAGCTCTCTTCCTCGTCAAAAAAAGGACTCACAGAGCTAAAGAAAACTTCAAGTTGAGCCCAGCAAAAGACAAGCATCTGGCACCAACCAACGAATTAAAGCTTTACATTAGGGCCGTCATTGAATCTGAGGCCTGATCCACCACCGTGCAATTAAAGAGGAAACCATAGCTATAAACCTCGATTGTGATTATAACAAGGCATGCAGACTGTCACATGATAACCATTATCTTTTTAATTGATCACTAAAACTGAAATTTCCAACAGTTCTTTTAAATTTATAAACTAAATGATAATAAAGTACAGATTCTGATACGCCTTGTTGCAGAAAATTTGTTTCTGTTATTAAAGTCAGCAACATTAGCACTACTCTCGCAAAACGAATAAGTTATGAAATGTATACACCATAGAAAGAGAAGCGAGGAGCATCGCCATCAAGAAATGGAAAATTAACTATCTCAAAATTAAAATTGTCCCTTTTATCATAAATTATAGATGAAACTATGTCATTTGTTATGGACAAGTCAAAGTCCAAAAGAGGGCTTCTGTATCTGAGGAATTTTTTCTAATTTAACTGAAGTTTAGCGGGATATATCTGACTAACCATTTGTTCAAAATAAGAGTTATCAATATTAAGCAAGTCATCTAGATATCTTGAGGTAAACTTAAATGCTTCAACAACATCTGCTTGATTATTGTCAGAAGGAGACAACATGGATTTTCTCTCATAACAAAAAATAATCTGCAACAAGAGGAGCACAATTAGTACACATAGGAAAACGTATGGATGGTTCATTTTATATAGTAATGGGGTCTCTCTTAATAAAAAACAATATTGTATTTGTTTCTTTGAAGATCGTTTTGTCTTAGCAAACAGTACAGACGCTGATAAAAGGCCACACTATGTAGCATTTTATCTGGGTGAACTGTTATTATAGATCCCCAAAAGTAGAGGTATTTTATGCTTAACCTCTGTCTGCCAAAATCGAATGAATATAACTAGTAAATACAACAACTTCAAATATCTGACCAACCCTAATATTTGCTTAACACTTTCCTTGCTAGTGGCAACATTTGCCGTCTGTTGATGACTGTGCTAACAGTTCAGACCCCTGCCAAGGTGTGGTAGAAATATTGTGAATACTAAGGATTGTGTCACGTTATTATTTGCATTTATACTGCATGGAAATCTTAGCTTTGGCATAAAACATGACCTCTACATAAAACCTTTGAACATTATATTGTAGCTTTATCGAGAATTACAGTTTGATATTTAGTAAAAGGGACATAATATATTCATCAGGGTCTTACTTTCTTCAAAAATCCAAATTGCATGTTTCCGGTATGCAAAGTGATAACAACATTAGAATCTAGTGATAACATTGACATCAGAATGCCACGTTAGCTCAAATATTATGCTTTAGTAGGACCATGTTATCCAGTATGCAATTATATTGACAACACACGCATGGTGTTATCAATTTGATATTCCTCTTGTTCATATTTCAGATGTCAAACCACCAAGCCAGGTAGTTGTCAAAATATCAGGAGAATACCTAACACTTCCATGCAATGTTACGAATGCAACAGATTTAAGTACAAACCTACTATCAAAACTTAACCATACTGCATGTATGCAATCAGGGAACTGTACCTTTACTATAGCCAGTAAGCCCTGCCAAGATGCTGCAAGATCTAAACGCTCTATCCAAACCAACGTACCTTTCACCATGGCTATTCAAATGGACGTTGATTATACAGAGTTTTCTTTTCAGGATCTAGAAAACTTGATATCAAAGAGAATAGGTATGTTTCTGATCATAGTCAATCTGGCCAGGGTATTATAATATGTACCTGATGATTGCGATAATCAACATCTAGCAAAAAATGCAAAATACTGAATCTTAAGAACATTTCCTGATATTTTGAAGCTATTCTAATCAATAATGATTAGTATATTCATATTAAAAATGACGTCTTTATAAGGGTTGGAACGTCAGGTCAAAACCGATGTTAACTGTATTATGGGGTCAAAGTTGTGGGATCTATCCTTATCTAGTTTGTGTCTGCTCAGCATTAAAACTAGCAAATATGATTTTAACATACATTTGTAATGTATATAATAATACCCTATTCATGCCATGTAAAAGGGTTTATTAAATAATACAGTCTTCTAGTTAGGAGTGGGTAATTAAAAATTAGTTTTCGTTTTTTTCAACGAAAACATATATTGTGGGTACTCAAAAGAACCATCTCAGTGAGACAGCTCTTTAGAGATAGAATGATGTCTCATTATTGACAACTGTATTTTTGAGCTTTAAGTATAACCTGATATTCAGTGCACCTAATAAAAAAATGCATATTTGGTAAATACTGCATAAATATGGTTTGTTGTTGTTTTGAGGGGGGGGGGGGGTGGGGGAAGAAATATCTTGTGACCATCTATTCTGCAGTAAGACAAGCAAGATTTGCCATGTATTCATCTAAATACATGAAAACGTCCTGTTTACAGCATGAAACCTGCGACAAAAGGGGTTGCATTTACATAAAAATTGGGTGTATAATATCTTATTGCTTTTGGTAAATAAGAATGTTCTCCAAAACTTTTTACTTTTACATGTAAATGGCTTACACACAGATTACAGTTCAATCAGTCTTACATGATGACTGAGGTTTACCTCTTGGCTCTCCTTTGTGGTGTCTACTGTGAGTTTGTCACTTTCCCATTGGTATCCTGGGTCAGGTGTGGTACTTTTGTATCGATTGCTGATCTTTGCACCCTTACTTACTTTTATTATAACTACATATCGTATACATGACATTGTAAATGAATATTTAGCTATATGTCTGATTCAAAATTAGTGACTTGATGAGCTTTAATTTTTTAGCATTTTGATAGCTCCCATTTTCCTTGATCAAGCATGTCATTTTTATATGTTATTTTGTTTGTTTGATTTGATTCTTTACGTCCCATCAACAATATTTCAGTTAAACAGGGATGGGTCTTCCTGGGTTGAACCAGTACTAAGCTAGGATATCATATGTTATATGCAATGCAAAGCTACAATTGTATGCAAATAGATTTGTTTGATGTTGTTGCTGTTGTTTTGATAGATTTAATTTGTTAAAATTTATGGAAATGGTAAAATGTATACTTGAATTTGAGTATTTTTACTGCAATCTTGAAAAAAAGAAACTTTATTTCCAAAATTAGAATATCAAAAGTTACAGACTATGCAGCTTTATATAGTAGGAATCAAATGTTTAACCCATTTTTATTCAGTACTTGTCCAATGTGATAATTTGCGATCTTTACCAACTTCTTTCTCCACAGAAGATTTATCATTTTCAATAATTTTCTCTGGCCATGTTTGTGGATAATTCTTCATTAAGACTGTGAATTATAAACAGACAGCATTGCATTTACATATTGTAATCATTCAAGCAATATTCCATTTTTTCCTATTCCCAGCCTCTTCCAGGATGCTATATATACTCAAGCAGTTACAAACACTAAATAGTGCAGTTCACGAAATTTATGACAATTCTGGACAATTATTCGCCATCACATTGTCTGATGAAACCATACAACCAACGTATTCTCTTTACCCACCTATAACAGATGTCGTTTGTCCTGATGGAACTATACAACTAGATATATTTTGTGGTAAGTAGATATAAAGTTTACGTTGTATTGGATAAATAGATAAAAAAGATATACAGCAGATTTTAGTATCATAGGCACGATACTGCAACGCATACAAAAGCATGAGTAAGTATAAGTTATAGGACTTCTTTCACAAAAAAACTCTGTCAATTGAAAAAGAACACATGTACATAAGACGCCAGGTAAACATAAATTTAGAAAAAAAAGAGTATAGGTAGTTTTACATCGGTCAAAATTTGTAAATAGACTGTAGCAATCCTTATCTCTGAAATTTACGTCTTGTTTCCCAGTGTAGTTTCTTGTGTAATACATTTGTATGGCAGTCAGGACTATAAACCAATGAAAAACTGTTTTCTAGCTGGAGCGCTTAGAATTACAATTTAAGATAGTTCCTGATTAGGGAATCACATTTTTATGGCCATGAACATGATAAAAGGCCAAAAAGATAGCACAAAAGCTATAACTATCTTCTTCAAAAATATTATTACTGATCAATATTTGTCTTTGATTTTTATGCTGTAAAAATTTTAGATATTAATTAAACATATTGAGGCTTTCTTACTGCACAGCTGAGTAAGTTTCACAAATTATAACATGGATATAAATGAGACCATAATGATGAGTTGATAACAATTAAAATGCATTAAAACTGACCCACTATATAGTCAGCCTTAAAAACAGTAAGTGAGTATGATCAGGAAATACCACAATCACACAATTAAGACCAGCCCAATGCACTGCAAGGAAGAATCACAGGTCACTAACAGTCACAAGACATCAGGAAGACAATTAAAGTAAAGCAACTAGCTCATTCTTCCCCATCAAGATGATAGCAAAACTATACAGGACACTAAGTACTACATAACAAATCAATGACCAAACAAAGAACCCCCACAAACAAAAAGGAGCAATAATAAACAATGAATCAACGACAACAAACCCACCAAATTGAAACAAACAGCAGTCTAAGACGCTGAGGGTGCTTTAATGCTTTTTACTGGTACCAAATTTTGACATCAATTCTGTTATTGGTATCTTTGGTCAGTTGTGGTACTTGATTGTATCGATTCCTGATCTTTGCACCCTTACTTACTTTGAAAGACACACACATTATAAAGACTTCCTATTTTATGTAATGTGTCATCACAGAGAAACAATCTCTTTAAATTAACACTACAATGAAACAAAGAAACAGCTTCGCGATTCAAAGATAGTCACAGCTAAAGATAATCTCAATTAAGTTGAGCCACGGTGCGCCCAGCCAAAGACATTCCTGATAGACCTAGGGTGAACTGTGCTTGTACGCATAGAATACCCTAGTATGTTGGATGCATTTTAAAAAACCGCATGGATTGAATGCACTTGCTTTTGTAACACGGCGTCTGATAGGATAACGTCAAAATGTGTGACAGTATATCCTGCGATAAATTGTAGCTAATGGTTTGACGTCACATTAATTACATTACATTTCTTTGGTTGATATGCGGCTCTTTCCGGCTTGCAACGCTCTCCAATTTGAGACAAAATTGCAAAAGTGATTAGAATAGGGAAAACTATATTCAAAATTTTTCATTTTGGGAGATATATCGTCTGAAATCGGTTGAAAATTACGTTTTACGGCTCCCTAACTGCTCTAACTATAACAATAGTGCATAAGGGTAAAAAAGCATTAAGTGACATCAATCCAAAATTGAACAAAATGAATATAACCAGAAAGTGCAAAAATCGCAGATCACAGACAAAGTAAACTCAGGCCTTTAGTTAAGAGTGCGTACCAAAAAAAAATTTCTTATTTCTCAACCAAAACATATGTTGTGTTTCAAAAACATCCAACACATGTTAAAACTGGTGGGTAAGAAATTATTTACCATTTAGGCTCAAAAATTTTGTTTATCTAAAATAGTTAGCGAGTATGATCAGGAATTACCACAATCACAAACTGCAGGCAAACCCATAGCACCACAAAGAAGAGCCGCACAACAATTACGAGACACCAAGAAGAAAAAGATAAGCAAAGCAACCAGTTCTCTCTCAGAGTAATTGTTGAACTCATGCTATTTCAAGCACCAATGGATAGGATTTAGGCATTATAAAGCGTATAAGCTTGACATTTAGCCAAGGACACTGCCTATAAGAATTATTTACATGTTACAATGTTTTCAAAATACTATAATTCACAACCGTATGTAAATGGACAGGATCATAAAAATTATATTTTGATACATTTGACATATATATATATATATATATATATATATATATATATATATATATATATATATAAAAATATATATATATATATATATATATATATATATATATATATATATATATATATATATATATATATATATATATATATATATATATATATATATATATATATATATATATATATATATCACTGTTTCATGATTAATTCTGCCACCATAGACGGCTTTAAATCTCCCTTCAAGCTAAACACTCATTTATTTTTTTAACAGAAGTATCTAAGATAAAGATTTGCCAGTACAATATATTTGACCTCTGGTGGCTTTCACTGTTGTGTGTTCTAAAGTGATGATTCTGTTGTTGTTGATTCATTGTTTATTGTTGCTCCCATGGTGTGTGGGACTACTTCTGTTCAGTCTCAGCTTTGTGATATAATTTTTTATGTCCTTTCTGTTTTGGCAATTATCTCACTAAGGTAGATAGAGGTTACTGCTCTACTTCAATTTGATTCTCGCTTTTGTGTGGGTGCCTGTCTTTGATTCTTCAAGATGCTATATTTTAGTCTTTGATCTGATATCTGTCAAAATAAAGCAGAATAATTGGTTTCTTGCAGACACGTGTCCGCAAGCAGCCAAATATTGCGCTTTATTTTGAGTTTGAAACTGTACATAAGTTTTATAACCTCCATGCCAGGTCATACTCACTTGTTAGTTCCGAGATGGAGCAGTCGTTTTCTTTAGAAGCAGTTATTCTCCGATAAAAATGTTTCAATTTGCATAATTAAAAGTACTTTGAGGGGAACAATATTTTATTTCCACCCTGAATCTAAGTACTAAATTTTTAATATATTCATTAAAAGAACATCATTTAAAAAAATCCGTAGCAAAATTAAACACAGTTATTGGTAAGAAGGACTTGCGATTTACATAAAAGTTTACATTTAGCTGAAATACTCTGAGACCTAACAGTAAGAATTACTGGGCATTGTCACAAAAGGCTCTAATCACATATTGGTATTCACGAAACAGCCTATTGAGGGAAAGGAGTTTAATTTTTATACAATTAAGCTATTTTTTATTCTTGGATTTAATGGTAATAGAGTTCAGTAAAATTTTCTCCCGTATTATAATTTATTTGTTTTTTTTGCCAAACAATTAAGGAGTGATGTTCACATAGGATAAAATACAGTGCAGACCCAGATGAAATGCAGAGTTTACTGCATTTTTGTCTGGGTCATCACTGTTTGTCAAAATATTCAATTATGGGTTTCTGGTATACAAAGGATTATTTAGTGCCAAAATTCACGAGCTTTGTTTCATGTTTCCATATATTCACTCTTACTATTGCAGCTGAAGTTCCCGCTGGTTACTTTAAGCAGGACTCCAAAGCCTTCTTCTGTCCTATTGGATCTTATCAGAATCAATCCGGCAGTTCAGCGTGTAAGCTATGCCCTTCAGGGTCTACAACTTTAGGAATAGGATCTGAATCAGAAGATGAATGCATTCTAGGCAAGTAGGTTTGTGTTTAATCCTTTTGATTTGTGACAATGGTTGGACTTTGTATTCATGTTCAAGCTATATTTGATTAATACAAATGACCAAGCCAAATTATATGGACCTCAGCGCGAGAAAAACTGTGTTTGGAGGTCGCGAATAACAAAGACGCAGACCAGCCTGCGCATCCACGTATTCTTATCAGCGCCTTTGTTATTAGTTTATTGGAAAGTATCATTATTTAAATTTGCTACAAGAGAATTTTCGATTTCTGGAAGTCTCTGTTGCGGAATACGCTGGTTTGGGTATGATCAGGTCAAAAATCCTGCAGACAGATTGTCTCTCGTCGAGGCCCATATAATGCATCGTCACAATGGTATAAACAGCAGGTTTAGGGTTTATATCCTGAGAGGAACTAGAAACTTTAGTTTTTTACATGGAAATCTACCAAAGATATTGTTGCATTTTAAACATTTAATGTTTTTATTTTTGCAATTTAAGATGCACGATCAGGCTATTGATGCCATCGTCAATACTGTGAATTAAATTTGTTAAATGATTGTTGAGAATATCAGATTTTATAAAAAATAATGAATTTGAAAAAGGCCTGGCATATTTATTTTGTAATTAAAAAACTTTAAACTTCTATTTTCTCTCAGTATATACGCCAGTACAAGGGATTCCCGTGTTTATTGCATCAGCAAGCAGCAAGGGCTCTGGCAAGCGTATGCATATGTGTAGACTAACTTGAACCTTTGCTGCTTGCATACACATAGACTTTGCTATTGTTGTCGTTTCTTACCATTACCAATCATATTATCCGTTTAAGGACAGGACGTAATTACAATATCAGACGTGACGACATATGTTAATTTGTTTAACATTACGTCTTTTAAAACTTTTTTTGTCATAACTATCTACAAGAAGCGATAGAGTATTACTAAGGAATGCCACAATTACAGACCACAGACTTACCATCGGTCTTGTGAGGATGAGACAAAGGCAAAAAAAGAGTCACAAAGCAATTAAAGTTATACACTCAGCTCTCTATTCTAAGCAAAATAATTGCAAAACTAGAAAAGACACCAAAAGCCATGCCACAAAACACGGACCAACACCAAAATACAGTACCACACCCACTTGAAGCAGCAACAGACAAAGAGTAAACAACAGCATAATCACCACTTTAGAACAGACGACAGCAGAGGACATCGGCGTGTTGCAGCTTAGTCATATTCACCAGCCAAATTTTCAGATTAAATTCTGCTGTTTTAGAACACAAAAATTGTTCAGCTCACGCGGACGTTTCCTAGTATAATGTTATTATTTTTGCCTTTCATTAAATGAATGTTATATCTTAATTCTTATAAATATTAAAAGCGTATTGAAACATTAGTTTGCAATACATTTGAGTGGTATGTTGATATTATATTTAGATAGGACTTAATGAACCATTTAAGTTGACATGGTAGACAATCTTATTCCAAGTCAATCATGTTGTCTTGGGATAGTACTTACCCACACAACTTTAATGATAAGAACGAAAATAACACAATTACATTTATCTCCCATCAGTGAGTTTGTCACTTTCCCATTGGTATCCTGGGTCAGGTGTGGTACTTGATTGTATCGTTCCTGATCTTTGCACCCTTACTTAATCTGTATATTCCTTACATTATGCAATATTAAACCACTTGAGACTTCATACATTATATTAACAATCAGCAAAAACACAGCCAATGGGCTTAGAGGTTTATATTCTGGCAATAAATGGGATATAAAAGCTAATGCGTGATAATTCAGGCATTTTTTTTATTGATTTCAGCACCTTGAAGACAAGATGGAGCATGAAAACAATTTGGTGATCATTTTCTTACAAATATTATAGCTACAATCACGATGAAACAAGTATAGCCGTCATTTTGTATCAAAGCTCCATTACTATTAGTTACTTTTCATTTCTCATCATATGGAAAATATTATATATACTAGCCAAAAATTCTTACTGGCCATCTGCATTTCATTAATTTTCTTCAGAATGTAGAATGACATGACTACACTTTTTATACCTCGAAATAGCCAGACGTGTCATGTACCCTAGACAGTAAAGATATTGGCAACATGCTCAATAGTACACGCATGATGCACATTTGATTAGTAGGACCCCCATTTTAAAAATTCGCAATTTGACACAATTTGTAAGTCATGACAGTTTGAAATAATCAACTTTCACCAACAAAACGTTTTTATTTCAAAAGCCAAACTCATATTGAACACTAGAGTGCTCAAATGAACACTCCATCTTCATGAGACTCATTGTAAATGGTCAAAGTGTCGAAAATTACCCCACCATCTAATGTAAATTCTTGTTAATTTTAAGATTAAGGTTATGTGTATTCGGCAAAGCCCCCCCCCCCCAGGATACAATTTTACACATGTTGCTAAGCCGTAATCTGGTATTATTTACCAAAAGGCTGGCCTTTTTGAAAATGAAAATGTTGTCTATATTGTGCTTAAAGCATTTTAGAAAATCGATATAAACACACGTGGCCGGTTAGAATTTTTGACTAGCATAGTTTAAAAATAGAAGTCAGCACATAACGTTTGGTTCTTGTCGCATAGGTGACCATGAAAGGCTCAGATAAAACTGCATGCCAGATAGTTTCCGTTTCACAAGCATAATATATAGAGGATAATCACATTTTAATAAACTAGAGCAGCAGTCGATGGTTCGACATCGCAAATACCCGCTTTTTTTACCTATAACCTTTACCTTGGGGTCAAGGTCACACAAAATGTAGCTTAGTACCTTCCACATAATGTGACCTATAAACCTTTGAAGTTTGAAGTTGATATGTCCAATGGTTAAGGAGGAGATGCATTTACAAGAAAATACATTATATGACCTTGACCTAGTTGTTAAGGTCACATAAAATGTTGTTCAGTGCCATCCAAATCATATGACCTATGCACCTGCCAAATTTGAAGTTGCTACGTCCAACAGTTTAGGAGAAGATGGGTTTACAAGAAAATAAATTATATGACCTTGACCTTGGAGTCAAGGTCACACAAAATGTTGCCCAGTACCATCCACATCATGTGACCTATGCACCTGTAAACTTTTAAGTTGTTATGTTCAATGGTTAAGGAGAAGATTCATTTACAAGAAAATACATTATTTGACCTTGGGGTATTTGACCTTGACCCCAAGGTCAATGTCACATGAAGTGTTGCCTAGTACCCTCAACATCCTGTGACCTAGGCACAGGCAAAATTTGAAGTTGCTACTTCCAAAACACTATGAGGAGATGCGTTTTCAAGAAAATACATTATTTGACCTTGACCTTGGGTTCAAGGTCACACGAAATGTCGCCCAGTATCCTTGAAATCATGTGACCTATGCACAAGCAAAATTTGAAGTTGCTACTTCGAAAAGTTTATGAAGAGATGCATTTACAAGAAAATACATTATTTGACCTTTGACCTTGACCTTGGGGTCAAGGTCACACGAAATGTCACCCAGTACCCTCTACATTATGTGATCTATGCACCTACAAAGTTTGAAGTTGCTAGGTCAAACGGTTTAGGAGAAGATACAATTACAAGAAACGTGACGGATGGACGGACAGACAGACAGACGCACGGACGGACGACGGACCGACTTTGGTACGAAATTAATATACCCTATTTTTCTTACGAAAAAGCGGGTATAATAACGTTATTCATGGTATAATCAGATAAAAACTGTTTTTCAACTTCAAAAGATTAACCTTTATTACAATATCTCACTTTTGAAGATGATTTTCAACGTGAGGAAACTCGACTACGTTGCATACAAAAAAGGTGCAGACCAGCCTGCGTTTCTGCGCAGTCTGTTCAGCACCTTTGTTATTCTCCATCTGGAATTGATGATATATAGTTAAACTTGCTACTTGCAAACGTTTAACATTCTAGAAAGCCTTTGTAGCTGAGCAGGATGGCTTGAATCTTAATTTGTCAGAAATCACGCGATGAGGCCCAAATATACCGCCCAACACATTGGAAAAAGCAGAAAGTTGTCAGTACAACTATAGCTATGTTTTCCTGTTGCTACATTAACTATAGATATTGGTATACAATATTTTCCTGGCACTCATTAATCTTACACCATTCGTTCACGTTCGGAGTGAATTCGCTAGTTTAATTGCTAAATATGTGGCACATGCACCTTTCAGCAAGTGTCTATAACATTGCTGAGGCAGTGGCGTAGTAGTAAGACGATTCACTCTGTTTCGCTGGCTGTATCTGTGGTGCTTCCCATTCGCACTGCTTTTATGCTGCTGTCATCATCTAAATCAGTCGCTACTTATCACATATGCACAAATGCCTACAAAAAACGCCCATACTGACAAGCTACAGGTCAAACTTTTTGTCTACATCTGTACTGCGCATGCATGATAAAAATCGACATATCGTACACTGGCCCATAAAATATATTGATTTACGTGTACATGTGTGTAAAACTCATCATTTTGTGTCTAGTTACAGGCCAAGTCATATGCAAAATAGTTGCAAGGTTATTTATGAAAAAAACGGAAATTGAAATTTTAAAAATATATAACTACATGTCGTGTAAATTGAACCCACCATCTGAACCTTGATAGAAGTACGATCTGTCAACAGCGCTAATCCAAACAATGTTTTGTAGCAGATTAGAAAATGTATGATTCTGAAACCAATACTTTTTGCAATGTTTGGTAATCTAAAATAAGAATAACGGATTTATACGAGTTCATACGGCATATACATGAGTGTCAGGTAAATATTATTGACCAATAAATATATAGAAGTACATGTATGTTTTATTTGACTTCAATGGGGTGATTATCGAACATGCATGTGACTTATCGGACCAAATAAAGATTCTTCCATATTTCATGGGTGTTTGTGCTGTTGTTGTTTTGTTGTTGTTTTTTCTGATCATATAACCTCAAGTGAATGTATCAAAACCACTGAAGCTTGACTTTTTAAAAATTACACTCACTTTTTGGGGATGTCAGAATAATATACAGATACACTATATACGATACTGCAAAAAGACAATCATGATACTTTCACATAATCTCTGAATCTCTGTGTCGTCAATATTGTAGTAATTTATGGAGCTAGGTAGCCGGTGACAGAGGTAACTCCCCGAGTACTATACCGGACTATTGTGAGTAGGGTAAACGGGTTACTGGGTAGTAAGCAGGAGGAATGTCAGGGTTGAGTGATTCACGTGCTGTACACGTTTACAGCAGAACTGAGACAGACGCCATCGAATGCAGACCTACAAAAGCTAAGTTCCTCTGCCCTCCTGTCTTCCTGCCTAGTACCAAGGGTTAGTTTACACTTATATTATATTAGAACTTACAAATATTACATTAATGGCGACGAGGATATCAATTTTGGAAAACACAGTTGTCTAATTATTGGTAATTGTTGACTGTTTTTTCTGACGATGCGTGACCGTGTTGTCCGTGTTTGATTTACACTGAAGGTGGAAAAAACGTCAACAAGTTTAAATGATTAGAGTGTTTAGCGGGAAAACCGACTAAGCATGAAAACGGAACAGAAAGAAAGTGTAGCTAATTCTTGGTAGCCCCAAACTTGAAATTTTCGATTTCGTAATGGGGGGAGGTCCTGATGTGCGCACATGCGTAAAACGGCGAGTTCGGTTGTTATTTAAATCGTAAGATTTAGTCCCCGTCGAGCCTGCACATTTTGCAAACGGAGCGCAGTTTAAAGGGGAACAGGCGAATGCTTTTGTTTTAATAGCGTGAAATAGGACTCTGTGCAGTCTCGCTAGCATACCGTTTTCAGAAAACTACCGTCGTGTAGACAGTTTTAAAAACGCATATGCATCAGGTCTGACAAAAAATTTCATGGGTCTCGTCTGTTCTCAGGAAGCTGTTTTTCTAGACAGTTTCAGATCCTGTACCAGTAAAGATTAAAGGTCTACAATGTAAACTGTTCATGCTTGTACGCTGTTCAGTAAGGGTTTACACTAAACTGCTCATGCTTGTACGCTGTTCAGTTACCGTGCTCGTGCCAGTACAAGTACTGTCTTTTAAAAACAAAAACAAAAACGTCAGTTGTAGGGAAAAAACCAATCTTCTGCGAGACAGCTTTTAAATTCAAAAAGGGGAGGAAAGTTACGGATATGAATACCAGAATTTAGGACATCCAGGTACCCGTTGTTCGTGTCAAGGTCAACACGTCTTCAGCAGAGACAAATGCCCAGAATTGGAGAGGAACGTCGCTGGTTATCTGGAGCTGACTATGGAATGTCAAAATATATTTTTGGGTATACCTAAATATCGAATGGAATCAAAACGCGCGATTTTATGGGTGTAACTAAATGGTCAATGGAATCGAAATTCGCGAAATACAAATACTTTAACCAGCCTATATATGGTATTGTGAAGAATAGAGTGTTCAAAACAAGCAGATTTATCATCGGCAGTGCCAGAATTGAATTACATAGCCTCATTTGGGCCCTTTTGATTTATTTGAATTTGAAACTATCAGAAGAACAGAAGAGAAAACCAGGCCAATCCCCACAAGTAGATGCTACAGACTAGAGTACAGTAAAACAGATTAGCCATCATCACACATAGAAAATACCAATAAGACTTAGTCTAGATTTGAAGAGAATATATGGGAACACATGCAGCATTAGATCAATTGATTCAAGGTCAACGTCACACAGTACAACTGTAATGGATTTGAGTGCATTTGTAGCAAAGAAGTTGTTGCGCGTGTAACAATATGTGATTGCCACTGAATCAAATAGATGATTTCAACGGTATATCAATATGTGATTGCAACTGTAACAATGTTTGATAGAGACTGCACCAGATGTTTGATTACAAGAGTAGCTGTTCAATTAAAACAGAATGTGTTTCCTTGTCAAGGTCATCAAGATTAAGGTCACAAGAGATGAAACAAAGTAATCTTCAAGATCAGACTCGATAACAACGTCACAGTACAACTGTAATGGATTTGAGTGCATTTGTAGCGAAGAAGTTGTTGCGCGTGTAACAATATGTGATTGCCACTGTATCAAATCGCAAATAGCAACTGTAACAATGTTTGATTGCGACTGTACCAGATGTTCGATTACAACTGTATACATACTAGAAGCATTCTTTGTCAAGGTTTCCAAAGTAAAGGTCAAGAGCAAGATATCATAAATATAGTTTAGATGCGTCTTCTGGTTCAGGAACAGATGTTCACGGTCGAAGGAAGATGGCCTAACAAGTGTGCTGTGGTAGTAGACGAGACAGAGATGTTATCATGATGTCCTGTAAAACAAATGGTAAATGTTTAGGTCGGTGCTCTATGGTTGTTGGCGTGTGTTCATCAACATGACGTGTATGTCTGGTGCACTTGGGCTGGTGTCAATGTGTTCATCAGCAGGACCAATTATAACATTTGGGAATGAGATGGCAGCACAAGTATTGAATGATTCTTGTCACAGATAGAGAGACAAAGGTGCTAAGAAGATGATGCACAATTTCTAAGAGGATTCGTCAACAGAGGTTTTCTCATGTTAATGTGGTGGTTTGATCTTATATGGAGCGGGAGAGCTCAGTTGGTGGAGCGCTAAACTAGGGGTCGAAGGACTGCTAGTTCGAGGCTCAATGCCAGCTAAATCTCTGTGCAGTGTCCTTGAGCAAGAGACTTTATCGCTGTTTAGTACTGGTTTAACCCAGGAAACTGAAGGAAAAGAAAGAATAAAGAAGAGAGAAGTGAGTCATGATTTTAGATATTTGTGGCTTGTAGCCCGAATTATGAACATGAAGTAAAGCATCCAAGAATCTAGATGGCAACAAAGGTTAAAATTATATGTGTGGCTTGTAGCCCGTGTTTACTACATGTGGGGACAACAGACAATTATATGTGACAGCAGAGAAACAGATGTATGTACTGGTACTAAAGACCTAAATTAATCAAGATGGAGGTAAAACTGATGTTAATGGCAGATATTGATGTAGTGCTGAAGGGATTCACAGTTTGACAGTAGACATCACTATGGCCAATGGAACAGACTCCTTTGGGTACAGGATTGTGAGGAAGAAGTATAGCTGGTAGCTGCTTGCTTTGACTCCAGAAGAAAATACTGTAACAAGTAAGAGCTTCGGAAAAATATATGGTGTTGTGTTTTCACCATATGAACAGATCTTTCTGAGTGGACTATTCATTTGGTTTTAAGACCGTTTTCACCGTCTGAACAGATCATTCTGAGTCTGAGCTGGTTGAAGTTCTTGGATCCATAATGCATTGTAGCTGCGGGATTTATGGGTTGTTACAGTAGGATATGGTTGTAAAGCGTATGGTTCATGGACAAATTCTGCAAAAGATGAGTTTGAGTGGACTCGGCCATATGAAATTAACTCGTACTGCACAAGAAGAGGTTGGTGGAACTGTACCATAAGGTTAACTTGGACAGCTCAAGAAAAGTTTGGTTAGACTACCAAGAGTTCAACTCAGGATGCAGGAGAAGAGTTTGGTTGGACTCCGACTTCAGGTTTAACTCAGGTGGCAGAAGAAGAGTTTTTGTGGAACTCCGCCCTAAGGTTTTAACTCAGGCTGCACAAGAAGAGTTTGGTTGGAGATCGCCATAAAGTGTTAACTCCGTTTCCAGAGAGACAGTTTGGTTGAATTTGCTGTAACTTAAGAAATTAATTACAGGGGCACAGGAGAGCTGTGTTGGACTCAACTGATGTGGATTTATCTACATGGGGACCTGTTCAGGGATTGTTGAGATGATATCAACCATGGATCATTAATTTGATGGAAATTGGTTGGATTTGCTGTAACTTAAGAAATTAATTACAGGGGCACAGGAGAGCTGTGTTGGACTCAACTGATGTGGATTTATCTACATGGGGACCTGTTCAGGAATTGTTGAGATGATATCAACCATGGATCATTAATTTGATGGAAATTGGTTGGATTTGCTGTAACTTAAAAAATTAATTACAGGGGCACAGGAGAGCTGTGTTGGACTCAACTGATGTGGATTTATCTACATGGGGACCTGTTCAGGGATTGTTAAGATGATATCAACCAGGGATCATTAATTTGATGGATAGTTTGGTTGAATTTGCTGTAACTTAAGAAATTAATTACAGGGGCACAGGAGAGCTGTGTTGGACTCAACTGATGTGGATTATCTACATGGGGACCTGTTCAGGGATTGTTGAGATGATATCAACCAGGGATCATTAATTTGACGGATAGTTTGGTTGAATTTGCTGTAACTTAAGAAATTAATTACAGGGGCACAGGAGAGCTGTGTTGGACTCAACTGATGTGGATTATCTACATGGGGACCTGTTCAGGGATTGTTGAGATTATATCAACCATAGATCATAAACTGGATATAGTGAACATACGCAACTGTGCTTGAAGCTCAGTGACCTATCCAAGTATTGCAGCTGAATTTTAGTAATTCACTGCTTGATGGGCATTCCATATTCTCTTTGAGGCTACAACTCATTGTAGGGTGAATATTTCACAGTACAGTTATATCTTGGTGATTAACTGATTATGGAAGGACCACATTTCTGTGAGTTTTCATGGCTCATAGTGGGATGAATATTTGATATTGCAGTTTATCATTATGATTCACTGTGGGTGGGTATTCCACATTTCACTGGGTCCTTGGACTCATTGTGTGACAAATATTCAATATTGCATTGTATCTTGGTGATCCATTGCTGGGTGGATGTTCCATATTCCATTGGGTCTTTATGGCTCATTTGGGGGTGAAAATTCTGTATTGCAGTATCTTAAGTGATTTACTGCTGAATGGATGGTCCATTGTTATTTGAGTCGTGATGACTCTGTGCCAGGTGCAGCTGGCAAGGTGAATATTCAATATTTCTTTGAGCTGTGACTCAATGCCAGATGAATATTCAGTATTTATTTGGGTCTTAGTGACCTATTGCCAGATGAATATGCAGGACTTTCAGCTGGGCTGTGACCCACTGATAGTGGAATATTCTAGATTGCAGCCAGTCAAGTTGACAATAATTAGAAGAGTACACCAGGTCTGTGGACAGCCAACAAAGAATCAAGACTACAGATGAGTAAACGGCTCACTGTCAGATGATTCAAGATACAATTTAGTCTCTATGACTTTTGAATAGATGAAAATTAAAGAAAATGCAAAAGTATGACATTTGTATGGTCTGTGACCTGCATTGTCAGCAAGCAGAGTGGGGAATGTGACTCCGTGACATATGAATTTTCAAGATATTGGCTGATCAGTGACTAGTAAGAGAATCAAGAATACAGCTGATGATTCTCCAAAATAGAGCAATTGCATCCGGAAGTGCTTGTAGCAGCCGGCGTGTAGATATTGGAAATACAAAGGAGGTTGAGAATTTAGAAGAGACAGCTAGCAGAATGCATCCGGAAGTGCCTGTAGCAACCGGGATGTAGGGATTGAAAGTGTAGATGATTTTGAAGATAACAATCGGAAATGCACTAGAGGTTGATACATAAGAAGATACCAGATCTTTAAGAGATGATAGCTTCAAGACATAACTTCAAGAACATTGCAGTGGTTGAACTGTGTTTCGCCATTGTAATTTCTACCCAGAAGATGTTACTTCCAGATCGTCGCAGTGGTTGAACTGTATTTCGCCACTGTAATTTCTACACAGATTACCTCTTCAAGACATAACTTCCAGATCGTCGCAGTGGTTGAACTGTGTTTCGCCACTGTAATTTCTACACAGATTACCTCTTCAAGCTGTAACTTCCAGATCGTCGCAGTGGTTGAACTGTGTTTCGCCACTGTAATTTCTACACAGATTACCTCTTCAAGCTGTAACTTCCAGATCGTCGCAGTGGTTGAACTGTGTTTCGCCACTGTAATTTCTACACAGATTACCTCTTCAAGACATAACTTCAAGAACATTGCAGTGGTTGAACTGTGTTTCGCCATTGTAATTTCTACCCAGAAGATGTTACTTCCAGATCGTCGCAGTGGTTGAACTGTATTTCGCCACTGTAATTTCTACGCAGATTACCTCTTCAAGACATAACTTCCAGATCGTCGCAGTGGTTGAACTGTGTTTCGCCACTGTAATTTCTACACAGATTACCTCTTCAAGCTGTAACTTCCAGATCGTCGCAGTGGTTGAACTGTGTTTCGCCACTGTAATTTCTACACAGATTACCTCTTCAAGCTGTAACTTCCAGATCGTCGCAGTGGTTGAACTGTGTTTTGCCACTGTAATTTCTACGCAGATTACCTCTTCAAGATGGTTCTTCAAGATGTTTCTTCAAGAAGTTTCTTCAAGATGTTTCTACAAGATGGTCTTGGTGGCTGAACTGTGTTCGTCATCATGATTTCGCGGCAGAGTTCTACTCCAAAAAGGCTGTAATAGCGAGCAGAGAACAACTTCTAGATAAACTAAGATGAAAGCAACTTCCAGAGTATGATGTGCGTAATGGCAGATGCATGGTTAAAGGTTACAACTGGTGTACAACTGGCTGACAGCGGAATCTAGAGAACAGCTATGTCTGTGACTAGCCAACAGATGAAGATTCCAGACATGCAAGTTCAAGGTTAGGACTGGCTGACAGCAGAATCTAGTGGATGGCTATGTCTTTGACTAGCTAACAGATGAAAGTTCCAGATATGCATGTTCAAGGTTACGACAGCGGAATCGAGGAGAGTCACCAATAGATGAAGATTCCAAAAAACAACTGAGTATATGTGGCTCAACAACTGACGAAGAATCAAGATTACAGCTGAGTTTGTGGCTCACTCACTGTATGAGGGTTGGGCGTGTGGCTCAACAAGACAGACGTCAATAGGATTCTTCAAGCAGAGTTGAACTTGAGCAGAGTTCACTCAAGGTAACTCGGTCTGTATAAGGACATTGAAAAGGTATAGTATTCTATGATGGCCTGTGGCGTGGCCATTATAGTTCTCTTTTCAGGAACCCTACCTATGGCGAAGACCTCTTTCTCAAAGTGGGGAGGGGTGTAGTAATTTATGGAGCTAGGTAGCCGGTGACAGAGGTAACTCCCCGAGTACTATACCGGACTATTGTGAGTAGGGTAAACGGGTTACTGGGTAGTAAGCAGGAGGGATGTCAGGGTTGAGTGATTCACGTGCTGTACACGTTTACAGCAGAACTGAGACAGACGCCAGTGAATGCAGACCTACAAAAGCTAAGTTCCTCTGCCCTCCTGTCCTCCTGCCTAGTACCAAGGGTTACTTTACACTTATATTATATTAGAACATACAAATATTACATTAATATCTCAGCGCTTGCTTGCAAGGACGCGTGCAAGATATATGTTATTTTTATCTTTGAGACATACATGTATGAGCCAGCACTCAAGAATTTGGTATGTATTGAATATTTGTAAAATCACTTTCAAACAAGTGTTTGCCGCTGCAAACTTGGACTACTGGTGGTCTAATTTTTGGTCAGAGCTTTAATTCATATCTATACTTTGTAAATGCGGGCACTGAAAGCTCTAGAAGGATTGCACAAATGTGTAGGACTATTTTTGGTCAAAGAGCCCTAATTTCAACAAATGTTGTAGAGATCTGCTAGGTGATGCTAAATACCAAATATTGAGGCTCTAGGCATTGTGGTTTCTGAGAGCAAGAGTGCTTAATTTTTGTTCTGAGAATCAACTTTAGTTCGCTTTACCTTTTTGAGCAAATTGACTGGAACCATTTGAACAATTTTTGAAGCGGCCCAAAAATGGATCTTTTTCTGCCATGTTTGGTGTAAATCCAGACGGCAGTAAGGGTGGATATATGCTTTGAATCACTATTTGACGAAGACAACACGTTGCAAGACGCACATCGTACAACGGACATCAAACGATCACAAATGCTCACCTTTAGATAAGGCTCAGATGGGCTAAAAGTAGATGGGGTTAGCTCTTTCATGCTGGAAATATTTGAGTATATTTTTATCGTCTGATTTTTTTCAAAATCAACCTTTCCAAACATTATTTACAGGAATATCACCAGAGTGGCAAACAGTTTGGACCAAGATCAGGCGGGACATTTTGTTGGGCCTGATCTACGTCCAAACTGTTTGCTAAGATTATAAGTAGACAAAGATTCAACACAGCCAGCTCAATGCATTTCAACCTCTAAATAAACAGCCCAATATATTATATTGAGCATGAAGAATACCAAAGGAAAGATAATTCTGGATAGTTTATCTATCCGGCTAACACTATTTAACCCCAGTGCATTGCACGCCTGTTTATTATGTCTAATATTCCTGGTTCCGAAGAAACATCGCCAGCACTGAAATAACAAGGGCACTGACTCTTTCTTTTGAAAACTTTTCAATAATCCAGTCACGAGTTGCTGCCCGTTGCGAGTTGTTTTATCTTTATATGGCTCCTTCGAATTTTCCTGAAAAGAGAATCACTGATTTTCATAAAGGAAAATGTATGCAACAACAAAATGTGTGATCAGACCATGCGTCAGTGCTGTCTGATTCGCACCATTGTGCGTCAGTGCAGTCTGATTCGCACCACTGTTATAATGGTGCGAATCAGACTGCACTGACGCATGGTCTGATCAATATGTTATTTACATGGTCCATTATATATTTTGAGTGGTCACCCAGCCAGCATGCAGTTTCGAGCCACTATCAGCCCGCCAGCAAAACGTCATATGCAAGCCGTTTTGCTAATGATCCACTTTAATATACTTTTATATACTTGCAGAGGCTTGAATTATAAATGACATGGTATTACTTGCAAATTACTGATTATTAACATCTAAACAAAGCGTACACTTTTGGTGCATGCACTCTCAGTGTACCCATTCTATCTGGCTACCAGTCTAATAAGCGTTACTGTTAAATACGTTATATTCGTGGCATCTATTTTTGCAAAATATTTTTAGCATTACATACAGTCAGGTACATAGCCACCGACAGTTTGAAAAAAAATCACTTGAAGCAGTTAATTTTTACTTTGCAACAATAGCAAAAGTAACCCCAGGAGCAGTCTGATCTGGGTCCATATTGTTCTATTATGCCCAGGTCACACATTCACGGATTGGACACCGGATTAGCCACGGATACGATCCGGCATCATTCGTGGCAATCCGTATTGGTCCGTAGATTTCCGTGTTGCATCCGTTATCATACGTAGTAGAACTTGAACATCCTTGACCATCCTTGACAGTTTTTGAACATGTTCAAAATTTGACCACGGATCAAACGACCGTAGCACATCCTTACTAAACCAAGTTAGAACGTACTGGTCCGCTTTAGTCCGCATTTAAACCGTATCAGTCCTTGCTTATTCGTAGTCCCAAAGTCGCCAAGGATTTCGACGGTTTAAATACGAACTATTACGGTAACACCACGTATTAGCTAAGGTTTGCTACGAATTTGTTACGGAACGGTACGATCTCAATAAATTGCATTACGGATAGGTAGGGATTAGCAAGATTTCTCAAGGTTGTTAACGGTTTGCTACGTAATACCAAGGTAAAATACGGACTGAGTACGGTCCACGACGGTTTATATTTCGAATTAGCCAGCCCAGGAGATTTAGTTTGGTCTTGTCTGACAGAGCTAAACTGTTTGCCCTGCCGTCTTGGGCAACAATAGATAGCTGTACATGGATGTTACACCTTTTGACTCCTAAATGAGTACTTTGACAAACAGCGAAGACCCAGATTCAATGCCGCAAAATGCTGCATTTCATCAGGATATGAACTGTTTGTTGAGGCAAAAATAGTATTTAGGTACATAAAACACCTCAATTTGGAAGATGTGACCTGTGATCTCATATTATACAGATATACAATGAACAATTCTATCTTAATTTTATCAATCTGTATGATGAAAGGAGTGAAACGGAATGCTTCACCCCTGGGTAAACGAGAATGGGATCCATGGCATTTCGTCTAAACGTATTTCGTCTAAAGGACATTCCGTCTAAAAGGCATTTCGCCGAGTACGACATTTTGTCGAAATTTCGTCGAAAAGTATCCAAATTCGTCTAATAATGTATTTTTCCGTCTAAATTTTGTTAAACATATAATGGTGAGGAAAGACAAGTGATCTACGAAAGGTGATCTTTATTTGCCAGTGACAAACAAAACCTTATCGGTTGCAATCAGGTATATAACCAAAACTTTCATCGGTGCTCTCATCCTGCAATTCTTGATTAATCAGACGTGATTATGGTTCCAAAGATACAGCGTCCTTTATTCTTGTCATAGACACCAGATTTGGTTGGTTTGCCCATGAATATTGTGTTCAATTTCTCTTATCACCTGATCGTTTTTTGTTGTCAAACATCCCTCGCATTTCCTATCTAGACACTCACATTTAGTATGTTCCTTACAGATACGATCTTCTAAGCATTTGTAGGCTAGTTTAGGGTGTCCCAGTTGCTAGTATAGAACTGCACTTCTTCCATTTTAGTGATGTAGCGAAATCAAATTGGCGGACAACAGGCAGATCGTCTAAATATTGGAGGAAAAAGTGAGTAAAAGACAAAAAATAAAAAGGTGCGTCATTACGTCTAAAATCCTTAAGTCTTTTTTCGACGAAATGTCGTACCAGACTGTTTTAGACCAATTTTTGTATTAGAGGAAGTGTCTATTCGACGAAATGGGTTTAGACGAAATGTCATGCTCCCCTCGTGATGAGGCTCATATAGTCTGAACTAGCTTTGTGCTTATTTTTTTAATTTATTATTTTTGTTTTTGCATGCTGGGTGATTTGAGTCTCTTTTTGTTGCCTGCTGATTTTTTTAAAAAGTCCGCTTTTAAGACATTTTTCAGGAATTCCACCAGTGTCAATGAGCTTGGATCCAGAGCAGGCCTGACATTTTGTCAGACCTTATCTGGGTCCTAAGTTACTATTTGAAAGCAATGTCAGCAGGTGACAAAAATCGCCACTTGCAAGGGAAAGGACGAATCTGATGCATTTTCAAACCAGACAGGTTGTCAGAAACATGAATTTCTTAACATAAACATATGCTATATCTAAGCCATACATAATTTCTTAATGCTTCTACTCCATTTTCGCTATCGTCCTGGCCAAGTACTTTTACAGACGACCACCACCAGTACATTTGGGATGTACTCTGATATTTACTTGTACACATAGGCTTGGCCATTATTTGGGCGTCAATATTTTGAATTTTGATGGTTTTTGGAGTTTTTTTTTATTCAGAAAAATGAATATTTTGGGGTGTGTGAATTTTTGTGTGGATAATGTTGGAGGTCACCGCTGTTTTTGTGGGTCATATTAAGGTCTATCAAGTCAAGATTCTGAATTGGAAAAAATGTTTTAGGATATGCTAAAATAACAAATATTTTAGGGTATGCCTGAAGGGCTTGATATTTTTTTAGGGTGAACAGTAGATGCTAGAGCCGAGCCTATGCAGCAAGAAAACTCGATAATACCCCCTGAATCATTACTATTTGCGACTGAAATGGAACGGTTCAGACCCGGCTCAAACTGATTGTATGATGCAGTCTGATCAGGTTCTTATCTGTTTACAGTTTATAATCACAATCATCTCTTAACACAATTTGGCCAACTCGCCAAAGACTTTTGACAAGAACCAAATTTTGATTCTACATTCAGTAAAAGTTATAAAAAAAGAGGGTCACGTTACCCTGGATCACTCACCTGAATTTCAAGCCAAGAAATCAGTTCTGTATGTACGGACTGGTTTTCGGGTTAGGTCTGTGGCGGTTCGTATTATTCCGCTTCAGACCCTTCTTATCCGTACTAACCCTTTCTTGCACCGTAGGTGACCGTAGTAAACCGTTCTTCACCCGCAGTGCACACGCCTTGACACGTGTCGTTCCGTATTTAACCGTGTCATTCTCGTATTACACCCTAGCGTTCCGTACTAGAACGTAACAAACCGTATCAATCATGTCACCAAAAAGCTCCTTTTCTATCTTATCCTTGGTAGTACGTCAAAATCCGTAGCCACACCGTTGTGCATCCGTATCGGACTACGGAATATGGCATTTCCGGGGTCATCCGTGAGATTTGATCCGTAGTGGAACCGGCGAGGTGATCCGTGAATGTGTGACCTGGGCATAAAGGCCACTAAGTAATGGTTATACCATGGGTTGTCCGCCTGTACATGGAGATAATCCACGAGCTTTAGCGAGTGGATTATCGTACGTACAGGTGGATAAACATGGTATAACTATTTTATACCACCTACATTAGTGTAGACCTTGCACAGCACGAGATAGTTCGTGCTAAAGTTGGAAAGTTTGGTATAAGAACATAAACAGTTGAGAGAGACGACAACTGTATTGAATGGCTGTGAAATGGTTGAAAAGCTTTTCTATCGAATCGACTCATTTCTGGTTCTGTCTGAATTATTTCTTCACATCACACTTCATATCTAACAACGTCTCAAGATTGTCTAGATGGTCATCGAACTTTGAATATAAATTATATAAGAAAACCGAAGTAAAGCTAACAGCACAAAGTCCTCCAAATATATAGATAGGAATGCATAAACAATTCAAGGGAACATTTATATTTTCACCATTTTATTCCTTTTAAATGCATGAATAGTCCGATTCGTAGCAAGATTTAGTTATATAGGTTTTTGTACGAGTGTTCATGTATTAATTAATTTATCAAATGAGTTGAGGAAAAGGGATAAAATACGAGGCTGTGCTGAGCATTTTATTGTTTTTCTGTAACGAGTGTGATAAATGGCATCACATGCGTATTTTTTAATAGATGAACCAGCAACTTCAATCAAAACACTTATAACTCGAATGAAATTTCTGGTCTTATGGACTATGATTCAACAAACATTAACAATACATACCCTGACCTTCAGATAAATGTGTTTTTTGCACATCTTATTTCTCAAGCAAAACATAAGTTGTGGATACTCAAAAGAACCGTCTCAATAAGACGGTTCTTTTGATAATCCTAAACATATGTTTAAGCTGATGGATAGGCAAATATTCCTAACACTACCCCGATTGTTATTTGTTTTTTCTGGTGCAATACACACCTCTGCGTCTGTGTTTTCGTCCGTATCCTCTTCTTTAATTTCTTTAATGATATGAAGCTCTGGACCTTCTCCACAACCAAACTTCGTGTAGTAGTGAACACAGGCGAACTGTATAATTGTGGCCAAGACAAACACAAAGCACATGGCAACGTACACATCGAGAGCTGTGCTGTAGTTGACCTTGGGAAGGTCATTACGGTTGTCAAGGCCAATGAATGTCATTGTTAAAACAGTTGTCGTTCCTGTGAAAACAATTGTAAAACACTCTGAAGTAAGAAAAAGGGCAAAGATCAGGAATTGAAACAATCAAGCACCACACCAGACCCTGGATACCAACAGGAAAGTGACAACTTCACAATAAGACATCACAAACGAGAGCCAAGAGGTCAGCCCTTTCCCAACAGGTGACCACAAGGTATCAATAAACAGACGTGCACGCACTGACATTTTTATTATTCAGCTGTATGTGAAGAAAATAGGAGATAATATGTAAAAAAAGAATAAAACTATGATAGTACTGCCATTTAAATAGAGAATAAAGAGGAAGGAAAAGATCAGTAATCCATACAATCAAGTAAGATACCCGACTCGGAGAAGCCTCCTGATAAGAGAGCATAACTGAAAATATTTTTTTCTAATTTCTAAACCAGAACATATGTCGTGGGTACTCAATAGAACTGTCTCAATGAAAAATTAACTTTGTGTTATTGCTTCCATTACTTTATACTTTAAATTGTCCAAATTTTACTATACTCCGCAACCAGATAAGAAATGATTTTTCCTACTGCCTACTGTTTATTCGGAAATTTTCGCGAGGGTTTTATTTTCGCGAAACTTCGCATGCGAAGTTTCGTGAAAAGAAAACCCTCGCGAAATGGCGAAATCACTCTGTCGTTTAACGATATAGGTAAATCATGCCCTAGTCGCGAATTTAATCGTCACAAATATGTATTTCAACGTTATTCGCGAAAATAAAATTCTCGCGAAAATTTCCGAATTTACAGTATTAAAACCTTGTTACAAGGAGACACTCAATTATCTGTCGAGGAGAATGAACATATATTCAATGCCATTCAAACCTTAAAGAGACTATGTCTGCAACTTTGAACATTTTAAGAAAAAATTTCTTTTCTTTTTAAATCATTTGTAAAGTTTTTCACAATAAATCTGTTCACTATAGCTGAAAACTGCATGGAAAAGTGAATTATCTTATAAAACAGGTGTATATTTCTCTTGTTTGTAATTATTTGCGTCCCTCCAATGATTATAGACAGTTAATTTTTAACATAAATGCTGTTGTTTTGATACTGATAATTTGTTAAGATTTACGAAATTGGTAAAATGTATACCTGAATTTTAGTTTTTTTTACTGTGTTCTTGAAAATAGAATCATTATTTCTAAAATTAAAAGATCAAATGTTACAGATATGCAGCTTTAATTGCATACACTAGAATATTTAATAGTTGAGTCAAAACAACAATTTCAGTTCAAGCTGTATGAGGTGACCTCGCTTTAAACCGGGCTAGGGATTGAGTTTGAAATCATAACCTTGGGATTGGCAACATGATGAGGCAGCACAGACACAATTTATCTTTTCATGTTTTTTTCTCAGTTCCAAATATATATATATATATATGAGCCGTGACATGTGATTTCCAACAATGTAGCATTTTGACAAGTGTAGACTAACACTAGCCTATGCAGCCTCCTTTTAAGCTTAGAAACTCCAACTGATATTCAGTAAAAAAGCTTATCAGTCATAGAATATTTAAGCGACAAGCAACTGGTCAGATCAGACTGCGCGTATGCGCAGGCTGATCTCAGCCTTTGCTGGTCGCACATACCACATTGTTGGAAATCTCATGTCGCGGCTCAATTATGTATTAACAAAACAGTTAATTACCTTCATGACTCATATATGTTTTAAAAGGATTTCGAGATACCACAGAAGCCATTTAGCTTGTTCTCCAATCCTGATACTTTACCAATTATGTTATTTGAAATGTATGTAACAAATATAATAAATAGATACTGTTTAAAGCTGCATACTCTGTAACTATGATCATTTTTCGAAAAAAATTATTTTCTTTTTAAATCATTTGTAAAAGTAGAATTAAGCTATGTTTTCACAACGAAAATGTTCAGTACAGCTGAAAACTGCATGGAAAAGTATTTTATCTTATCAAATAGGTGTATTTTTCTCTTGTTGGTAACTATTTGCATCCCTCCAATAATTCTAGACCGTTGAATCATAACATAAATGCAGTTGTTTTGATAGTGATAACTTGTTAAGATTTACGAAAATGGTAAAATGTTTACCTGAATTTGAGTATTTCTACTGTGTTCTTGAAAAATAAAAACATTATTTAAAATTAGAAGACCAAACGTTACAGACTATGCAGCTTTAAACCAAAGGTAAAGTGCTCAAAAGAACCATTATTTCTAAAGAGCACAAACCCTATGCCTGATGAATAATTAGGTTATGCAATTTGTACGTAATAGAAGTAGTCTACGCAAAGTCAAGATAAGGAAATTTTATGAGCGTAAAACTGTAATTATTTCTTTATCCATCAATTTAACATATGTTTTTGGTGCTCAAAAGAACCGTCTCATTGAGACGGTTCTTTAGAGTACCCACAACATATGTTTGGATGAGAAATAAAGAAAATACTTTTCCAATACGCACTCTTATCTTGCGGCCTGTCTACGTACCAAGAGCTATCCTATCTGAGGTGGCTTCTCTGTTGATCCAGAAGGACACCCATGACAAAACGACAAGGAGGCAGCACGGCACGTATACGTTGATGAGAAAATACCCCATGTGTCGCCATAACATAAAACGTACCGTCAGAATAGAATGTGGAGCTGTTTGAAAAAAAGTGTAATATCATACATTATATTAAACTATATTCCCGCCAGTTACGATTTTGTTGTCTGCTAACTCGCCTGCTTATATTCTTAGGTAGCCTATATAGCAAAAAATATGAACCCAGTTCAGACTGCTCCCCAGGGAGCAGTCTGAACTAAGCTCATATTGTTTGCTTCCAGGAAAAAATCTAGTCTGAAGTGTACTTGAATATATGCAGCAGATGTAAAAACCTCTTCCCGGTCTCTGTATAGTACATACATGCGTTTCACAGCACATTGGTTTGGTTGCTCTGTCCTATCCACAAAGATATTACTTAAATACTTGAGTTAGTCTACATCGGTGATGATGAGTATATTACTGATTAACTTTGGACGAAATTCAGTATTTCCAAAGTTATTACCCTTGTTTTAAGAATTATTCCATTCTAATGGTTTAAACTTATTTTTTACACACTCAGTCATCTGATCATACAGTCATAGTGGACTGTATTTCAGCTAGACAATTTCATTCCTTGAATGCTATTCAAATACTACAAACTGTTTTTGGGAGCGTAGAGGCTCAGTGGAAGAGTGCTTGACTAAAGACAGAAAGGCCGCGGGTTCGAGCATCACCGGCGTCACTGCGTTATGTCCTTGAGCAAGAACACTAATCCTAGCTTAGTACTGGTTCAACCCAGGAAGACCCATCCCTTTATAACTAAAAGATTGTTGATGGGACGAGAAGAATCAAATCAAACAAACAAAAAAAAAACTGTTTTATTGCATTATATCTTTTATTCATATTCCAATGTTTTTACATAAAAAACTCATAATGGCCAAAGTTCAAATGTATGCTGGTGCAATAAGAAAGTTATTGTATGGCTGTGTGTCTGTGAGGAAGATAATCCACTCGTGGATTATCTTCCGTACAGACGCACAGACCATACAATAACTTGCACTTTATATTGATACCTCTTATGGTGCATGTATTGTTGATGCTTGTATAGGGGGTATCATATACATGTTTATCAGTCACCGCTAATATTAACTGAATTGTTTCACTCACGGCATGTTACCTTTATCAGGTCATGATGACGTTGCACTTTTGAATGACGTCTCTAATGACGCTGAATCAACTCAAAAATAAAAACTTACGTCATAATCGCTAGTTGAAGATTATTCAAAAATTGGTAAACTGATAATTTAAAATAGAATACCAGGTTCGCGTCTTTTGATATCAAGTTTACCAGGCTCGGCTTTGAGAACGCATGTTTAATCGCTCGGCAAGCCTCGCGATATCAACAAGCGTTCTCAAAGCCTTGCCTGGTAAACTTGATATCAAAAGACACTAACCTAGTATTCTCTATATCCAATATCCTTTGAAGTAAACAGGCAAGTATTCCTTATTAACTGGAAAATATCCCCATAATTAATTATTCAATATCCCGGAAAGTAACCAAAGTATTGAACACAGTATCCCATATCCCTGAAAGTAAAATGGATAGTATCCTATATCACTGGAAGTAAAACGGCAAATATCCTGTATCCCTAAAATCGCTATACAAGCCTCAATGTTAGTTGGGTGTTGGAGCGGCACTCTACAGTTCACTGAAATCATGTCATAAATTCAGGGACCGATATTATAAAACTTCGTCATGCTCAACTCATTTGAGCATGAAATCTTACCTTGTCATTGTTGTCATAAATTTTAAAACGCCAACAATTTAAAAATTTATAACTAGAACAAAACATCGTCTGCATGGCTCATGTGTTGGTATTATAGGACTCTTTGGTTACTGTTAAGGCGGCACCTCATGAAAGCGTAATTATGACTGGTCTACCTTAGACATAGGTAAAAAAAGTTAGGGTAAAGTCAGGTAACTTCGGACATCAGGTAAATTCGGACATACATTTGCAAACAGTGGAAATCCAGATGAGACGGCTCCTTATGAGCCGTCTCATCAGCATCTTCACTGTTTGCTTAGTAAATTTATTGTTTTATTCCAATAATTAAAATATGAATCAACATGGTCGCTGTCCGAATTTACCTGATATCTGAAGTTACCTGACTTTACCCTATAACCTCAAGCCTTTAATATATTGACTGGGCATTCTTCATCAAATAGGTTAAATAAAAAAGACCCCTCCCCACAGCGCATCCTAGTTTTGGATTGGACATAGTTAAAATAACCAATGTGTTACCATACAGTTCTATAAAAAGAATACTCTGGTCACTTGAAATTTGAGTCAACCGAATAGAATGAACTTACCTCCCTTGAACATGGCTGTTCCATTATATGAGCATGTATACAGCAGATCAAACTTGGAAAGGCGCATATCAGCAGCTATTTTTTCTGAAGTGTCAGCTCCGAATCGCCATTCCCTAATAGAATGAACTTACCTCCCTTGAACATGGCTGTTCCATTATATGAGCATGTATCAAGCAGATCAAACTGGGAAAGGCGCATATCAGCAGCTATTTCTTCTGAAGTGTCAGCTCCGAATCGCCATTCCCTAATAGAATGAACTTACCTCCCTTGAACATGGCTGTTCCATTATATGAGCGTGTATCAAGCAGATCAAACTGGGAAAGGCGCATATCAGGAGCTATTTCTACTGAAGTGTCAGTTCCGAATCGAAATTTCCAAATAGATTGAACTTACCTCCCTTGAACATGGCTGTTCCATTATACGAGCGTGTATCAAGCAGATCAAACTGGGAAAGGCGCATATCAGCAGCTATTTCTACCGAAGTGTCAGCTCCGAATCGCCATTCATACACGACGTCGTCCGTAGAATATGCAACTGAAATGAAGAGCTAGCTTACTGTATATGGAAGTTTGGCATTGTTTTGTTTTGCTTGAGATTTAACGTCCCAGTCAACAGCTATGGTCACATCGAGAAGGTCAGTTAACCTAACCACACGTTTTCCTGGGCAAGTTTGCCAGTGCTTCGTGTACATACTTTCGCTTGTAACTGACACCAACCCTTCTTGAATCAGCGAAAGGAGGAGAATGAACGTAGAAAATAGTTCATGATCAATCTCCAAGAAAGTTTGGGACCTAGCCCCTAGATCTGCAATCTGACTCGTTACCAATTGCGCTACGTGGCCCAGTATTTGACCTAATGTCATTTGGATTTTTGGTAGATGCAAGTAACAAGTAAATGAAGTTTGAAAGTTTCAGAATATACCTTTAAAGTTAAAATGATCAAATTATAAACACAACCCAACTAGAATTGTCGGAACCGCTGCGGCACTTTGCATGTAGTAAAAAGGCCAAGTTTCTCAAGATATTGAGAGGAAATAACATTCTGACATCAATCAAGGGCCATAACTCTGTAACAAATTTGCGAAAAAAGACAGCTACCATCCCAACGTAGATCTTGTCAGTATAAATAGTTATATAAAGTTTGGTCAAAATCTATCCATTTGTTCTCAAGATATTGAGCGGAAACGAAATTCTGGCGTAAATCAAGGGCCATGACTCTGGTACAAATGTGCGAGAAATTATGTGTAACAATCCCAACGTAGATCTTGTCAATATGAATGCATATATAAAATTTGGTGAAATTCTGTCAATTTGTTCTCAAGATATTAAGCGGAAACTAAATTCCGACATCAATCAGGGGCCATAACTATGTTGCAAATTTGCGAAAAATGACAGAAACGATTCCACCGTATATCGTGTCAGTATAAATAGTTATATAAACTTTGGTCAAAATCTGTCCATTTGTTCTCAAGATATTGAGCGGAAACGGAATTCTGGCGTAAATCAAGGGTCATAACTCTGATACAAATGTGCGAAAAATTATGTGTTACAATCTCAACGTAGAACTTATCAATATGAATGCAAATACAAAATTTGGTTAACTTCTGTCAATTTGTTCTCAAGATATTAAGCTAACTTTTGGCGTAAAACAAGGGCAATAACTCTTATACAATTGTGCGAAAAATGGTGTGTAACAATTCCAACGTAGATCTTGTCAATATGAATGCATATATAAAATTTGGTGAAATTCTGTCAATTCATTCTCAAGATATTGAGCGGAAGCGAAATTTTGGCGTTATTCAAGGGCCATAACTCTGGTACAAATGTGCGAAAAATTATGTGTAACAATTTAAACGTAGATCTTGTCAATATGAATGTATATATAAAATTTGTTGAAATTCTATCAATTTGTTTTCAAGATATTAAGCGGAAACGAAATTTTGGCGTAAATCAAGGTCCATAACTCTGGTACAATTGTGCGCAAAATGATGTGTAACAATTCCAACGTAGATATGGTCAATATGAATGTATGTATAAAATTTGGTGAAATTCTATCAACTTGTTCTCAAGATATTAAGCGGAAACAAAATTATGACGGAATGATGGAATGACGGACAACTCAAATCCAATATAGCCCCCCCCCCCACCCCCCCGTTTTTCAAAGTGGGTTTATAAAAAGCAAATAGACAGCAAATCTAAGAATATAAAACATATGAGGGGGAGAGAGCGACACCTCGTTTAAGGAAATAAGGCTTGCACGAGGGTCTCGATTTAAAAATATTATTTTGCAATTTTGGGTCTGGGGAATAGCCATCTTTGTTTTACGGAGCATGGCCATATTGAGCACAATGGTGTTTTACGTGTGTAAATTACAACAAAAGGTTCAGATCACTGGTATGACCTTGGGGTCAAAGTTCAAGGTCATATTCCAAATATTAGAAATGTGTTCATTTATAGAGAGAGAGAGAGAGAGAGAGAGAGAGAGAGAGAGAGAGACTTATCACGACCATTCGTCAAACTTCTCTTTGGAATATCTTGGATTGAATATGGAACTGGATTTAAATAAAATTCCCATTATCCGTAGACAGTGTCTACTGGGCTTGTAATTATACTGATATCGTTATGCTTCCATTTTAACTCTTTGCATGCTGGGTAAATTTTCATGATTTTTGTCGTCTGCAGATATTTTTCAAAATTAACCTTTTCAATAAATTCTTTCAGGAACACTATCAGAGTGTCAAACAGTTTGGACCCAGATCAGGCCCGACAATTTGTCGGGCCTGATCTGAATCCAAACTGTTTGCAAAGATCATCAGCAGACGACAACTTGAGTTCGCCGCAAACAGACAAAGAGTTTGAATAGATCACAACGAAGTGGATGCCGAGACTGGTCTGATTTAACCGCTCTGTCGCGAATTTTAATTGGATCTTTCAGATTGCATTTTTATTTGCAAAGCGTGTCTAGTTCATATTGATGATAACGATGCAACCAATACGTTCTGTCCTGCCAGCCAAGAGTGACAGTGAGATCATGTTTTGTTTACAAAGTTATCAGGGAATCAATAGATCACCTGTGTATAAATCCTATCCTAGGTTGATACACAAGTGTTGAATCGATTCGCGTTAGCGCAAGTGATGTGTACAAGCTAATGTTTTACTTAACAATTGCAAACAAAACATACGACACTGTCATTCTTGGTTGGCGCGACAGTAGTAATTCACAGGCACTTGGGGTCAGTAGAGAAAATCGACACCCACCCGCTCCTTCATATCCACTGATCTTTTGCATTCTTACATCTTTTTAATTAAAAAAAAATGTTATTTAGTATGCTTGAACATCTACAGATAGTAGAAAAATTGCCATAGAACATATGGAATTATTTGAAAAAAGTGCTTATTGCTCATGATGATTTTTTTTGTAAGAATGCAAACAATCCGGGGGTTAAAGAGAGCTTGTTTATCTATACTGACCTCATGTGTCTGCATAAGTTTGGAAGCTGCACAGTGTACTTCCTTTTTTGAGCCATAATTGTAGAATTTAGTTTACCAAGGAAGATTAGTTTGCATTGGTGTTATACACGACCTACTGTTCTTGAATTTAGTTTGAAATTATGTTTGAAGTGTGCGTGGTGCCTGAAGAACTGCTTTTTGTAGTGTTTTGTGAAGTCATATTTTCAGACATCACTTTAAATTGCTGCAAGCGTATACAAATTTAAACATGCGACAATATTTAAGGTACATTGAATGTGAAAGGTACATGTACAAATGTAAGCGTTGAGGCTATCAAATAGCATTTCTAGAATTCAAAACTGTTCCGTTGACAAGAATAACAAAGATTTTATTGAATTTGCAATTGCGCAGACTCGCCAGAGCCTTCACTGCTTGTACATTCAAAAGGGACGTAGGTCAGGACTCAGGATAAACGCAAGGATCCTAGCTCCGCTAGGTAGCTGCACATACCGGTTAAAAGAATAGCTTTACGCTTATACGCCATAAGAACTAATTATAGATACATGAGATTTTGGTTCTTAACGCATATGCGAGCTGCGAATGCCCAGTCGAGCCTGCTCAATTGCACAGGCTCGCCATCGCCTTCGCGGCTTTTACACTCATAGAAGGGTCGTAGATATAGGCTCGGGATAAGGGGTTCTAGCCCTACTTGGTAGCTCCACATGCGTGTTAAAAGAATGGCTTTACGCCATGTTCCAAAAGAGCCATTATAGCGTGAGATTGTCTAAATTATAGAATAAATTGTGAGACATTCTAGCAAAAATGCAATAATGTTACAATAATAAGGTTTGATTTATTTCGTCTTAGACATTTTAACAATGTCTGGCCTAGTTGATATTTCATGAATATATTATGATCCTTTATGAAGTTAAGTGGGTCATCGTTTTTTGTATCCTAAATAATCTGTTCGGTCTCCATATTTGCACCTTTTTAAAATTTGCTGACCTCTTCTATAGATCAACAGGTTTATTTGCTTTTAAAGATTTATCTGCTAGATGTGACGTTTTCAAATGCACATTGCATCGTGGTCCGCCTAAATTTGATCTCTCTCTCTCTCAGATTGTAGAAACTTGCCAAGCTTACAAAATTTTACAGTTTCTCAAGACGCATCCATTGTAAAATCTGCGCAATTTTGTACGTTCTCCGCGACCGAAACTTTGATATAGAATTAACGCTTGCATTTTGATAACATGTTTTTGGAAAGTATCATGTCTAAACTTGCTACAAGCGAAATTTCAATTTTCTAGCTAGTCTCTGTAGCTGAGGAGACTGGTTTTAGTCTCGCTTTGTTGGAAACCCGAAGAAAGGTTTTTTCGCGACGAGGCCCATTTAATCTATCCAATAATATTATAACTGATACCAACAAGTAGACGATTTTGAATATTGTAATTTTATTGTAAGAACAACTTGCAATTTTGGCGGGAAACACGGCTCGCGATTTGAAATTTTCAGCTTACTGTGGACCGGTCTCCATATTTGCACCTTTTTAAAATTTGCTGACCTCTTCTATAGATCAACAGCTTTATTTGCTTTTAAAGATTTATCTGTTAGATGTGACGTTTTCAAATGCACATTGCATCGTGGTCCGCCTAAATTTGATCTCTCTCTCTCTCTCTCTTTCTCCCTCTCTCTTTCTCTCTCTTTCTCTCTCTCCTCTCTTTCTCCCTCTCTCTTTCTCTCTCTCTCTCTCTCTCTCTCTCTCTCTCTCTCTCTCTCTCTACATAGGAATAAATAAGCAAACGTCAAGACAAATTGTCAAATAAACTTATTTTGAAAGTCAATCTGACAACTGTTTGCGTAATACAAATGCAACAGCATAGCCGATGCTCAAATGATGTTAAAATTCAATCAACATTGATTACTATATACACTTGGAAAAACGTTAAAGGAGACATATCAAGGTTTTTCATTTTTCTTTGCAATTTCCTTTTATGTGTCGGATTTTATATATTTATTAAGAAATCAGTTCATTTTCCACAATTTTCAGTGATAAAATGGGTATTATCATCTTTTTCTTCAAGCTTGAGCGCTTTGGCAATAAAAAATCGACTTGCTTACTTCCCTTGAATTAGTTACTTCCCTTTGCTATCGGAGTGTCCTGATGACGTCACAGAGGCAGTTTATGAAGGTCTGTTAATATAGATTCGTGTTGGATTCCAATATTTCTTTTAATATTCTCCGATTAAGAAGGGTTTATGTGTTGCAAATATCACTGTTATACGCAATCTGATCAGTGGATGCGCTCTCAATGAAATTGTGGATATTTTTTTGTGTTTTAGCGAAATGAATGCTCTACGATAATCTATTTTAGCCGGCTCAGAGAAAATGGAAATCTCCGAGACAATTCAACGAATTTGTGTCTATGCGCACGAAACAGTCGTGAAAGCATTAATTTTGTAAACCTGAACATCGAGTTATCGTCAATTCCAGAAATAAAATCGGCATTTTTATTTTGCAATGAAATGTCATAAATATTATTTCAGTCCTCCGTTACGTATGTGTTAAACGAATTTTGTTTATTTGAATTGATTCTTTGCGTGGCAGTCAACATTTTTTGAGTCATGTCAGGTTGTTCTTCCTGGGTTGAAATAGTAGGGCCTACTAAGAAGGGATTAATGTGTCTTGCTAAAGTACACAACTGCGGCAGTGCCGTCGGTGAGGCTCGAGCCCGTAGCCCCATTGCTTCGATCTCTAGTCAAGCACTCTACTATTAAGTCACTGCGTTCCCTAACGAATTTTGTATTGTGGGTTAATCTCCAGTGGGGATTCATCAGTCTGTACATAGGGCTCTTAAGTTCTCAGTCTTTAACATGCACGGACCAAGAACCTTTTGTCCGAGGGGGTCCAAATTTGACTTTAAGTTTTTAATACATTTTAGTTGAGATCCAAATACCACTATAAGCGGGCCATCATCGGCCGATGATGGCGCAACCGTGAATGCTGGCTTTGACTGTAGCTTTGTGATTTTTCAGGGGATCCAGACCAGTATTGCTAAGAAACCCTATATTTTGTGATTTTTTTTCAGGGGAGGGGGTGTCCGGACCCCCTGTCACCCCTCTGGATCCGCCCATGTTTAATCGCTGAAAATTAAAACATTCATGCATGGCCCATCAAGATACTGTAGGCTATCTCGTCGAGGTGAAGGTTCATTACGGCATCAGTTAATTGGAAGAGAGAGAGAGAGAGAGAGAGAGTTCGATGCCGGCTCGTGAAATTTTGCACTAACCGCGTATTCTTAGACATTATTTATACATGCATGCGCAGCCATATAAAGTTGGGCTAGAGCCTAGCCACTGGCACTTGAGTCCCAAACCTCAATTAATAAGTTGGAAGCACCATCGGCATATAAATGAAGCTCATATACATGAAAACATCGGAAAAAATCAATTTTATAAAGACAGTGATCGTATAGAAACGAACACTGTCTTTATAAAATTGATTTTTTTCGATGTTTTCATGCATTTTGAGCTTCGTTGATATGCCGATGGTGCTTCCTACTTATTAAGTGAGGTTTGGGACTCAAGTGCCAGTGAGCCTAGCAGAGCGGCTAAATTTTGCTCTGCTTATTCATCAACTATGTTGAGCTATCTGTGTGGGAGAGTGGCAGAGACTCTGTCGAGACTGTGCGCAGATACGTATTTGACTTTGTTACTAGTATTAAAATCTCATGAGCTCGCTTTTTTGTGTTCATTGAAAGCGTCTCGCGAGACGCTTCCAATGAACGCATAAATAGTATATATTTTTGTAGAAAACATAAAAAACCGGGATCAGTATTGCATAAAGATTTGAACGCAATTTGCTCCTTGATTACGCAAACTAAATGGCGAGTCTATCTCCCCTTCCTGATATGGCATGCATTTTGTCATGCAGAATTCCTAGGCCACGTGCAGAAACAGCAACTAAAAATCGATAGGTTGTCAATCTACATGTACAATCCTCGGGTCCATGTGCATCCACTATAGTTCTCAAAGCCACAAAGTTTTGGTATTTAGGCCTTTTCGTAAAGGAATCCTTCATACATGGTTGCGCAGCCATCGAGTGGGGACAAGGGGCCTCAGCCGTCATCGACGCCGGCAGTAAGCACATAGATTTGGGCCGATAGTGGCCCGATATTGGATGCTGACTAGGTCTCTACTTTAATATGTATATATTGTTGGTGGAGGCTCTTTCGATACTGCATGTGCGCAAGCTCGTCTGATCCTTCGGTGCAAGAATAATAAAAATCGCATGAGCTGGCTATAATTTGTCAATGGGCTCATAGGAAGCGTCTTGTCTCAAGAAATGCGTAAAATGATCTCAAAGGACAAGTGGTAAAAATAGAATGAAAGAAAAAAACTAGTGCGTCATAACAGATAAAAATAAATTCAACAAACAACAAAATCAACTAATCGGTACTCAAGTCAGTGAACTTACTTAGTAGGCTCGTACATGCTCAACGGGTAGGTGCCACTTTTTGAAATACTTACAGACCGCAAAAGTGCATTTCCGACAGTCAAAAATATCGTATTCGATAGCAAAATTACATTTTTTTGGCGAACGATAACAATATATTTGTGGAACACGATCATCGTTTGAAAATAGAACGTTGTTGTCGCCGATCAAAAACATGTTTTAATCAATGCGTTTGCTAATGTCGCATGCCCGGTGTGATGCGACAACGTCACCCGTTTTTTGGTTTTTGATAACTTGAGCATTTTGTCATGCAGAAAAATAGTAGACCTTGTGGTTTGATTAACAACGACATACAATTTATTAGGCCCAATAGGCCACTGCCGATGTGAGCCTTCCGAGGAACTCGTTGGAATATTGATTAGTGTGAATTGGTCCAGACTTGTCAATGTCTGCCCCGAAACATCATTTAAATCGCTATCAAGCTCGACACCCGTGCTGCATTTTACACTGTGACAATACAGTCAATACACAGCCATCGGACGAACTGCCCTTGTGACGTCACAAATCCAGGGGAATTGACTCGCCGCTACTTAAATCAAGGAAGATAAGCAGGATAATAAATTATCTGCACCAATTAATTAACGGTCTAATTAACGAAGATATTCTTATTTTTTACCACAAAAAATGATATGCTTTGCTCTTAGTAACATTTTCTTCCATATTTTATTGGATTTAGAACTTTAATATGTCCCCTTTAAGCATCACCTTGGCTAATGCAAGGGTAAACTTTAGACTAAAGCTTTCCTAAATTTTAAAACTGTTTCACCATTTTTTTTTTTCAAATTATAAGAATTGTATAGTTCGAGGTTACTTCTGCGTTTAAATGACGAAGTTTCAGCAACACCTGTGGTAGAGAGCCGCCATCTTGGACACAGAAAATTCGTTTCTGCTTTTATGACCATATTGATATCTCCTGTGTTTCGCTCCTTCCATGTTAACTTTTGGTCGCCCTTACAACTACACAACTAACAATTTAGCAATATACTCCCACGAAACATCTCAAGATAAGCTGCCAGAAGCATAAAATGACAGTCTATTATTGTCACCCATGTGCATGACAAAGTACATGAAAAGTTGTTCATTTCTACATGCTCATTTCTTTGAATAATTGAAAGTGATTGAAAATTTGTTTAAAAAAGCTTATGGTGAAAAACTCATGTATTGAAAAGACATATGTTGAAGGTACACTTTGGAATTGCCTCACAGAGGCAATTCCAATGTGTACCTACAACATATGTTACTGAAAATAAGGAAGAAAACTATTCGTAAATTTACATTTTCCAAAATACCATGTCCATTGTCTTTACCTCTTTTAAACATCCCAAACTGCCAATCAGTATCAAAATTCCTGTCACTCTACTGCAAAATGTTTATATTTGCATGACAGCTATATTTCCAACTTCAAGTTAATGATATACCTCTTTGCTAACCTACTAGTTGCGTGATTGTAAAGCTGACAAACTCTAATAACAAGTTTTTAGTTTTCTGACCTGCTGTTGATAATAACCGATAGCAGGTTTCAAAGCCATATTTCGTTCTTTGTTTATACATTTTGGAAGTTGTTAAATTTTGGCAAGAAATTGAACATGGTCTTTTATGACTTTCATAACACACAGTCTTGTCACAGATGTACAGCATAATTATCCTCATAAGGCTTAAGTTGGAAATTATCAATGAATTCTGTTTCCATAGAAATTAGTGTAAAATGCAGATAATTTACGGTAATGTGGTTCGGTGCTAATACACTACTTTTCAAAACCAATTTAATTTATAAATTGTGAATGCTCCATTCTGTCATTAAATGCTGTTTTGTCTCCCAAAATTATTTTCTGTGGTGTGCTGAAACGAATGGGCAAACTTACTTTCAGATAAATAAACATTATTCACGTGTGGCCTATTGTATCCGCCGTAGCCCCAAAACTTAATCTAATTGAAATCAATGATTCCGGCTGTACCTAGAGGATGCTTTTAAATATAAGCCATTAAATATCAGTATCGTCAAGCTATGGAAAATTCGAATTTTTAAATCATTTCCTCAGAACACGAATTGATGCTTAACTGTTTCCCAAGTGTATATGAGTCATTCTACAAAAGTGAAGGAATTTAAGCTATTTTTTTTGCAAAAAGTAGCACAACTACGTTGGATTTTTTAAATTCTAGTTTCAACTCTGAACAATTACCAGCAATAAACCAATCATCTAGACAAGAAATTTTGCATAATAATGCACGTGTTGGCTTACCTTGATGGCTGTCCAAGTTAACCATGTCATCCCTGTTACCAAGGCAAGAAACTTTTTTCTCAATAATATTATTATCGAAGTTATTATCTTTTTACATACTTAAATATCCATTATAGACCTTTAAGGTTATAAACCTATTCCGCTGACAATGTTTTGGCACTAATAATATAATCAATTATTAGTTATTTTGCAGAAACAACCTGTTTCAAGACAAATAACATCAAATTCATTTTAAGAAATAATAGGATTAATATCTTCATTATCTGCAATAGGTAGCCGCAGGCACCAACTTACAAATTAGTAAATTAAATGCAACAGCAGAACATTGGATTAGTTAATATAGTGTGGCAAAGTTGACGGGTAACAGGGATGACATTCAGTAACAGGGATGACATCACCATTTTTTCTTCAGAAACATAGAAAGCACTTGAATAATATTAACCTAAATATTGTGAATGTGATTTGGATAGAATGAACTCTTAAATGCTCAAAGTGACATTTTAGTTCTCACTAAAAATCACAATTGATCACTCACCTGAATTTTCTTTAAATGTTTTAACAAGTGCTTATCAGAAACTGAAGATGCCCTAATGACCCTGTAACCTTTCTTGGTACCAATGGCCAATATTTGAACAAACTTAGTAGAGGACCATTAGTTGATTCTACATACCAAATGCATTTGTATTAAGACTCTAGATCTAGTGGTTTCAGAGAAGATTAATCACATGTTTATAAATCACTATGTACAGCAAAACCTCAAAAATACAAAATTTGATTTTTGTAAATACTCGCTTATTAGAAATGAATTAGAGGTACGCTGGAATAAGAAATAGGGCTATTTTAATAACTGTCAATAAAAACATATGTTTTATGCATGAAAGAAACGTCTCTCAGAAACTTTTGTTTTACATACAAAAACAAATGTTCGATAATAAAAAAAAACACTGAAAAACACTGAAAATAATCATTTTAGGGGTTATATATTGTATGTCTTCTTCTCTATAAATTGAAAGTCTCGATACTTGGATATTCATATTTAGTCACAAGAACTTCGAATTTACGAGATACAATATGACAATATAAAAAAAAGTGATCCCAGGGTGGGGCCATTTTGACCAAAGAACTATCAATGTTACAAAGTTGTTAAAAACACCAGGCGACGCTAAATACCAAATATCAAGTCTTTCGAACACATAATGCTAATAAATCAATATAATGCATGTAACTTCAAAGGCGGAAAAATGGCGCTTTTATTTGAACGGACTTGATATAGGTACTTTTGATTATGCTACAGACTCTAGGCCTTGTGGTTATTCGAAATAAATTTGATTATGCTACGAATTTAGCGACACAAAATTGAAGGGTAAATCCCACAACATTGAAGAGTGACTTTGACCTTGAGTAAAGTTTAATGAAAATCGTTCAAATGACCCACTTAAACTGTTGTACAGGCACAGCATATAAAAATTAGCATGGTTGAAAGAATTATAAAAGGTCGAAACAGTCTCCTTTTATATTTTACATATCTAATAATTTCTGCTATTGCTGGTGAGTAACAGGGATGACAGTAACGTAGCTGACAAAAAGTATGAAACTCCCACTTGATTTGCTGTCTGGAAGAAAGATTTTTAAATTCTGTACACAATAATATTGAGGCACATCATATTTATTTAGGTTTTGGATTTTTTATTTGTTATCAGCATATAGAAATAACAGTTTATAGAAATATGGGTAACAGGGATGACAGATTACCTGTCTGGCCTGTCCTACTTCGTTTATTTGTTTCATATTTACCTCTTAGCAATCTTTTCTTAAATAATTTAACGTTTTTAGAAAATTGACACTCCTTATCTCACAAAAGAGACGTGCAAAATGTTCATGGGTAGTAACTTTGTAAAATCTATAACAGTAACTGTGGTAACAGGTATTACACAAACTGTGGGACACACCTAAACACACATGTCACAGCTACAAAACAAAAGTTTATTTATTTTTCCTGTCATTGGTAGATTTCTGCCAAAGACTGACATCAAGTCTCTGTTTGTTTTGTTTATACAGGCATTTTTGTCTAACTTAAGTTCAACCACAACTTTTTTGCGATGGGACACGCAATTATGACGGGGTAACCCTTAATTCATTTAATAAAATAAATGAACTTCTGTATTAAGTGTTCCAAGCACTGTAGTAAATGTGAAATAATCGACCAATTTAATCAAAACATACTTCCAAAAGCCGGATATTTGAACTAAAAATATGGAAGTATTTAGGCGTGGGACAGGAATTATTCACCTTTTGTAGAATGACTCACATATAACTACAAAATGATGGTATAGAAATGAACAGTCAAGAAGTTATTGCATATTCCTTCGCTATTCGGACCACCTATGCTATAAGTACATAATTATCATACCCTGGCTCATATATATATAGAGGATCTTACATGAGTGCTCATGTTCTATTGATTTTATTAAACGAGCTGGGAAAAAGAGATAAAATGCGAGTCTTGCCGAGCATTTTATCGCTTTTTCGCAGCAAGTTTAATAAATTCAATAATACAAGAGCACGAATGTTAGATTCTATTTATCATATGCCATTACGATTACTTTGAAATCTCATATCTGTCGCAAAAACGTCATAATTTTGTCATTGTGTACGCAACGTTGTTATGGGCGTCATAACGTTTCCCGAAAATCTGTAGACCACTAGTGGTTTATCGTTTTGTTTGCATGGCGTTATTTTACTCCCAGACGCGACGTCATATGATAAAAGAGTTTTACATGTAGCAACTTACAACTAGCCACATACAGCGGGCAGTTTTGTGAATCCAGTGGGTATTTCTCTAGGTGCATCTTGCACGAGGCCCGTATAGTCAATCTGAAAGGATAAAAATAACAAGATGTGTCGCAAAATGTATTCATCATCAAACGTAGGCCAAAACCAACAGGGGCATAACCTGCGTACGTTAAAATATATATCACTTGAAGAAGTTAAAATCGTGTAATTTCAACAATGATATCAAAGCAAGGCTACATAAAGTAACTGATATATGTTATATCTGAAGTTATTTAGGCCAAGGTCAAATTTGCACGCTAGAAAATATAACTTATTTAAGTTAAAAGTAGCTTATTTTCTGGTTTTCATGACCCTGCGCACACATTTCTAGACGAAACATATGGAATTTTATTGCACAATCAAAAAGTTATGTTAAGGTATTTCAGATAAAATTACACACCTGACCATGAAAATTGCTGTAACTCCAGAATATGAAGATGAAAAAGACATTTTCACTCAGACAGGTTACTTTTGATTTTGTTGCAAAAATAATCAACTGCTTTAAGTGATATATTTTCTAACTTTTGGAGGTTATGCACCTTACAATGTCACACAATCGATGCTTTTACAATTGAAATAAATTGCTTATCAATCATCTTGAAATTTGCTTACATGTATATACACAATGTATGCAAAGTACGATTTGAACCGTGATATATTTCTGAAATCGGGTGTTTGGTCCGCAAATGTACATGATTGCAGACAATATTGCGTATGTAAAATGCTACATAAAATTTGGTTTAAACGTATTTTAATTGTAAAGCTAATATACATGTCACATCAATACATTTTTACAATAATATAATCACAATTATCAGTTACCTCTCATATTAACTGTATTGCTGCACGTTGCCTGATAAGCATGGTCTATCTCACGGCATGTGCCTTTATCAGGTCATTAGTTGCATTTTTTGAATGGCGTGGACTACGTAATGACGCTGAATCAACACAAAAATCGAAAACTGCGCCATAATCGCTAGCTTGAAGAGTGAAACAATGGGTAAAGTGATAAATAGAATAAATGTACCAGGTTCGCGTCTTTTGATATCAGGCTTTGAGAACGCATGTTGAATCGCTCGACAAGCCTCGCGATGTCAACAAGCGTTCTCAAAGCATTGCCTGATAAACTTGATATCAAAAGACACTCACCTTGTATTCTCTATTTAGCATACAAAAGGGATTCTCGACTTATATTAATCTGTGTCCCATACAAGTGTAATATTTGCTGGTATGAAAAAGTGATTTGGTATAATAACAAATAAAGTGAAAATAGTAACATAAGAACATATGTGTCTTTTGCGCAAAGATTATATATAATCTTTGTGAAAAGAATAATTTTATAACGCTTCTTTATTCTGGTGGTTCCGTGGGTAATGGAGAATTTGGTAACGGGCGTGGTGCAGTTTAGCAAGTTCCGTGTTAAAGGCTGTTTCAGAATGGGACGTAATCATTACTATACTTGAAAACGCTTTGTTTTTAAAATATAATCATGAACAATGTCAATGATTTGTTTATTTATAGCATCTGATAACTATTGGTTTCCAAATAAGAGTGTGTTGAGGGCTGGCGGGCTAAAATGTGTCAAATTGTTTAGCATGCTTTGTCGCAAACTATCAAGCCTATAGCATTCTAATAAATAATGTCTCGTAGTTTCCACTGCGCCGCAGTTGCATAAAGGCCTTGCTAGAATATACACTGCTAAAATAATTAAAGGAACACTGCGTATTCTGCCATTGATCACAATGCAAATGCACTCATAGTCTGACTCATAGCGAGAGTTGGATTAATAAGGCAACAACATGTTTGTTCTGTGATTAGCTTGGTTACCTATCAAGGATGATGCTTGGTGATAAAAATGCTGTAATCCCTTTCCAGGAATCTCCATAGAACGCTTTATGTAAAAATGGAATTTTGTTAAAAATACCCCTTTAAAAAAAAACATTTTTAATACGAATTTTTTAATCAAGCACCACAACAGCATCATTTCTGTACAATCAATAGCATTTTAATGTTGCATAAATCATTAGGTTACGCTACTAACAAATTCGGAAGATTCTCCAGACTTCCAGAAAAAATCGTCACTTTCAAGAAAATTAAAAATTACAAAATTTGAGCCATGAACTTAAGCAGCGATTGTTTTATCAAAAACTCTTTATGATACAAACCTTTGGCTATCCTAGCAAAGATGGCAAAAGAAACTGTGTTTCTGTCTTATTTTCTAGTGAAATGAATTACTTGTCATTTTGACAGGGGCTAACATTATCGCATATTAAAAATTATCATTTGTTCCTTTAATTATTTTGAGCAGTGTACTTCGGATAGACACAATGTGCGTATATATACGGCTGAGAATCACGTGATTTTAAATGGGGAAAAAATCCAGGAAGGCCAATACAAAATTGAGCCGCGACACGAGATTTTCAACAATGTGGTGTGTGCGACCAGCAAAGCCTCAGCTCAGCCTGCGCATACGCGCAGTCTGATCAAAGCCTTTGATAGTCGTTTTAATATTCTGTGAGTGTTAGGCTACTGAATGAGTACCATTTGGAGTTTCTACGCTTAAAAGGAGGCTGCACAGGCTCGTCTGACTATACACTTGTCAAAATGTCACATTCTTGGAAATCGCATGTTGCGGCTCAAATGTACAAGTGCATGCTCTTCCTTTGATATTCCATTTAATTCTGGTCCGATTTGCATTGGTTTTAAAGTAGATAACTTAGAAAAGTACGAAAACATGCTCATTTCATACGATTTCCTGGCAAAATCTGATTTAAAAGTTATTGAAGAGCAAACATCTTTTTTACCCTTTGCTCATCAATAACCTTATATCAGGCATTTTTCAGAAAATCTGGTGAGATGAGCAGGTTTTCGCACTTTTTCTAAGTTATATGCTTCAAACCCAATTCAAATCTGCAAGCCTTAACGGAAATGTCAAAGGAAGTCTTACCATTATTGTAGAGGGTTCCATTTTAAATCACGTGATTCTCCAACGTGGTATAGGGTAAAGTAAGATAACTTTGTCTATCAGGTAAATACGGACATACATTTTAAATCAGTGGAAATCCGGATGAGACGGCTCCTTATGAGCCGTCTCATCAGGATTTTCACAGTTTGCTTAGTTAATTTACTTTTTCATTCCAATAATTAAAATACGAAACGAACAAGGCCACTGTCCGAATTTACCTGATGTCCGTAGTATCCTGATTTTACCCTAGAGCGTGTAAAACATATTATATTTACCTCTGTGAGTACAGAACCGTCCCATCATCGTTTATCCTGAAGAATTTGTTCGGCATTGGAACCATATGGACATAAGAGCGTCCTCCATTTAAAAAGATCGTGTCTGGGTACCACAGACGCTCAAGCATTTTGATGTTCAGAGACACATTCGGCATGGAAACATTAAATGCAAGCCGCTTGTCGATCCAGAGCTGTCGAAAGTAACAGTCCATGGAATACGTCTGAAACAGACAGCTAGAAGAAGAGTTTATATACAGTAAACCTGTCTTAAGCGGTCACTCAAAAATAGACAAAACACAGATCTTAATGACAAATGGTAGCTTAATGAAGGTCGAAAGTATTGCAGAATGCCCCCTTGGAGCATTCTGCAATACTTTTGACCTGCATTAAGCGATAATCGGTCTTGAAAACCAATTTTGGTATTATTTTTGAGTGGCCGCTTAAGACAGGTTTTACTGTACTCCCAGTAGACACAAAACGTTAAAACATCGAGCCGCGACCCAGAGAAATGAAATTTAGAAAAAAAAGTGGCCGGATTAAATAAAGTAGCAGAAATTCTGAGGATCTACATGGATAACGTGACGTTGACGTCACGAAACGCATGCCTACACAATAACACGTTTGAATGCAGCGAAGCAAACACAATAAACGTCATAGAAAGGAGAATGATAAAGCGTTATATTATTAAAAAACCCTAAGCTTTTTTTTCTGCAGCCTGTATGGAACTTGTTGACAACGACGATAAAATCTCGCTAGATCCGTGAAAATTCGTGACACGGGCAGATTTCTGCCCGTTTGGTTTATGATTATCTGTCCCTTCATAAGCTAGTGCATGAGAGAGAACCAGTCTATGGACTCACATGCTACGATACTATTTTTCCTTACGCCACTTCCGGCTAATAAAAACGGAGCGTTTTCATACTTAGTACTATGCCTTACATACACACGAGGCTCGATTCTCGAACTGAGCCGAAGTTTTCTGATTGGGACATTCAATGGCGTTTCTCTAGCGGGAAAAATATCCAGGACTGTTTACCGGGACAAAGGTTTACTAAGGAATAATGGTACGGACTCCCTCTTCCATCTGTCCCTCTGTAAAATCAATTGATGACTAAACAAAAAACAACAACAAAAACAAAAAATCTTTAGACCTAGACCCCCCGCAGGGCCCCGCTCCCCAACGAAGCTTTCTGGATCCGCGCCTGTGGCCTGTGTGGAATAGGGGTATTATACCCCTATTCCACACAGGCCACGAATCGCGCGAATCGCCACGAATTGATTTTTTATTGATTCGGGGGGATTCGTGAGGTTTCATTAAAACAATTTCTCCAATCATGTTCTACGAGTCAGTCCTGACTCAGATAGATATCGTTACGATTATTCGGGGTAATCGGCTCAATTCGGCTGGAATCGCGCAAGAATTCATTACGACTAGCAAATAACATTAGAACATGCTGCACGAAAGTTAAGGAATCAATTACGAATCAGTTAAGAATATGCTGAATGCAGCACGAATTGGGCACAAATTAACAGAAATCCGCGACGATTCGCCACGATTCGCGAGATTTTCTCTCATGATAGTTATAAAAAAAGGCCCATACATGCTTCAGGGGCATCAGTTCCAAAAATGTTCCTCGTAAAGCAGCTGTAGAATTGATCTTGCAAATTGAGTGTTAAAAACAGCTACTTATATAGCTAGAAGAAAACAACTACATTAAAGTCGAGACGCCCTGGCAATGACTCATTGACTTGGGAAAATATGGCAGTTCACCATTGGCAAAATCACCAGCCAAAAGCTACTGACTAATCCTGATTGTGCTATAGAATCTGCCAAATCTGTTTCCACTTCTAGGGCTAGCTCACATGCGCGTGACGGGGTAGTTACTCTAAGGGAAAACCCTTCTACTATATATTCCTTGGTTTTATTGCTTGTCTTAATCTCCCGACTCCCCACGAATGAGCTAAGAGTAGCTACGAACGCAAAAAAGCGCCTCCGAATCGATTACGATTCAGTTACGATGTCCAAGAATCACTTACGATGTCCAAGAATGCCTTAGGAATTTGGTACGAACCACGCACGATTTTTCGAATCAGGGAATTCGTGGCCAAAGTTTTGAACAGTTCAAAACTTTTGAGCCGAATTCCCGATAGAGACACGAATTGCAAGAACTGTCTACGGACTGTGCGAATCAGTTAAGATTTTCACGAACTGAGTACGATTCAGCCACGAATCCAAATATTTGTCAATTCGTGGCAATTCTTGGGATTCGGGGCCTGTGTGGAATAGGGGTATTAGATCACAAATTATTAACTTGAAATAAGGTGTCATCAATATGACATGCGCTGATCTATAAAATTCAGACAGGGGGGGGGGGAATGTTTTGACAACATTTTTTAGTCATCAACGTATTTCACAGAGGGCCGTACGGACCTACCTTATGGGCGGATCCAGAGGGGGGACTGGGGGTCTGGACCCCCCTGAAAAATCACAAAAATATAGGTTTTTTTTTTTGCAATACTGGGCCGAATCCCCTATAACAAAGCTACCAAGCCAGCATTCATTGTTGGGCCAGCCAGCGATACGCCATTTCAATGGCTCATTTATAGCGGTATTTGTATCATCTATCCCCTTATCAACTTAAAAAAATGTTATCAAATTTGACCCCCCCCCCTCTAAAATAAATTCGCACATGTCCCTTGAGAAGCAATTGGACACAAAGGGTCCAATTCTTCTCGAGGCGGGTCCGTAAATCCGATAGCCACTTGACTTGTATTGTGATTGTGCTTGATCTGGATGCGCCCATGTACGAGTACCTTTACACTTACCATATCCCGTTCACATATTGGCCCCATAGAGCGAACTAAAATATCTGTCTTCACGATAAGAGGTGAGCCTGTAATAATAACAGAACCAAAATAATTGGCGGTCATGACTGTTCATTCGAAGTCAGTGGTTCTGTTGTTGTTGATCCATTGTTTATTTTTGCTCCCATTTTGTATTTGGCCCTCGTTTTGCAATGCAGTACCTAGTGTGCTTTCTAGTTTTGCATTTATCTCGCTGAGAAAGACAGAGCTGGTTGCTTTTCATTAATTGTCTTCTGATTTCATGTGGCTGTTAGTGTTCTGAGTCTCTTCCTCACGGTACCGTGGGTTAGTCTGCAGTGTGTCATTGTGGTATTGTGTGGTCATACTCGCTTACTTTTTGGAAACTACCTAGTACCTTATTGGCGAATATCTATGATTTCTATCCTATAATCAAATAAAATCACACAACTTGAAATACTAATCATATATTTAAAAATAATCATTCATTTTGCATTATGTACCACATATTCAAATAAAATCACTCATTTTTTAATACTTATCAAATAAAATCATACAACTCTAATATTACTCATATTTTCGAAAAAATAATTCATTTTTGCAAATACTTCATTTTGTAATACGCATCACAGATTCAAATAAAATCATTCATTTTGTAATCGGTATGATATATTCAAATAAAATCAATGACATTTATTTTGTATCACATATTCGAATAAAATCATTCATTTTGTATTACTTATCATATAATCAACTAAATTCAAACACTTAGTAATACTTATCATACATTCAAATAAAATCATTCACTTCGTAAAACTTATCATGCATTAAAATAAAATCATTCATTATGTAATGCGCATCATACTTTAAAAATTAAAGCATTCATATTGTAACAGGTATCATATATTCAAGTAAAATGAAATATTTTGTTATACGTATATATTCAAATAAAATCATTCATTTTGTAATAATAATCATACATTCAAATAAAATTATTCATCTTGTGATTCAAATAAAATCATTCATTTTGTAATTCAAATAACATCATTCATTTTGTAATATACTGAACAAAAATAGAAACTTTACTGCCACTTTCTTTAATCAGTAATTTTATCTCCGCCAATACGTATTTTATGTTAAAAATAAATCATATCAAATTAATGAGTTTTCTATTCTCAGTAGATCTGTGTAATTAAACACAGCTGCAGCACCTTGTGTTTGACTGGTAGGTAGCGTTGAGAATGAGTAAGGAATCAAAATAAAAAATCACACATCAAAAATAATTTGCTCCGATTCTTATTTTTATCGTCTGGTATGAAACATTGAGGTGTGTATCATCTACACTTGCCGGCTAGAACGCTTTCGTCAATGCATGAGTGTAAATTAACGGTCTCTTCTTGGAGTTGTTTTCTTACGTCGCGTCGATCCTGCGCATCGAAAGATATTCCTGTCTGCTCAAACCGTCTTACGAGGCTATGAGCAATAACGCGAGAGCAACCAAACATCTTTACCTGGTACCGCGTCGACCTGCCAAAAGCCTTCTTACGCAGCTTTTGACGCACGAGTAGCATTAGTGCAGTATTATATACTCAGCGGACGTTATTTGTTGAAGTTCGATGTTCTGACTCGTAAAACTTCCGAATAGTGTGTTTACATATTCAAAATATCGTAATGATAATGTGCCAAACTTAAAAACACAGTTTGACGTTTTTTCAACGTAATTCGTGAATGCCTGATCAAGTTTGAAACGTTTTAGCAGGTTGTCTTGTCAGACGTGTGGCCTTTATATACGCATACTTTTTAAAGCAATGAGGTTGCGTTAAATTGGTTAAATTTCTATTTAACCCTCTAGTGCCCAAAAATAGAATGCACTATCAGAAAACATTTATTTTCCACCACGATACTAGCTTTGGGAAGTCAAATAGGAAACAGGGTCTGAATTTGTGTTGAGGTCAAAGGTTGCCTACATTGGCATGTAGCATATATGCTACAATGGACATTAAGTTTTCATGACATGAATTTTTAAAGGTGAATAACTCAAGTTCCAATTATAATTTCAGGAAACCTTTTTAGATGACAATTGGGTGTAAGAAAAAGAATCTACTGGATTATATATATCATGTTTATCTGAAAAGGTGAAGTCAATTTCTCGATTCGTATTTTTTTATTTTTTTCTTAATGCCCAATGTATCATATATGATACATTTTCGTTTTTTGAACTTTGGCGAACTTTGGTGCCTGATAAAACCCATTTCAGACAAATGGTCTCAACTGAAATTATTTATTCTAACTAGTTGCTTACATCTTAACTGTCTTTCTAGCAGTTTAACTTAACTTTCAAGCCAATATCCTGGTCATGGCACCAAAAAAGAAGAGTGTAGCATATATGATACAGCGGGCACTAGAGGGTTAACGAGTGTAAAGTTTCTATATTTGTTCAGTATACTTGTAGATATCTTAGTGGACTTGTAGATGTTAATCCATAGATTGAAAAAAATCTTTCACAACAACTATCAGAACGTCAAACGATTTGGGTCCAGATGAGGACCAACGTTCTGTCGGTCCTGATCGGGGTCCAAACGGGTTGCAAGGGTTATCGGCAGACGACAAATGTGGTCGCTAGCAAGGAAAGACTTAATCTACTTCAATATATTGTGTATGCAATCACCAAAGCTTCGGTCGAGTAAGTTATGCGCAGTCTCACAAGAGTCTTTGCTGATCTCCTATGAATTTATCATGCGCTGGTCTATTGTATTCTAGCATGTTACCTCCAAATCCCGGACGAAGCCTCTTGTCATAGCCCATCAATAGGCGATCAAGGACCAGGCTCATATTTTCCTCGTTTGAAGAGCACATAGAAATTGTAACCATGGCAACAACACTGAAATAGAGAACCCCATTTCAGTTTCATCATCATAATCATTGACGTTTCAAACATGACATGGCATCACTTTTAAATAGTGTGAGTAATCATACGTTCAAAATCTAAAAAAAACAAGAGGGTCCATGGGCCCTGGATCGCTCATCTGAAACCTTATTGGCAGTAAGAGAGGATATTTACATGTACCACAAAATATAAATCCCATTCTCCAACAAAATATAAATCCCATTCTCCATCCTGGGTATCACTACGATCATAACCAAAGCCAATCAAGTCACTAAGTTCAATCAAATTATACTTATCTGCATAATTTTAATATGTGAACTGTTTACACCAACCCAAAATACCAGGGGTGTACATAAGGTGAACTATTTTAGTTGCATAATGTGATAAGCAGCATAACCTAATTAAGAAAAAAAGTTTGAGCCTTGGCCCCATACATGGGTCGAGGGTGTGTAAAAGGGCAGAACATTTGCGTGCATGGTGTTCTATTCTTCATTCCAATTAATTTGATATCCAACATGGCAACTTTCAGAAAAGAAAACAAATTAACCATTTGACCCCATTCCCAGGGGTAAAGGATGTGTTTAGAGCCAACTATTTGCTAACATGATATTGTATGCTTCATTCCCTTTAATTTGATATGCAACTTGACCATATTCTGAAAAAGTTGATTTTATATAAGCCTATGTGACCCCTGCAGCGGGCCCATTTTTGGCTCCAGGGTCATAATTTAGACAAACTTTGCAGAGGTCTACTAGGTGATGCTACATACCAAATATCAAGGCTCTAGGCATTGTGGTTTCAGACAAGAAGATTGTTTCATTTTTCCCCATAAAAGCCTATGTAAAACATGTGACCCCAGCCATTTTCAACCCAAGGGGCATAATTTGAACAAACTCGGTAGAGGTCCACTAAATGATGCTACACGTACATACTAATATTAAGGCTCTAGGCCTTGTGGTTACAGACAAGAAGATGTTTTCATGTTTTCCTATATAAGCCTATGTAAAATATGTGACCCCTTGGACGGGGCCACAAAAGCCCCAGGGGCATAATTTGAACAAACTTGGTGGAGGTCCACTTAATGATGCTACATGTACATACTAATATCAAGGCTTTAGGCCTTGTGGTTACAGACAAGAAGATGTTTTCATGTTTTCCTATATAAGCCTATGTAAAATATGTGATCCCTGGGACGGAGCAACAAAAGCCATAGGTGCATAATTTGAACAAACTTGGAGCAGGTCCACTTAATGAGGCTACATACCAAATATCAAGGTTCTAGGCCTTGTGGTTTCAGACAAGAAGATTTGTTCATGTTTTCCTGTATAAGCATATGTAAAACACGTGACCCCTGTGACGGGGCCACTTTCAGCCCCAGGGGCATAATTTGAACAAACTTGGTAGAGCCCTACTAAGTGATGCTACATACTAAATATCAAGTCTCTATGCTTAGTGGTTTCAGACAAAACAATCACGTTTTCCCAATATACATGTAAGCCTGTGTAAAACATGTGACCCAAGGTCGGGGCCAATTTTAGCCTCAGGGGCATAATTTGAACAAACATGGTAACGGTTTACTAGGTGATGCTACGTACCAAATATCAAGGTTCTAGGCCTTCTGGTTTTAGACAAGAAGATTTTTAAAGTTTTCATGTCGAAAATTTGTTTTAGCCTGTGTGACAGGTATGCAACAGACCGGAACCATTTGATTAAATATTAAAGAGCGCTATATAAGGATCATTTATGCCAAGTTTGGTAAATACTTAGCCAGTAGTTTAGGAGGAGATGTCCTGTGAAGCAATTGTTGACGACGGACAACGACGGATGGCGCACGACGCACATCGCACGACGGACGGCGGACATCCAACGATCACAATAGCTCACCATGAGCCAATGGCTCAGGTGATCAAAGAACGTAGGTAGACCATAATGGCATGAATTGTGACGAGAACATCTGTCCTTTGACTTAGCCATCCATTTCTTTGTAATCTAATTCACAAGCTAGATGACAAACTGTACATAGATCCAGATAAGGAAATTTCATTTGCGTAAAATTTTAGTTATTTTATTACCCATTAATTTAAACGTGTGTTTTGGGTGCTCAAAAGAACCGTCTCAATGAGACGGTTCGTTCGAGTACCCACAACATATATTTTGGATGAGAAATAAAGAAAATAATTTTCCAATACGCACTCTTATCTGGAGGCTTGCAAACAGTGTTGATCTTGATCAACCAGCTTCGTAAGGAGATCGGTAGATCAGGTCAGCCTAGAATCACCAGCTGAACATACTTTATAGAGCCAACGTTCAAAATGCTACATACTTTCAGGGTCCTTGACCCTTTGGTGGTTCCAGAGAATATAACTTACCTTATATTGGTTTGTCAGCCATTTTTGCCATGTGACATTGACCACATAATCTTTTTTTTCAATTCTTTCATTAGGGCTGCTCCATGTGAACATTTACATTAATTGATTCTGTGGTTTCTGATATAAATAAAATGATGGCAGTTCCATATGAGCACCCTCAAAAGTCAATCTTGACCTAGTCATTAGGGTAAAATAAATAACGCATACAGTTTAATTAAATTAGGGCAGGTAAAGTTAAGTTGCCAATAGAAAACCTTCTCCTAGCAATGAGTCACTTGTGCAGACGTTCCCTTATATTTCTATGACTTAATGAAGCAAAGTCAAACTTTTTGTGTTATTTGAAAGTGTAATCATTCCTGATTAAGAACATGTAAAAGTTATACCATGGGTTGTTCGCCTGTACGTGGAGATAATCCACGAGCTTTAGCGAGTGGATTATCTTACATACAGGTGGACAAACATGGTATAACTATTTTATACCACCTTCATCAGTGTAGATCTTGCACATCACAAGACATTTCGTGCTAAAGTTGATAAGGGTGGTATAAATTTCATTTCTCCTGAATTTCTCCTAACTACCGCTAAAGCTGGCTAAAATTCTACACGATATGTTGTAAGTAAACAAAATGAAAGCCTTATTTTGAGAGTAAAATTTGAAAAGAACGTTATTTTTTCATTTGAAAGGAAATAAGGTGTTTCAAAATTTTGCCATGGACATTCCCTTTAATTGCAGAATTCCATAGAAAAAAAATGACTTCCAGTTGTAAGGAAATTTTCAATACGACATTATTGATAAGGAAATGTATGCAGCTTAACATTGAGTTGGCTCTAATAATTTTTCATCGCAGTTTATTAAAATATTTTCTCATTATAAAAAGTTTGGCTATAACATTAATGTATTGCAACAGACTGCCTACTTGGTGGTCAACCCAATCAAGATTGGCAACTTTGCCTTCCTCTTTAATTGCACTTTGTGGGTCGGACTTCAGACTATATGACGGTTAAGACTTAAATACTTATGCTTTTGCATCTGTTTGTTGCTGCCTTGTGGTCACCTGAAGAGAAAGGACTGACCTCTTGGCTCTTGTTTGTGATGTTTATTGTGATTTTGTTTCTTTCCCATTTGGTATCCTGGGACTGGTATGGTTTCTTGATTCAATCGATTCCTGATTCTTGCTGTCTTTCTTACTTTTATCTTTAGATAAGATGGTTGGGACCTGATGCTTCGGCTGTTGTCAGGCCCATCGGGGTTTAACTGTTGGATTATTTTTGCTCCGATATTCAGTGTTATTTACTGTTGAGTCCTTATCTTTGCATTATCTCCTTTTTATATCTTGATTAATATGTTCTAGAAGATAATTTGTGGATAAAGTAGGGATCTTTCATGCAAACCAAACATCTATATGTCTTAAGCTACATCTTAACTAAGGGTGAGGATGGCGCCCTGAAACTGGTTTAAGCCCACCAGTAAACCTATTTTTACTGACTGTTCCAAAGCACTGCTTCTTTTGTGGATCATATTTGTTATTTGTTATATGTATCGTGTTTGTCATGCTTTCTTGTTTGTTCGTTGCAGCCTTGTGGTCAACTACTGGTAAAGAGCTAACCTCTTGGCTCTCTTGTGTGTGATATTCTATTGTGTTTTTGTCACTTTCCAATGTGGTGTCCTGGGTCAGGTGTGGTACTTGATTGTACCGATTCCTGATATTTGCCTCTTTACTCACTTTATCTATCAAATAACAGTTTGTTACTATCCTGAAGTGAATAAAGTAGGGTGCATGGAACTTTTAGCAAATATAAACTTCTAGTGTCAAAAGTTATAATATTTAGGAATCTAGTAGCTTATAATAAGCACTAAGGGACATGAAATGTTTGTTTTTTTTAAACTTGAATAACCCAAAAATACATGAACATGTTCTTCAGATATGAAATATCAGATCACTATCTTTTTTGAGTGTGGTCCTTTACCAATTTTACCAAGAAACTGGAACCATTTCCAGGTGCTTCTTTACTGAAGAAATTGGTTCTTTACTGGGGAAACTGAACCAGGGGTTATAAGTTGCCAATATACTGTATATCAGAAGCTATTTTGGGGGGAAAAATCGTAGGGAAATTAGGGACCTTATTTACGATCATGATTTGACAAATTAACGATTTGGTGCTAGTATATTTTATTAAGATTAATATGAGATCATTCGCCTTAAAATTCAGAAAATGTGGTCCAATAGAGAAAAAGTAAACTTTCGAAAATGGGACTTTTTGTGATTTTCCTTATACATTTGCTTAAAATTTTGTAACTACAGAGACACGAAATATGCCTATAGAGTATATGTTTTGCTTTATTGTAGCAAATTAAGTATAAAAAACATTTTGTCACACAAAATTTTTGACTTATTTAGTTCTGTATTCAAGAAAATTATTCACAATTACACTACCCCTCCTTTTCAACAAGTGGGGTAACTCAGCCCCATATATTTTGTCGAAGGCATAAGCATTTCCCATGGTATTGCGTTAACCTACACAAAAGTGATTGTTTTCTACTCTTAAGCTATTCTTACTCTTTTGTTAACCACTGTTTTCATTTGAAATGAACCAGAACGTCAATTCAACCCCATGGTAGATTTTAAGAGTTATCTTCCCTTTTGTTCTTGCTTACTAAAAATATTTTGGTTTCAATACAAAGCGATCAAAAGTAGGGCATGTTAAAACTACTGTCGGTTATTTTCAAAATAAATCCGTTGTGACATGCGATTTTTAGTCGTAAAAATAAAAGGATTGCTTTGCTTTCTAAACGATTATGGTATTGCTATCCCGGTATTAAGTTATAAGAAACAACAATTCGGTCATTACTTGTATAATGACTATATCAGATGGTGGCCTATCAAATGGTACAAAATCATCTACTTTCATCAAATGCTGTTAATGTTCTGCACACTTTTCAAATTTTTCAAAATGGTAAATAGTTACATATTCTACAGTGAGCCACTTTAGTTACGCTCCACTTTTTAAGGGTCCACATTTTTTCACAAAAATGCTGGAATCAAACATTCTCTATGATAATTTACTTATTGACATTTTATCTATTTGATGACATCAAAAAAAAAAATATTGGAATCACTCATGTGAATCATTCTGCTACGCCAAAGGCAATTTTGACAAAAGTGCACGACTGCACGTGCAATCTGAGCGTCTTTATTTTCTATTTGTGTTTTGCGCTAGGCATTATCTATGGTGACCGTTGTGACAGAAAAACACCAAAAACAATTATTTTATTGAAGTAAACCCCCTTTTTTTGGTCGTTGAAATCAGTAACACTGTTACTGTTTGAAGAAATACTCGTTTTGACGTCATTTAAACGTCAGTTACAATAATCAAACAGATTTTCCTTCGTAAATTGTCTTGTTATGAGTCACTTGTTGACATGGAAGTATCAAAACACTTAAACATCTTATCGTTGACACGTCTTATAGCCTTGGTAGTAGTGACGTCATCACTAACGATAACACCATGACGCCAGTTAATTCATTATTTTTTTACGAAAATAAATTGCGGATACATGGTTGTTTAAAATGAAATTATAGAAGAAGTGTTTTGATAACTGGTTTACTAAGAATCACACAAATTTTTATCTAACTTTAAAGAAGTACTAAAATCAACTTCTTTCAAACCTTGGCCAGCTGGGAACCAAACTAGTAAAACGTTTAAAAAATTATATAAAGTTAACAAACACATTCCAGTCTTAGATATCCCCAAGAATAAAGTGGCCTCTCTTATCTCTGGCATAGCAGAAATTCAACACTGAAAAAAGTGCAATGTGATCTGTGTTTCATTCAATATAATGCAATGTGAAATGGTGTTATGAGGGTAGTGCCATGAGTGCCCTTCAAGATTCATTTTTCATTTGTTTCTGATCTGATCACAATAAAATTTCAATGGCTAATGCAACTATAGATGCGATTTACGCTGGTAGTCTCATATTAAAAATATCCTATTTCTTTTTTGAATAATTTTACATTTTATAAGTGGTGCGTAACTAAAGTGGCTCACTGTATTGAAATTTTGCTTTTTCTAGTATACAAACAGTACATGTCTTCACAATAATATATTTCGTGCCTGCATAATAGCATTCTCCTAAAATTGGAGTCATAACATAGAGGAAAGGTAGCGGTTTAAAATGATACCAAACATGGATGGGTTTGTTAATCGGATAAAATACCTTGCAACGTACTTTCCAAATGGCCCTGTTATCTAACAATTCTAATGGCTTTTGTTTCAACATTATTAATAATTTTTCAGGGTTATTCCCATTAGGAGACTATTTTGACCTTGCAATAAAGTAGGTAAGGTCGACATAAGATGATCCCTATCATCATTTGAGCAAGCTTGGTAGAACCCAAATCCAACATACCAAGGATCAATGCCATTAATGAGCCAGTGCATGAGATTTCCTACAATGTGGAATTTGGACATGTGTAGACTAAGATGAGCCCCTGCAGCCTCCTTTTAAGCCAAGAAACTCCAAATGGTGTTCAGTCAGTATCTTATCAATTATAGAATACTCAATCGACCAGCAATGGCTCTGATCAGACTGCGCGTATGCGCAGGCTGATCTGAGGTTTTGCTGGTCGCACATACCACATTGTTGGAAATCTAATGCACTGGTTCATTTGTCTTTTGTTCTAGCGGGAAAAGACTTGTTGCTAGAAATAAGGGGGCTTATTATACCTTTATTATTTACAAGGCCATTGTCGTAAAACATGCTAACAATACAGATTAAATACATCAAGCCACTTTATTTTTACCACCATACCAACTAGAATGTGATCAAATTTGTTTCCTTTTTTCTGCTTTGATAATTCAGCTTTTTGGAGATATGCGTTATATAAAATGAACCGTGACAGCAATGTGTTGATTTTTATAGTATTTGCACATGTTCAAATTCAATCGCGTTTTCACATGAGTTATGTCGTGGAGCGGATCGTTTTTTTCAAACTTAAAATAAATCCTAATGAGTTATTTTTATAGTTTCTAATTTGAAAACACAGTTAAACCTAATTCATTTAATTAAATGAACTGAAGTCGTCGAAGTTGTTTGATTCGCTGATGACGTTATCATTGTTCAGTGTTACTTGTAGTATTTAGGATGACTCAAAGCCATTACGTTGAGGACGATAAAATTATAACCATTTGGGAAAAGTTCCAAAAAGCAACTGCATACAGCCGTAGTATCCAGAATTGTACAAAAAATACATTTCAACAACAGTAGTTGTAGTAAACTAAGTAGTGATAGTTCTACTATTTTAACCTTTTTACTATACTGGACCAACGACGTAGGTCAAGGGTAAAAACGACTAGGGTAAAGTCGGGTAAATTCGGACATCAGGTAAATTCGGACACACATTTGCAAACAGTGTAAATCCATATGAGACGGCTCCTTATGAGCCGTCTCATCAGGATTTTCACTATTTGCTCAGTTAATCTATTTTTTATTCCAATATTCCTAAATATGCAACAAACAAGGTCGCTGTCCGAATTTAGCTGTCTGTCCGAATTACCCGTCTTTACCCTATATGTAGACATGTTACTGGGCCGACGCAAATTGCACGACCAGCAGGTGTGTACTATAATCACTTCGTGAGTCCATCTGTCTGTCTGTCCGTCCGTTGACAGTTAGTGAAAATGCTCATAAATCTTGAGCCACGTGGTATATTTTCAGCAAATTTTGCATACTTACGCATGTCAACATTGTCTAAGCACTTGCATGCGTAACAGCCTTTTTTGATGGACGAGGCTTTGCTGAGCATCAGTCCGGCCGGTAGTCGTCATTTAGTGAAAATACTCATAACTCTTGAACCACATAGTATATTTTGGATCAAACTTCGCATATTTTTTTTTTTATTTTAAATTTGTCCAGCCACCGTTATGCAAAACGGTGACGAGGCTTCTGGGATAATTTAAAACGCATAAAAGTGCCGAAAATCACAAACTCTATTTCAAATTGAAAACTGTGCAAATCGAAATTATCAAGAACAACAAAATATAAATTTTTTGCACAACCCGCAGGTGCGCACTATAATCACTGTGTGAGTCGGTCTCTCCGTCCAATTTGCTTTCCACATCATTCCTTCTGGCACCGGATACTGATTTATCGACATTTATAACGGCTCGTGCACATTACAGTCAGTTGATTGTCCTGATCAGTGACAATTTTATAAAACAAATTTGGCCGAGTTGATTTGGGCAGGTTGTGTGTGCTGTTTCCTCTGAAATGGCCATGTTTGGCTTTCACATTTAATGACGCCAACCCTCACGCCCACGTTCATCATATGTGTTCAGAAAATATTACCCAAACTATTCACATCATCTTTGAGTAGTATTTGAGAGAGACCAGCCAGACCACTTGAGGTTAGCCAGGGTCCAGCCAAAGAAATAAGCGTCCATCGAAGACTCAGATCAGACTGCGCATCCGCGCAGTCTGATCAGAGACTTCAATGGGCGCTCTATGGGTACTAAGAAAAAAGGGCAAAGATCAGGAATCGATACACCCAGTACCACACCTGACCCAGGATACCAATGGTAAAGAGACAACGTTACAATTAGACATCACAAACAAGAGCCAAGAGGTCAACCCTTTCCCAGCAGGTGACCACAAGGCATCAACAAACAGAAGTGCATGAACGCATAACAAAACATAAAATCTCCACAAAAGAAGCGCCGCCTTGGAACGGTCAGTAAAGATATTTTACTGGAGGGCTTAAACCGGTTTAAAGGTGCGCCAACCTCATCCTAAGTTCAGATGTGGACCAAGGATTCAACGTTTCTTCAAGTGGCAAAAAACTATGATCAGACTGTGTGGATGTACAGACTGACTTGAATCTTCGCTGTAAGCATATGCCAACTTGTATCATATGCTTGGCACAGGCTCAAACACGAGTTAAAATAAGACATGCATGATAATAATACTTGAATACATCACGCTAGAGATCAGTTTTTAGTAAAAGCACAATGTTTAATGTTGGTGTAGCCCCCTACTTCTTTAAACAGGGGTAACAGCCTACGCCACAGCGCATATATCGAAACCATTCAATCGGAGGCCATGGTTTAAGTGCAACTTAAGTAAGTTTTCCGCTCGTAAGATAATTACATGTCTACCATGTTTAGTTTGGTGTTTGATTTAAGGTTTTTTTCGTCTCAGTAAACAGCTATGGTCATGTCTAGACTGTCAGTTCACCTAACCACACTTTTTTCCTGGGCCAGCTTGACTAAGCGGTTAACTAGTGACTTTGTGCAGCATATTAAATAAGGCTGTTATGACAATGCGTTACCTAGGGTAAAGTAGGGTAACTTCGGACATCGGGTAAATTCGGACATACATTTGCAAACAGTGGAAATGAGCCGTCTCATCAGGATTTTCACCGTTTGCTCAGTTAGCTTAATTTTTATTCCAATAATTAAAATATGAATCAAACAAGATCGCTGTCCGAATTTAGCCGACCGTCCAAATTTAGCCGACTTTATCCTAGTTAGCACATTTTTCGCGAGTGTAATAGCATATTAAATAAGGCTATTAATACAATGTGTTACCTATTTAGTACATTTTTCGCGAGTGTAACAACATATTACATGTATACAATGCATTACCTATTGTGTACATTTTTCGCGAGTGTAACAACATATTACATGTATACAATGCATTACCTATTTAGTACATTTTCGCGAGTGTAACAACATATTACATGTATACAATGCATTACCTATTTAGTACATTTTTCGCGAGTGTAACAACATATTACATGTATACAATGCATTACCTATTTAGTACATTTTTCGCGAGTGTAACAACATATTACATGTATACAATTCATTACCTATTTAGTACATTTTTCGCGAGTGTAACAACATATTACATGTATACAATGCATTACCTATTTAGTACATTTTTCGCGAGTGTAACAACATATTACATGTATACAATGCATTACCTATTTAGTACATTTTTCGCGAGTGTAACAACATATTACATGTATACAATGCATTACCTATTTAGTACATTTTTCGCGAGTGTAACAACATATTACATGTATACAATGCATTACCTATTTAGTACATTTTCGCGAGTGTAACATGACAGTGTATACACTACATTCTTATCCAGTAATCTTAAGACCGTGCTATGGTGAAGAGTGTCAGAAGTTTCGAGGACTAACGCATGTTAATTGCTTTAAATTGTTCTCTAAAAATCTCAACGGTTTTACCATTTTAATGGAATTTTACAACATTGCTTAAGGCAAGTATAATATACTCAGAAAAACAATGGAAGGATATTATTTTTGACTATATATCATTTGAGAAAATAATTCCCAAACAAAGTATTTTCGTAACTTATGCAATTCAGCAAAATGCAAAATAAAATTTACGGGTCATTGGTTACGATACAGTTACACACCAATGTACCAACCCTCTTTACCCAAAGTTCACAAGCAAAAACTTTAGCGTTTATATTTTTTGCTGCCACCTTTACCTGGTCATTGCGTAAGTTCTAAGTCTGACCACAGACATGTGTTCACACCCATTTATCAGTAATTGAACCTAATAACGTGACAACTTCTTCATCAAAAATGCACAGATATGGCATACCCCAACCAAATATGACAACAAATTGGAAGTAAAACACTGACAACAACTACAAAATTAAGTGTCATACTTTTGACTGAGAGCCAGCAATGATTTTGGGGCCAGTCATTATGGAATACAAACGATAAAAACGGGTTTCAATCATTTCTGAATGTTTGTGACTTTTCAGTATAGAGGGTTGCACCATTTGTACATGTACTGTACTTTAAAGCTGCATAATCTGTAACTTTTGATTTTTTCATTTCAAAAATTATGTTTCTATTTTTCAATAACACAGTAAAAATACTAAAAATCAGGTATACATTTTACCTTTTTCGTAATAATTAATGAATTATTAGTGCCAAAACAACAGCATTTATGTTAAAAATCAACTGTCTAGAATTATTGGAGGGACGCAAATAATTACAAACAAGAGAAAATACACCTGTTTTTATAAGATAATTCACTTTTTCATGCAGTTTTCAGCTGTAGAAGTAAGATTTATTGTGACAACATATGTTTATTCTACTTTTGCAAATGATTTAAAAAGAAATATTTTTTTTTTCGAAATATGTTCATAGTTACAGAGTATGCAGCTTTAATCATTGAAGCGTGACTTAAATCAACATTCATTTTGATTGCAGATATCTGGAACTACGAAATGCATGCATAATTAGTTTAGTTTTTATTGTATCGAATGTTAGAGATGGATATGGATCTTAATATCCTTCATTTGTTTAACATTTCAGGGAAATTGCAAGCTACAATTTTTTCAACAAGGAATATTTTTAAAAAAAGATAATCGACGAAGATTAAACGGATGGGTGTTTGATAACATGCAGAGCACGATACATACTTTGTCAGAAGCTCTATATTTCTTCACATAGAAATTATGGCCAATTTAGACCACTATATAGAGAATACTAGGTGAGTGTCTTTTGATATCAAGTTTACCAGGCAAGGCTTTGAGAACGCATGTTGACATCGCGAGGCTTGCCGAGCGATTCAAAATGCGTTCTTAAAGCCGAGCCTGGTAAACTTGATATCAAAAGACGCGAACCTGGTATTCTATTTATTAGTTTACCCATTGTTGAACACTCTTCAAACTAGCGATTATGACGTAATTTTTGATTTATGTGTTGATTCAGCGTCATTAAAAAGTGCAACGTCATCATGACGTGATAAAGGCAACATGCCGTGAGATAGGAAACGTTTATTAGCTTATGTTGAAACAATTCAGTTAATACTAGGGGTGACTGATAAAACAGAATACAGTTAGAAACTTAAGGGTAACAAACAATGCAGTCGCAGTACATGATCTGCCGAACATTAAAATAACCATTGGATATGACTGAGGGTCACGATGTGGTCTAATGTTACCTAATCATTAAATATTTAGCCCAGTATTCACTCTTATTAACATCTTCACTTATTCATTAGAGTTCCATCAGCCATATCCGTTTTTTACCTTATACAATCATATGATATCTCCAGTGGTTTCTCTATCTTTGTTCCCACTCTTAGGCCACTCGGTTCCCCTTGCCCTCCAACTTCCATTCTTTATTGGGATTTGCCTTTTAAGTACATGTAAAATCAAAGGCACAAAATAGGATATGCCTATGTAAAGGTATTGAAAAATGAAATAGTATGCATTGTATAAAGTTTAATTGAAATGCTTGCTTCTCCTGTATCAATGCGATTCAATGTTAACAGATGTATAGATTCAAATAATGTGTCTAACGTCACAGCGACGATATTGTGCAAAATGGAGAAATCCTAGCATTTGCGAATCGGTTGGGAATATACCACTGTGTTCTCTTATGAGATTCTACCGTCGAAGTCATATGTTGTTGCTACGCATGTGTTCTTGCTTAAAAGTGAAAGTATGCGGTCTATTTATATAGAATACTTTTCTCGAAATTTTCATTATTTTGGTTATTCATTCTACATTATGGTAAAGGTAATAAAATGTGTTGTGTTTACTTGATTAATCCTGTTTAAAAACAAACAAACGCGTGTTTGCACTTACATGTAGGTCACTAAAAATCCTTGTCTGCGCAGGCGCGATACTCAAAGAATCGAATATTTGAAGAAATGCTCATATCAAAAGATGATGATAAACAAGAAATATCTTTAAAAAAGATAATCACGCTCAGATAAAATGGAAGTGATTTTACTGACCATTCCAGGGCAGTGCTTCTGTGTTATTTTCTGTGTTTCACGTTTGCCTTTGCTATATTGCCTTGATGTTCCTTACAGCCTTGTGGTCACTGGCCAGGTAAGGGTTGACCTCTCTGCTCTCTTGTGAATGATGTTTCCGTGTATGTTTCCATATGTTGTCCGTTATCAGAAATAATACTTAATTGTATCGATTCCCGATCTTTGCTGTCTGCTGTACAATCGTTAATTATGTCGTTGGATAAGAAGTTGTTGCTAATTTTACATGTAATTACCAAAGTAATTGAGTATAATATTTAACATTTTCATATATGTTGTTGTGAAAATTGTTTGTCTTTGGTAATCTCATAACTTAGACAAGAGGTCCCTTGGCACTTACTTAAGGGTGACTGTTAATAAGGGTAAAGACAGATGTACTTTTACCCTAAGTCAAGCTATGAATTTTGATTGAAAGGCAACTGGTGTGGTCAATAATATTACAAAGGCACAAAGGTAATAAGCTGTGAAGAGAGGTCACTACCTTAAAAAGCATTTACATGGTAGTCAAAGACAATATCATATGATTTCACAGAATTGCAAACTGACAAATCGATTATTTGTCATATGTTGGCTTTATTTCTGGCAATGCAGCTTTCCTGTAACAGTGCAATTTTAAAGATTCTGATAAAATAATGTTTTATAGTACTTTCAGGCGCGTACCCGAGGTATTTTAAATACTACGCACTCTAAAATGGGTTGTAGGTACTTCCTTATATTGGGTCAGGGAGTGAAGCCCTCGGATGGAAAAATGTTTCAGAGCTTATCACAGGGCTAAATAAGCTCTCAAGACACCCAAGTAAAAACTGTTGCCTGCATTTTTCTTCCAAAAACCAAATTAAATACCTTAAGCCCCTATACTTGAACAGAGTTGGACGCACATGCATATTTCCCGTACAGGTAGTTACAGCATTTATTGTGCTCATATGAAGTCTACGCCCAAAAGCGCATGGTAATGCTACTTCGTATTTATTTCCTATTTCCGGTGTTAAAGAACTGTGAAGGTTTATCGATCAAACACAACATAGATTTTGTAAGTACTGAATATCCCAGATCCCAAAACAGTACTTGGCTTGAAAAGTAGAAGAGAATTTTTTAAAATAGTGAAAAATAAAGTATATGCTCTTTTCGACGTATCATACCTGACCCTGGCCTTTGAGATCGCTAAAAATAAACAGTGACGTGGATGTCGTCAAAATTTAACTATAAACATATGCAAACTCATCCAATGAAATGGCAAGATTTTTATATTAACCAATAGAAATTTTACATAAATATACTGAGCGAAACTTCCGAACTGCCACTCGATATTTTCTCATATATCTTAACATATACGATACATACATAGCTACAATTTACACTCAATATGGAAAAATTAATTATACAGAACCTGTCAAAATTTCATTTTCATAAATTGAATTTAACATGCTCAATTGATAGACTGTATAAAGGCACCATCGCATTTCATTTTCACACAAACGCTAAAATTTGAACTCATCGCGTAAAACCGAGTATTCAAGGGACCGAAAGTGAAAATTACCAACTTTATGGTGTTATAAATGGACATTATTTAACATTTTTGGGTTTTGCTTTTATTAAGTAGGAATTTTCAGGTAATCCACAATGTTCCTATGGAAGCCCATATACCATAAAACAACACAAGAATGCTTAATAGAGATGACATGTTTTTGTCCACAATATTATTGAAACTTTCTGGTGCTGTAAATGGACATTATTGAACACTATCGTGTTTATTTTGTAATAAAGTAGCAATTTTCATACAATTCAGTGCTCCTTTGGAGGCCCATATGGCCTAAAAAAACATTGTTATATGTTTATGGGGGTAAAATGTTTTTGTCTACAATATTATTGAACATGTGTCACCCATTAACAGTGTACTGCACATCAATCTCGACACTTACGACGTTCCAATTTAGCATTTGTGCATCACCGCATCAAAGTACGGTGGACTATACATGACATTTTATGACATACGTAATACTCAGTTTTTGTCGTTTTTTCTCGTCATATGAGAGCAAAAAAAAAAATGACCGACAGGTTGTTGTGTAAACTTTCGGCTTTATCAAAACATGTCAATTTTTATGATAAACTATGAATCAGTCTCGCTGAGGCCCCGTTTTCGATGGAACCCACAGTCCTTCCTAGCTACTCTATACTCGTACAACCCAAACATTGGCATTTTTGTGATAAAATTAAATTTTCGGATAGCTGTCGATGAAAACACGAGTATACATAAGGCGAAAAACATTTAGCACCGTGTGCCACGTGCAAAACCGGTATTAGTACTCTATCGTTACGCATTAATGAACATCCTTATTGAATCATACTTTGTTATGTTCAATCGACGGATACATTTGCCCAAATATACTGTGTCAAATATCATTTCAAACAGTTTAATAATATATGAGCTATATTGAAAAAAATGTGCTTTGTTAACTGGCGGTTTAGAAGTTCCGTTCAGTATAGGTTCTAAGTTGCTATAAGTGGGACTTTGGCCCCCAAAAAGGTACGATGGGATAACGTCACAATTCAATTATGCAAATTACTCATCCAATGAAAGGCCAGATTTTTTTAATTAACCAATATATTTTTAGATAAATAGGGCTTAAGCTGCGTTTGACTCGACTTCGTCGAGAAAAACTATACAGTGCTTCTTTTGAGGATCTTTTTTGTTATTTGTGTTTCGTGATTGACTTTGTTCTACTGGCTTGCCTGTTCCTTGCAGCCTCGTGATCACCTGCTGGAAAGGACTGGCCTCTTGGCTCTATTGTGCGTGATGCTTTCTTGTGTTTTCGTCTATTCCCCAAGTGGTGTGTTGTGTGTCAGGCGTGGTACTAGATTGTATCGATTCCTGATCTTTGCCTTCTTCCTTGCTTTTAATGCATAGAGCGGGGAGACCTGTGTGTCTGTTCGTTTTGTTCACATGTTGTTTTATGCTTCAATTGCTATACATTGCATGTTTATATAAGACAAAGTTTTAGTATTTAAAACTTGAAACATTGATTCTTAAGTACAAACATAGGATTCAGCTGTTTTAAAATTTAAAGAACTTAATAATGGTATAAGGATAACAAAATATGCTTCTTTAGATATACTTCTTTTTAACATATTATATATGGTTGTGCTAATATATATGTCGATTTGCCGGTAAATAGCTATTCATAGCTAAGGTTCAACATATTGATTATTACACGGTTATTTTGACCCCAGTCCTGATCTCAGTCCGAGTAGACCGTATCAGCTCGAGCCCAAAGGGCGAGGGCTGATATCGTCCCAAGGTTGAGATCAGGGCTGAGATAAAAAAAAGAGTAATAATCTTTTTATCATATACTTATGCGTGTAAAAGAGCTAATGAAATAATATATCACTTTCTTTATTTTGAAGCACTCTAATCAACAATCACTAAATTAAGTGACTTAATCAGCCTTTAAAGACATATGCCGCTATTTCCAATGCGCACCTTTCCCGCGTCTGGAAACGGGTAAAGTTGTCTGCGTCCTGTCTTTTGACCTTTAACGGAATTGGATCAACACAGCTTTCCGATATTCTTATGTCATATCGGTGTTCCGACTTTTTCTTGACAAAATAAAGTAATTAAGGTGTGTCCGAAATATCTATTGACATCTTATGAGAACTGATCGTCTCAGCACTAAAGACAGATAAATGTAGCTCAGTTGAAATCAAACGGCGCACACAATTACCTTGGTTACGAATACGATAGTGGCCGATTCTCTACTATTTGTACGGTTATTTAGAGCCGCGCACGACCTACCCTCGTGGCCAAGTGGTTAGCGTGTCTGGCTGTAAGGCAGAGGACCAGGATCGATTCCCGGGTGCGCACATATTTTCAGTGTGTTTTTTCTTTCTTTTTTAACATTTTAATGCTAAATTGCTTCATATACTAATAAAATGGCATCATCAAAACGACCGAAATGGTAATCCCTGAACTTTCATTTTGAATAATGCATGAAACCTATGGGGGTGGGGTTAAATTTGGCTCTCATGAAAGAGAATTAGTTCGGTGGCCCCAGATTTTTATTCTTTTTCTGAAAGGTATTATAATAGTCCATGAATTAAAAAATTTGTTTTTAAGATTTTCAACGTCCGATTTTTTAATACATGGCTTATTCTAAAAACAGATTTCAATTTTCGACGAATTGCCACAACATATTATGCAGTATCTTCTCACAACATGGGATTACAGATAAACTTGCACATTTTCTAAAAGGTTTGAGGTCATAGCAATATTTTAAGTTACAAGAAAGAAGCTGGCGGAAGGATAATGCCGTTCTAGCTCGATATTTAGGACTAGTGTTATTATTTCATTTTTTTAAAAAAATTGGTAAAATGCTGAAAACTTCCACATGAATTTTTGAAAAAATAAGCACGGTGACATATCCTTTTTATTTCATAAATGGATAGCCCATGCATAAAACAAACTGTATACAACGTATTGATCATATTTCAACATGAGATGCATTTCGTAGCATATGTCCCTAAGGCTGCAACAGTAATAAAAAGTCAAACATTCAAACTGCTCAGAGATGAGGCAGTTGATACCACATAACACAATAAGCCATTCAAATTGCGTACCGCATGTGCGTTCAACAGTTTTCAGAGTGTTTGTTTGACAATACTAAAAAAGAGCACTGGATGGTTTTGCATGGCGCTACTTGGGAACACAATGTAGCCTTGACTGACCATTTTTCCAATCCTTTTGTTCGCAAATACGTTGCGCATTGCTATGACGTTGTTGTGACGTTATGACGTTCGATAGTTTGACGCTGACGCCATTTTGTACGGAGATACAAGGTGTAAGAAAATGGATATTTCAATGTCTGAGCGGTGTTTTCAGTGCGGTTTTGGTTTGAATAAGGTAAAATATGCAAGAAAATGTCCACTTTCTTTATTTTTACAATTGTTTGCAGATATCCCCTGTTTTTTTTTCTCCAGGGCGAGATCAATAGCTGGGAAGCAGGACAGAAACATATCGGCCCCCGTATCAGCCCCCGTATCAGCCCTCTACATGACATTTGGATCAAAGGCCTGGACAGCTCTATTTGACTTGGTCTATATGGTTGGGCCAAAAGTCTAGTATCAAGGGCAATACTATTATAAGTATTTGATAAATGTTTGTATTTCCGACCATATGAATAAATTTCGTATTGTATTATTATATAAAGTATTGAAAAAAGAAAACAAAAAGCATAAATGTTAAAAATAGAAGTAAATATAAAAATAAGAAATGATAAACATTTCTTTTTTGTTAAAGTATTGATGGCAGGGCTCTTTTTAATAATCATCATTATCATCTTCATGGTTTGCAATGTTACTCGTGCATGCAAATATGTGTTTGCTCTAAATAATGGCGTATACATTTTGTTACTTGCCATATTGTTAATTCTAGCGCGGCTAGGCCAAGTGTCGATATTTACAATCTTGATAGGAACCCTTGATGTTTGTCTGTTTCTGTGAAAAGAAATTCGAATTGCTAGCGGCGGACGATCTGCTATTTATTAGTTTGTCAATAAGTATCAGTCGGAATTGTTTGCCCATTCTATTGCAACTGTAACTATGCAATTTTATTAGCCCTTTATCATTTGGACGAGGTTTTATTATTTCATGTTAAGGTTATAGGGTATGTTTTTGTTTTTATGATTTAGATTTCAATTATATATTCTGCAAACAAACCGTGAATACATCAGATACCGCGATTCTAATATGGGTCTGCTCGAATTGCCCATATACCACAAGAAGGTCGAATGGTTTATCCCTTTCTATACCACCTTTACTAACTTTAGCATGAAATATCACTTGATGTGCAAGGTCTACACTGATGTAGGTGGTATAAAATAGTTATACCATGTTTGTCCACCTGTACGTAAGATAATCCACTCGCTAAAGCTCGTGGATTATCGCCACGTACTGGCGGACAACCAATGGTATAACTATTACGTATTCTGGTAAATTTCCCCATAATAGGCATAAAGAATGGGACTGTCCTATAATGTCACTGGTAAGATTTTATAAATTATGATGTGTTCTTGTCCCTGAATGTTGCATTAAGCTTAGCAAACAGTGCAGAACTTAATGAAATGCAGCATTGTACTGCATTTTATCTGGGTCTCTACTGTTTTCCTAACTACCCTTTCAGGCATTTCCGGTATACGATGGTCATCCAATAAATAATGGCGCAGTGAATTTATATGCTAGACCTTTGAAATCTCGCTCAAGCTAGCACGTTATTTGGCTGTTCTCCTGTACCATATGTGACGTGTACATAGTTCCAAAGTGTTGCCAGGCAACATTAGAAGACTAGGCAACCATGCGTGGACGGCTCAGTACATGTGGTCATCATGGCAACAGATTAAGATGTATAGTTTATTTTTCCATTAATAAAATTTAACTCCATTCGATAATTAAATTCATTTATTATAGGGTAGTCTTATTAGTTTGCTATTTGAGTGCAGGGTGGGTAGTTAACTTCATGGTGTAAAAACTAAATTCTATCAGGAGTTGTTTCTCCAGCAAGACGTACCTTTTTAAAATAATTAAGCGCATGCGTTTAGCAGAAAACACAAAATGAACTTGCTGAAGGTGTCCTTTCTGAAGGAGACAACCGCCTGTGTGCATTGCAATTTTAACGGACCCGCCCTTTATACCCACCCATAGATACTTAATGAACAATGCAGCTGAGTATTACGTAAAGGGTGTATATCTTGGTGTCGTTTGCCGCTGCTTTTTCTTTTTATTACAGGTGTTATCATACATCATCAGCACGCTTTCTTTTCTGCCATGACGGTTATATAGATCACAGTACAAGGATGAGATAAATTCTACATCGGAAGTTGTAAAAGCAAAGGCGAAAGTTGAAAATCTGTGGTAAAACTTTCAGTTTGTTAACCATTATAATCAGATAGGATATATTCATTGGAGTATATTACGTGCATGTCAACTGCTGGGTGGCAGTTTTGATCGTCTGTTGACGAATTCATGATTTGGTTGTGTACCCCACCGAATCATGCAGGTGCAAGAATTCTGAATTTGAGTTATAAAGTTTATGTTACATGTTTTTTGTGAAACGTTGAAAATACGTGTTTGAACATTTAGTTGAAAAGTTGTGTTTAGATGTTTTTGTGAAACTTTTTAATCTTTATTTCCTCCATTAAGAGATTTACAAGAGAACATTCATACATATAAGATAACAATAAACATGCAATGGTTAAGTATAAGGGCATGCAATAGAGATGTGCAGCTTTGCCTACAAAAAATGGTTTGGAAAAAAAAATGTTGAGAGATAGCTATTTACAGGAAACGAGAATTATCGAACGAATGCCTTTCATATACACAAAAAACAGTTCTTGCATATAGATGTAAGGCGTTATTTCGTAGTATCTCGTGGATCACATTAACCGCTAACCGGGTTCATATCATTATTTGCATGCATTTATTTGGGAACAGTGAAATATTAACCGTTCGTAGAACGGAAGCCCACAAATGGACACTTTGGTAAACAGTGCAGACCAAGATGAAATGCACCACAAGCTGGCGCCTCATCAGGGCCCGCAGTGTTTGCTAGGACAAAATCTCGAGCCTCAGAGAAAATAGTAATATATTCCCTTTGTGGAAACGGTAAACGGTAAACCGTGACCCCTCAATTTGATCATTGGATCATTCTGACATACATATGTACAAGCCTTTTTACATTGGGCCTTCCGGTTATTAGTGTTCGCAAGTGTTCAAACATTGAATAAAGAACAGTTGACTTGAGTTGTACAATGTGTGATGTTGAAACGTTGAGTTAAAATAGTAATAAATTATACATCGAATCGTTTAACTAACAATCTTAACAATATAACAAACTGACCGTCATGGCCAACATGAAGCCAACATTGAATTATATCAGTAAAACTTCATATGTTTTGTTTTTGTTCAGTTAAGGTTCTCTGAAGGAACCTCTATTGCTTCCTCTTGGTTCGTTCATCTATAATAATACTTGTTTATGCTCATGCAAGTCTATAACCTAAATAGGCAAAGTTATGTTCCAGAGACCTGAGCTGTTACCACGGAAGAGCTTAAAAATCAAATTTTCACGAAATATCTGTTATATTTCTCTGACCGCTTGACTTTAAAGATTATATGAAATAGAAGAAAGCAATTAAAATGAACATGATTCTGTTCATGTATACTTTAAAAGTACAATCAACTACATACACTGACGCCCACGTATTTGTACTGCGAATTTGCGTTTCATGTGCATTTACAATGCGTTGTACGCACGTACGATTTAAAGTGCATTGAAAACGCGAATCAACTCGTATCAACACAATGCAAGATCATGAATATTCATATGAGATGGTAAGCGTTAGTTCGTTAACCAATCAAATTGCCTATTTTGAAAAATCGATATTGAAATGTGTTGACTCTGTTATAGGTAAATCTAATCTAAAGTTTGAAATTTGCTATATCATCTTGCGTAAAACAATATTATTTCTTACCTCAACGTTTTATTTTGCTCTTAAATCCGTTTAAACGTCTTTTATCCTTCCTCTAATGAATGACTATGCTGCAATGCATTACAATGCGGATCTGCGTTGCTACGCAATGATAAACTTTGATTCGCGTTGATAAATCAGCTGGATCGATTGGTGGACAGGTAAATGCGTTTCACTGCAGTTCAACGCATTATCAATGACGAGCGGGGATTGGCTATTTGGAATTCACGTTGAAAATATGGTGAGTATAACCTGCGTTTTCAATGCGTTTTCAACGCGAATTCGACAAGTACAAAGACGTGGGCGGTAGGGTACAACCGTATATTTTGTAGGATATCCTTTACTTACATAGTTAAAATAGCAACGCAAAGAAGTGTATTTATAAAAGAAAATCGAGTAAATTGCTAGCTTGGTAACCAAATTAAGGGATATGCATATTATAGCATTATATGCAACACTAAGATTGTTCATTAGAAGAAATGATATTAAGGGGTTAAATTCTATCTACGATCGAAAATAAACTACTTTGCATGACCGTTGGTATGCAAAAATAATATACTGAACGGAACTTCTAAACCGCCAGTTAACAAAACACATTTTTTCAATATAGCTCATTTATTATTTAACTGTTTGAAATGATATTTGACATAGTAAATTTGGGCACATGTATCCGTCGATTGAACATAACAAAGTATGATTCAATAAGGATGTCCATTAATGCGTAACGATAGAGTACTAATACCGGTTTTGCACGTGGCACACGATGCTAATTTTTTTTCGCCCTGTGTATACTCGTATTTTCATTGACAACTATCCGACAATTTTATTTTATCACAAAAAAGCCAACGTTTGGGTTGTATGAGTATAGAGTAGCCGGGAAGGGCTGTGGGTTCAATCGAAAACGGGGCCTCAGCGAGACTGATTCATAGTTTATCATAAAGTTTGACATGTTTTGATAGAGCCGAAAGTTTACACAACAACCTGCCGGTCATTTTTTTGCTCTCATATGACGAGAAAAAACGACAAAAACTGAGTATTACGTATGTCATAAAATGTCATGTAGAGTCCACCATACTTTGATGCGGTGATGCACAAATGCTACATTGGAACGTCGGAAGTGTCGAGATTGATGTGCAGTACACGGTTAATGGGTGACAGATGTTCAATTATATTGTAGACAAAAACATTTCACCCCCATAAACATATTTCAATGTTATTTTAGGCCATATGGGTTCCATAGGAGCACTGAATTGCATGAAAATTGCTACTTTATTACAAAATAAACACGATAGTGTTCAATAATGTCCATTTACAGCACCAGAAAGTTTCAATAATATTGTGGACAAAAATATGTCATCTATTTAAAGCATTCTTGTGTTGTTTTATGGTATATGGGCTTCCATAGGAACATTGTGGATTACCTGAAAACTCCTACTTAATTAAAGCGAATTATTCTTAATTAAAGGAATACTCGGTTTTAAGCGATGAGTTCAAATTTTAGCGTTTGTGTGAAAATGAAATGCGATGGTACCTTTATACAGTCTATCAATTGAGCATGTTAAATTCAATTTATGAAAATGAAATTTTGACAGGTTCTGTTTAATTGATTTGTTCATATTGAGTGTAAATTGTAGCTATGTATGTTATCATATATGTTAAGATATATGAGAAAATATCGAGTGGCGGTTTGGAAGTTTAGCTCATTATATAAACGTGACCATGTGTCTTCAATTCCTTCTTCAAAACGTCCCATTACTTTGCATTTGGAAACTGCTCAATCACAAACATACTGATTATATCCTTAATTGCTTAGATGTCATACTATTATAATGGTGAATTTTAACTAAATGCACACAGAGATTTTCTGACTATGAAGAAAGTCTCATTCTTAATTAAATGACCCCCGTACAAAGAGTTAAAAAATAAGTGTAAAACAACCTAGCAAAATAAGTCGATACAATAAAACAATAAAAAACATATATTCTGAAATCACTTATGTCGGCCCGGGCAACTGTGCAGTGTGATCAACGTCAAAAATACATTTCAGCATTGCATAACATCTGTTTACGAAGTCGCACAGCATTTGTGTTGATCTAAAACTACAAATTAAAGTGTTGACGATGAAGTCCTTCAAACCATTTAATATTGCATTTGAATGTTGCTGGGCCATGTCAAGCTGTTTAAGCAATCAGGAAGGCCCGGGACAATTCCAGAGAATCGAATCAAGCCTTTGGTGTCCCCACCCATGGGAGATTACTTCAACTTTTATCAAAACTAAACAACCACACACTTAATCCAAGTAAAAAGGGAGGGAGTTATGGGTGGGTTAATTTAAAAGAGAGACAAAATATTACAATAATTCAGTGTATGAACATTGCTTGCGTGAGACTTACTGCTGTTACCAGAGAGTGTAAGCATATTAAGAGCACAGAAAGTTTAATAGCTGTAAACTGGGACTTAAGCAACAAAAAAACAAAAACAAAAAAAACTTTACTTTAACTATCTTCCTGATGTATTGTGACTGCTGGTGCTCTGTAGCTCTTCCTCATGGTGCCGTGGGTTGGTATGCAGTGTATGATGGTGGTAAATCCTGATCATATTCACTTGCTTTTTGATAATTATTGCCTTTAGCTTATCATAATTGATTATTAAATGCAACTGTTTGTACCAAAATGACCCATTATGTGGTAATTATTGGTATCTTTAATTTGTTAAAAAATTTCCAAAAATTGTTGTTGTTTGTTTTTTTGTTTTTTGTTTAAAATGACAAAGTTTTCCCTTATAAATTTACTCTTTGGCTAAAATAAGAAAAAAAATAATACAAAACTAAATTTTAAAGTCCCTAGAAAGACTTGTGAAGTTGTTCAAACGAAACATATTATAATATTCGGCATATGTTACATATTTTGGCACTAGTTCAGTTTTACAGATTAAGTGTAGCAACACATATAGGGTTAGACTTCCATTTGGATTTGCCGCAACTGACTGCCAAAAGGAAAACATGTAGAATTTGTAAAACTGCATTTTTCTGAAAACGCAGAAATTAAAAATTGTTGCAAAACATTTCACTTTTTTTCACGGATTTCAGACCTATGTTTTGCTTTTAAATTTTAACTTCACAAGTCAGGGAGAATCATTTTACCAATTCCGCGAAGTTCTGTGGAATCAGACCACAGATGTACATCGAGGATCTACTTTGATAACGCGGGTGATAATATGACGCTGACGTTATATAACGTGACGCTGACGTTACAGAAACCATGTTACAAGAATTGCAAGAAAACAAACGGTCTAAATGATGTTTAAGTTTTTTCAATAAAATATCGCTATAGCCATATTTTATTGAAAAATACATAAACTTCATTTATTCTGCTGATTAAACTTTACGGATAATCAGAATAATCAATCTTAATAAAGCTGAACCCACATTCATACAGAACTAATTTTCCATACGCCAGCTCCGGTTTGCAAAATGGAGCTTTTTGGTACATAGTACTACGCATAATGCTCCTTACGTTATGTGTAGGATTTTTCACCGTTTATCGAAAAACATTAAAACCTCGAAAATTCCAACTTCGATTTTTTGAAGTGCTCGCTTATTCAAATAAATGTGGGATTCAGAGGATACAGAAAATAGGGCATATTGTAATAACATGTTTGTCTTCTTAATGCTGTCTTCAGATATAAATGTTAAAACCTGGCCTTTGCCCCGTACTGTGGGGTTGGTGTGTGCGGGCGGGGGGGGGGGGGGGTCACCTGCTGGGGAATGGCTGACCTTATTATTATTTATTAAGTTTTTGGGTGCGTAAAAGAAACGATTCAACGAGACGTTTCTTTTAAGCACCAAAAAACTTACTTTTGATAGGAGGAAAAAGAACTGATACATGTAATAATTAGTTTAGTGGTTATATATTTTCATGTCCTACTCCATATTATTGGAGCAACTGATAGTTCCAAATGAAACATCTAGTCCCGAAGATTTCGAATTTACTAGATTAGACTGTACATATACGCGTTTTCATTTTTTTACTCTGATTCTTCAGTTGTATCAGGCTAATCATAAATGGTTCTTTAAAAAAGGCCAGCGTACAACGCCGTGATATGTACAAATTTGACGCCTTTGCAACTTTGCTCAGGTATATATTAGATGTTGCATTGCTAAGTTAGCGATCTTCCATGCGAACCAAATATCTATGTATCTTGAGCTGCACTAGAATGAAGGGTGAGGTTGTTCCGTTAAACATGTTTAAGCCCCCCAATATTGCTTTACTGGCCGTTCCAAGGAGGTGCTTCTTTTATGGATCCTTTTTGTTACATTGTATTCATGTTTTAAGTTTGTCTTTGTAATACTGTCTTGTCTGTTTCTTGCAGCCTTGTGATCATCTGCTGGGAAAGGGCTGATCTCTTGGCTTTCTTGTGTTTTGTGTTTTCTTGTGTTTTTGTCACTTTCCCTTGTGGTGTCCCGGCTCAGGTGAGGTACTTGATTGCATCAATTCCTGATCTTCGCCTTCCTCTTTACTTTCAAATTTTGTTCATTTTCGTGCAATTGTGACGTCAAAGTTGATTTATCAGAGACATTTAAAGCAGTTCATCTTTTAAACATACTGTAAGCTATTTTTTTAAAGTCTTTGCGAGTTAACTATAAAAATGCGCTATTCCTTCTGATATAAAAGAACAGGAATAAGATAAACGACACCAGTCATTCTCTTAATGAATCTGTCAGGGTCCCGAAACCTCAGCTGCTCATTTCCCTATGTTCTGCTTACTAAATTGATACGAATTATCCATGTCTAAGATCTTGCAGATCTGATGGCATGGTTCAGTTAACTTCAGTGGCATCACGTGCTGCAAAACAGTGTGTAGTTTATTATCAGCAGGCTTCTGATGACACCAGCTGATCTGGATCTACACTGACTTTAGAAATAGTTGGCCTCAGCAGGACAAAGTGTGTGGAATGCAAGATTGTCATCTTAATGAAATAGTCAACTCGATTAGCTGCTCAGTGTTATGCGGAAGGAAAATGCGCTGTCACTTTGCGTAAAGTAACACGGAGACGAGAGTATTGTCGAAGTTCAACATTTTACCAAAACAATGATGACAAGTTAAAACAAAGGATTTTGTGAAAATAGTCGGAACAAACTAGTTCAAAGAACCTACAACGTTAAACTATTAGACTTCGAGCTAAAAAAGGTCCTGCTCCCCCCCCCCCTAGGGAATTTTGCAGACATATCCTATCTTGAAGAAAATTTCAAGCCGCATCTTTTAAGAGATGTTTGCACTCTGTGCTCCGGGGCGTTAGTCTCTGACAGCTTGTTACATATGTTACTAAAACAAACTAAGGAAAAAATCAAAATGAAAGTTTGAGCTACAGAAAGAAAGCATTAAACCAACTAATTATTCAAATTTCTTGTGTAGTTTGCAAGCTGGATGCCTAAGCTACATAAAAGCAGCATTTTAAACAAAATTACAGCCTTAAATGGTGTGATATGCGTTACATAGATTACATTTCCCTTTGAAAGTTGAAATTGTGACTAACATCATTTAATTTTGCAGACAATTTGTGCATATTTACAAGAATTTTTAATCTAAGTTTACTAAAATACTTATTGGACTAATAGAAAAAACAAAGTTTGCTTTTCTATCTCAAATACATTGTTTTATATGAGCTATTAAACAACCCTACCCCCAATTTTAAGTATCCAATTTGGGTATCTATTATTGAAGAAAAATATATGAAAATATTTGACGCTTGTTGATATCTTATATTTTTGGCACTGTCTTGCTAATGCAATAAAGAATCATACATTTGCAAGTTTGACATCATGATCAGAGCACTCATTTAAGTATGTAACGTATGTTACATGGCATAATGAATGAGCAAGAAAATTGTCTTGGAAGTAAGAGATGATATTTCAGAAAAAAATACTTTTTTTCACATGTTTTCCTATTAATCTCTAGCCTCTGGCGCCTTAGTCTTAGTATTACAGTCATTGCTGATAACAAGGTTATGGAATTGTGTTACAGATGTTATATATAATCTTTTTTATCACATATTTCCTAATGCCTATAATATTAAAATATATAAACATTTTTTTAGAAAATACTAGTTCTCATTTAAATGACACAATTCAATAAATATTCCTATTAAATATAATTATTCAAAAACAATCTTTATTCAAGTCACCCGCACAATGTCTATCATGGTGTCTGCTTCTATGGCAAAATAATCAACCATTTCATCACAACCAGTAGAATCATGGCATAGTATTTGGACTGCAAACTGAGTTCAATCCTGTTCCTCTCCACCCCTTTGGGAATTGTGCAGACATATCCTACCTTAAAGAACAATTCAAGCTGCATAAAATAAGAGATGTTTGCACTCTATTAACTAGGGGTTAAGCCTGTAATGGTATGATATGTATGTTACCATATCAATTTAAGAATAAATGGATTGAAAACCTGAGAAACAGAAAGAAGACAAAAAACTATCTATTTATTTGAATTATCCATGTAGTTTGCATGCTGAATACCTTTGATACATAAGAAAGTGTTTTTAACAAATATATAGCTTCCTATGGTGTTATATGTGTTACATTAATTAAGGTTACTTTTTAAAATTGGTAATTGTGACAAACATCACTTATAAGCATTTCGTGTGGTCCTCCTCTTATGCCATCAAAAGACTTAATTTTCTTTGTACTTGTTGCCAGTGCCAGCGTCAAACAAATTGACTCAGCTATAAATTGAATCCTTAGCATTCTTCAAAAGCAGAAACAGCATGTCAGTGTCATGGGATCAAACACCTGACTAAATATGAGTTTAATGCCATTTCACATATATGCATACAATGGAGTATGACTCTGGTATATGTCTCTTCCTGTGAAGTGGAAAGAGCAATCTTACTGTAGCTGCCTCTGCATCCGTGCTAGTTTAATGATAACTTTGCTCTGATTGTGCAAAAGCTATGTCTCTACCGTGTACCTCTATGAATACTTTAAGATTTCAGATATTAGTCAAACAGAAATTTGATAGGCTGCTTTTTTGCATCATTTGCCATGGAACCTATCCTGTCCTTTGGTGCTTAAGTCCTCAGGTCTTAGATCATTAGCATTTTGCTGCGCCCAAAGAACTTTATAAGTTTTCTTTTGTTACATTGTTGACTCTTGATGGTTTTGGCAGGCCTTCTGAAACAATTTCTGTTACACTTTGAAAGTTATCTGGTATAAGAGAAAGAATATGAAGTTGGAGATTGCCATCAATTATGTTTGCAGCTGGTTGTTTTTTTGATGTCAGTACATTGAAGCAAGCCTTAAGATAATGTAAAACCTATGATTTCTCAGTTTTTGCAGCCATATGATTAGCTGTTGCATTCAAAAGAAGGAAAGTGGACTATGGGTAGAATAGGATAACCAGTAGTTCTATATTATGCACTATGGAAGATTTATACAGAGTAAACAAGTTGATAAGGTGCCTCATTTCATGACCCATTGAAAACACTGAAATTGAAAACACTTGCCTCTGACTCTGTAATCAAAAAGGATGTCAGGACAATGCCCTTGCTCATTTATTATGACGAGTTATATATGTTACATCCTTTAATAAGCGCTCTTATCTTAGAAACTTAGTGAACCATTGAATTGAAAGGGTCTAATTTGCGCTCTATTCATCCTGCATTTCATTGCTTTACCTGCTGTGATAGATCTAGTTCGTTTATCTGAAGGTAAAGGGTTACCTCGGTTTCAGGTCTTCAGAAGTACTAAGACTTCAAATAAGTTTTTGAATGCTTGGGGAAAGGTAATAAGTGCAGAGACATTATTAGATGAAAATATTTTGTTGCATGTCTGGAAAGGCTACATTTATAAAAGTTAACCAGCTAAGATATGGTTCTTTATCACAGAAATATCAAGGTACATCAGTCAAGATACTCATTGCTTTTAATGGCATAGTTTTCCTCCTTGTAAAGCTTTAGTCTTTCTCCTACTTGCAGAGTATCACTTGAAACACATACTCAAAGAGCCAACTACTAGGAATTCATATCAGTTTCCGAATGTTCGAAGCCATGGATGGCAAAATTGGAAAGTTGATAGTGGCTAATCAATTTTGAGTGGACTGGTGGTAAAATTTGTATAACAGTAAATGATTGAAATATTGTGTGATGATTCTACTAGTTGCAAGGAGGCGTGTGATAGTAATGATTACCACAGAAACAGACAACGACAAACGTTTAACATGAGTGTTAAATCGATGAGAATTAGTTTTGACCATTTCATTTATTGTATTGTCTTGTACAAATGTAAAACTATCTTTCTATTTGTTGCTCTATATTTAGCATTATATGCACAGTATTAGGAAATGTGTTCAAAAGGTCATTGATAACATCTGTAACAACAGTCCATGGGCTTGATAATCAGAAATGAAAATAATTTCTAGTGTTTTGGCATCAAAGACTTTTATTATAAGTACACATTAAGTGTCCTGATCTTAAACTTAATGACATCTTGCAGATATATGAGCAAGACAGAGTAAGAAAATGTAAAATATCCACACGCTGCAATCACTTTCATGTGTTTTACTTAAACGGTTATAACAAAATTTGCTTCTCTGTAAAACTGGGAGTAGGGCTGTGTATAAGCTCCTATTAGACAATATATTTAAGATAGAAAAGCAAACTTGGTTTTTCCTATTCATCAATTGAGTATATGTTTGTAAAATCTAATAAAACAGTTTGAAACCGAGTCATAGTAGTTGTTTAACTAAATGACGAAAGCCACATTAATAGCTTTTAAATTATAATTAGGCTCATGTAAAGCACAAAACACCACAGTTAGCCGTATTAATGTTAAACAGCTTCCATATGTAGTAAAGACAACCAGTATGCAGACTAAAGAATGTCAATTTATTAGATAATTTAAATGTCTTTTTTTAGCTCAAACATTCAAATTTCTTATTCTCAAATTGATATAGTAACATATGTAACAAGCTGTTACAGGCTAATGCACCGACTTACAGAGTGCAAACATTTCTTATTAAATGCACCTTGAATGGTTAAATAAGATGCAATATGTCTGCAGAATTCCAAAGGGGATTAAGATGGAGCAGGCCCTTACTCAGCTTGATGTCAAAATACTGTTTGGTGATTTTACTTATCACGCTAACATATGTAACGCTCTCTGATCTTTAAAACTTGGTGACAACTAGCAGATCTATAAGTCTTTATCATATGACCCAGCTTAAAATCCCTAAACAATGTAAGCTATCCAGCAGCTGCGAGTTTTTTTTTCATAATTTTAGCTCAAACTTTCAAACTACATTTCCTTTATTGAATATAGTAACGCATGTAACATGCTGTTTCAGACTAACGCCCCAACATAGAGAGTGCAAACATCCCTTATTCGATGCAGCTTGAGTTGTACTATAAGAAGGAATATGTCTGCAAAATTCCCTCGAAGATATTAGAAACATTTTTAGGCATATATTACGTAATGACAATAAGCTTGCCCATTTATTACATCAGGTAACATATGTTACAGCCTCTGATATTATAAATTTTGCAACAAACTTGCAGATTTATGAGTCTTTTCATATAAGCAAATAAATCACAAACAATGAAACATATTCATCAACTGCAAATATTTTTTAACAATTTTTACTTTAGTTTTAATACCAAACATTTCACCTTAAAACTGGGTAGGGGTAGGGTTGTATAATTGCTTTTTCTAGAAAAAATATTTAAGCTAGAGAAACAAACTTTGCTTTTTCTGTTAGCCAATTGCATAGGCTTGTCAGACATGGTTAAACACATTTTGCAAAACACACAGAGAGATTGTGAATGTAAATGATACTAGCCACACTTGCAAATTTTAATGGGTTGTCTGATTTATGTAACGCATATGACACCTTAGGAAGCTGCAATTTTGTTAAAATGGCTGTCATACGTAGTTTAGATATCCAGTATGCAAATTATATGAATGATTTTTAAAAATAAATATTTTAATGTCTTTAATTTGTAGCCCAAACTTTCAATTTACTTTTTCTTAATTTGATAAAGTAACGTATGTTACAGGCTCTTACAGACTAACGCCCCGGAGCACAGAGTGCAAACATCTCTTAAAAGACTTGGCTTTTAATTCTCTACAAGATAGGATATGTCTGCAAAATTCCCTAGGGGGGGGGAGCAAACCCATTCTCAGCCATCCGTCTATATAGCTGTTTATTCGTGAGAAATTCAAAATTGAAACATGCCACCTATAGTTAAGGGAGGAAAACGTAAAAGTTATCAAGTACGGACATTTGTGAAGATCATAGTTTGACACCTTGATTAGGGGTGATTCGGCAATGCTGAATCCATAAACTCATGTTGGCAAGCTGTATAATGGCATCTTATTGACCTAATTTGCATATTTCAAGATAGCTGCCAAAATCATTGAAATTGATATAATTATTAAAGAATAAGGTTGTTTTATTGTTGAAGATGATGATGCTGTTGTTGTTTTGACTCTTTATCAAAACATTAGTACTTTGTCCTTAGATAGTTTTACCCTTAGGGTACAAGTTTTGATGGCAATTTATATAATTATTCCAGTGTATTTCCGTATTCATTGTAATAAATGTCCGTTAAGTCTATAAAAGCTTACATAAACTTGCTTTGTTTCGTATTCTGCTATTTGCGATCATGTCTACTCTTAGTACCCTTAGATTTTATAGTGATAATTGAGACAGAAGCTTTGATAATCTACAAGTTGTTTTGTTTTAACGTCTAAATATCATATGCACCAAAATGTCAGGTACATTTTGCATTCATAAATGTAACGGTCTCCCTATTCCTTAAGTACCCCTAGGTCTAATTAGACCAACCTTGCACCCTCAGGACAATTTCTCATGGGCCTCAAATTGTTTTATAGAGGCCAGCTAAACGGGCTCATTGATAAACCTATTTGTGCTATGTGAAATTGCATGGTTTCTATGGCCTCTACAGAATAAGGATTTCTCTGCCATAATAATTCATATCTCAGCAGCAACACATCCTCAAGTATTCACTTGGTACCAATTTAAAAGTGAGCACTAGCATTATTATCTAATGGTAAAATATGCAACTAATCAAATTGCATATTAATGTATATAAATGATAACGTTAGAAATAATAGAAAGTTTCAAAAGTTAAGGGGTGTACCTATATAATAATCCGTTTACTCTGTTTGCTTATGGAAATATGATTAGATATGATCATGCAATAGTGTACCTGACAAGTAAGTTCTTTGTTCTATCTACAGACGTGAAAACTTATTTATATAATTACTCATAGAGGGTGGAGTTTAGCATTGCTATTCATGAAGGAAAGGGTTAAGTAAAATGCCGCGTCTTAGCTTTAATTTAGTACAATTTAAGCTTGGTAGTCTGGATAATTAGCAGCAAACAGTTTAATACAAATGTAGCTATTAAGGTGCACGTCATTATTTTCTTTACCATTTTTCTTTTCTTTCTAACAATTAATTTACTATTCAAGAATATTATATTTATCTGATCATTGAGCAACAATTTCTCTGTCTAAGTATTTAATTGGTATCATGTTTGTTAGGGTAGAACAATAAGCAAATGAGAAATAGGTAATTTTTAAAGACTCCCCGCTTTATTTTTTTTTGCTATTTTTCTTTCCTTTTTAATGCTGTCTTAAATATTCATCAATATGCAAATTAGATAATTTGTACATGTTAATTGAACCACTGCGTCAAATTGCTATGCCTTAACCATTACTCTAACACAGCTCTCCTATAGAGCGCATGGCAAAAAAACGTGAAATATCAAACAATGATTCACAGTTTTGAAAGCAAAAGGTAAACGCGCTTTATCTGACGTCATTTATTGCTACAAAATGACGTCATTCATGGCGTTAGACGGTGTAACGTCGTATTTGCGCTTGAAAGACGTTACAAATACATGTTTACGTATGCCACACAGTCCAACTATTGGCGGGAAATATTCAATGCAATGGCGGAAAGTCAAGTTGGAAGAAGCTGAAGACTTCAAATGTGTTTTCGTCGTTTATTGTGTTAGAATCGAAATAGATCAGCTCTAGATAGTGCGTGAATTGTTGAGTAATAATTCACTGTTTATCGGTCAGGTGTTCGAAGATAAATCACTCGCGCGGCGCGCTCGTGATTTGATCTTCTTTACAACTGACCTCCAAACAGTGAATTATTACACAACAATTCACTGTTAGAGCTGATCTATTTCTTAATTTGGTACCAAAAGGTAAGTGAGTATGACCAAGTTTGAAAGTCTAGAATAGTTAGCTAAAGTTTTAGGTACGTACACTCTCTTAACCCATAAAGCGCCACCTATAATTTGCAGCAGACGACAATTTCAGATTTTGCTGCTTTTTCAAAAATAATATATAAGACATAATATACTAGAGGACTTTGAAAACGCATCACCATATTTTTGCACTTTTCTTGCAAACCGTACATGCGATTGAAGTTTTAATGTGCAACACAGAATTGGTATGAATCAGGTGTTAATTTGGCTGCACTATCACGCGTCGCTGCGGATGACGTCTCATGGGTACATGCAGCATCCAGCACCTTTCTGCACAGTAAAATGAAGCTTTTTATTATTTTACGTTTAAACTGTGGCGTGTATGATACCATATCACCAAAAGAGCGTATAGACTTTTTTCTAATTAAAAGAAATTGATAACTTCAATATTTCGAAAATAAACGTCGAAATTGAATATCAATTTATAGCTCCTTTTTAGAAACATCCCCATAAGTTACCTTTATGCGCGCTTTCATTACTGATATTGACTACATACACTGGCAGTCATGTGGGGAAGACGTTTTGATGTAAATCATGGCAGGAGATCTGCTGTCATGTGATCGAGAACGTCTTTAAAAATTACTTTAACGTCACTTGCACAATATAAAAGACACGTGATACAAGCGAAATTTATGCATAATCGGTCATTTGTATATGCCCTTAGCCTCTTCCAATAAAACCGGACGTAAAAAAAATCGAAACTTTGAAAGGCCCAAGACGTTGAATTTTATTACTAGACTATAGTTATCAGGGTGGGTGGGGTATGGCGGTATTTTGAAAGGGGTGTAATTTTGAGCATACCGAACTGTCAATTCATTTCTAATCGTTTAATGATGAAAATGCAATCGTGAAAGAAGCAAAGGACGCAAATCTGTTGAGTCAGGAAGCAAAACTAACGCGTGTTAATTTGTAGCTGAATTTGTGTCCTTCAAAATCGACCACCCCTGTCTTAAAACGGATACTTTTTCAATACCTTAAAGTAAATTTACAGCCATGAAATTTTTAGGACACACTACAAGGTGGTCAGACTATGATATGCAATAACAATTATCTCGCTCACATTCTCAGGGTTTGTGAAATATAGGATTTAATCTGGGTGATTAGTTTTCAAAGTCCTTAAGTATATTTCGTGAGAATCGTGTGCTGGCGGACGATTTTCATGAAATATCACAGTATGTAAACTGAAATAAACATCCTGTACCGTTCCTCCGCTAGCTCACGCCTTATAAACATGAATAACAGCACTCGTGCGTAACCAGTAGTCGGAAAATGCGTGTATTTAGGTACATGTACACGTTTCGATTTATATTGTTAGCGATACAGAAAATACACATTCGAACAAGGTAAGAAAAGCCATTTTATCTATTTTATTCCGTTTTATTCCATGATTTAACGGTTTCCGCCTTTTCGTTTTGCTTTGTTAAAAAAACTTGCTCACAATCAGAGCCGTTCCGTGTCGAAAACGAGCTTAAATACCAGATTGCACGGTTTTAGTGGAATTGGCAATCACATGTATACATGATTACATGGTTGTAACTGTAACAGTTACTTACATCTATGGAAAAAATGAATTTTGATAGGTGGGCCCTCGCAATTACAGCTGTACCAACAACTCTCACATCACGATTTCCGACAACTGGTTACGCACGAGTGCTGTAATTCATAATGTATAAGGAGTGAGCTAGGAGGAACGGGTACAGGATGTTTATTTCAGTTTACATACTGTGAATATCATACCTTATGTTTTCGAAATTAGGGAAAGATGTTGCAAAATTTGTCGTCTGAGGCAGTCGCGATTGGCGCTCTAAGGGTTAATATTAAATTAGAAAAAAATATCAGAAGTTTGGCGGGAAAAACGACCTGCAATTGAAGACATTCAAAGTAATTTTCCGCATTTGCAGGCCATATGAACTGGTGCCGTGCTATCATCTAAAAAGATAAGTATAGGGGAGCGACCCAGACAACTGTGGTATATCCCTTCAAATGGAACACTGTTTTGGGGCAATAACATTAAATCTACAAATAGGAATTTTAATTTTAATTCGAAAATATATTTACCAAATACACCCTAACCAAAAATATTTTTTGAAGCTTGTATACATTTTGATAGATGGCAGGACCTCTGACACTTTGATAGGGTATCTGCCTATTTTTCAGACGCTTCACAAAACTTCCCTATGCATACGATATCACTGGTATCCTTTTGAATAGGACGCTTGATGTATTAGGGACGAATAAAGGTTATAATTAGACAGACAGACGCCTACGACAAAACAGGACCCACTACCAAAGGGGGTATGGGTTGAAAAGTTTGACTTAACCAAAACATTTAGAAATCAATTATTTTCACCTGTAAGGGTATTATATCATTAATACTCGATTACAAATTCAATGAAAGTATTTCAAAGTCCAAAATCATGAGCATTTCAATGATTATTTTTTGCTGTTTTTATCTATCTTATTTGTTAAGAACTATTTTGAAGTGCAACTGTAGTCCATATTTAACATTGATGACAATGTATTTACATGGTGCAATATGATGCAGCAATGTACTATAATCATTCATCCATGCGTAAAGTACACCTAGTCAAGGATCATTTAGTTTATGTATATCAGATAGATACAGTATATGTGCAAAATAATCTCCAATTGAATTTAGTAAAAGGACAGTTTTCATAGTCTATGAAAAATATGCTAAAAACGTTGTAATAATTCATTACTAGGTGGTTATAAAAAGAAAGCTTACTTGTACTAATTATTTCATTGTACCGGCAAAAAGAATATCAAGAATCCAAATGCTAATGTTCGGGCTCGCCTAGACGTCACATTTTGGGCTGTGGGATATCATGCCCCCCACGCCCGAGTCCCAACTAGCTTTTCACATATATAACGCTAATATGAGAACACACTTACGTGCAAAAGGATTAGTTGGGACTCGGGGGTGGGGGTGGGAATGATGTTTTAAAAATATTTTTCTATTTCCTATATGCATAATACCAAAATTGACAAATTCAGCCCCAAAATAAAGACATACATTCATTGAAATAGTAAATTGAATGCAAACACATTAAATTGAGACCAACAGCAAGCTTATATATGAAGATGGAAGTATTTGATCGACTTTAATTTTTATCAAAATTATAGGCAGCGATACACTGCGATTCCCATTACCACCGTCAGAGGTCCTTTTAAAATTCTTAATGTTTTATGCCAAATAACATTCCCTGCTTGTACCTTGAGAGATATGGATCAATGATTATCAGTTGAATATAAACCATGTTTATACTAATATAAGACAACTTACAATGCATCAGTGGGTTTTAAATGTAGCTGCATATTGGCCTGCGTTGCTGTTTATCAGCATAGTCAACAATAATCCAGTTATACACCCATGTCACAAAGACGGTGACCCAAACGAAAGGCTACATCTATAGATGTCTATTGCCCCAAATCCCTCTTAGTTGGAAGCGCCCGTTTGCCTAGCTATTCCGTGAATGGGTCTGCTTATTGATCTCACCACTCCCATATGAAAAGAGGAATATTTTTCCATCATATAAACAAGCAGTAAAAGTTAAATATAAAATGAAATGTAGTACATGCAAGCGCTCGTACATCTGTGATCTTATTCGTATTTTTAGGCCTGTGCATTTCTTTTTGTACGCTCGCACATAAAGAGACATGTACAAAAAATACAGTTAGGTAGACAGACGGAAGCAGGCAAAATGATGGTACTTGGTAGGCATGAAACCGCGTTAAGAACCTATTATCCGTAGAACTATATAAACAGCTTGGATTGCGTCGTAAACCGCACCAAATGATGTTACAAAATAATCGTCTGCTGTTATCTCTAATGGACATGTTATAGCTGAGCAATTCTACGATATCTATCTCAGGTGTATTTCACTGACAGTGCATAAATGGGTACTAAACGGGTATTATCATTCCAACAAAAACTAAATTATTTATTTTACAAGATATCAGAGCAGTGAGATTGATATCATTCTCCGCCAAAATTTAAATCTAGCTAGGGTTTAGCTATATCTATGCGCATCCAAATTTTCAGGGTGAATAAACCTTCATGTAAAATTTTAAAAACGAAAAACTTTGTTCCATTTGAGGTGCAATATTACAAAAGTCGTCATATTCATGATATTGGCATTAACTCTAAATTAGTCTCCCAAATTTAAGGCTATGCTTAAAAAAAGTTGGTTTGCCACTTCCCACTGGGATGTTTTAGAGCTGGGTGGGTAGGTAGCTTTATTGCATATGCAAAAAAAAAATATCTGGGTATCGAAGATGCCCAGATAAAAGAATTCACCATTATAGAAGTGCTAAAGATGAAACATAAAATATAGGCATTTTGCTCAGTTAGCAAAAATAAGAAGTAAAGAAAAATCCTTATTCTGAGACCATAAAAAGTTTTTGTAAGGGGGATAAAGTGCTGGGTAGGTAGGAGACGGCTAACGAACATTTTTTTAATTTAAGTCTAAGCCATTTATTTGTGCTGTAAATATTTAAATGAAGTCTTATCATTAAAAAATGAATAAAAATAATTAGGCCAAAGAAAAAAAGACTGTGTTTAGGGTAACCCGACTCTGCCTAAATTTACTGGTGAAACCTAGAATTTTTGTCAGGTTTTCTACGAAACTAATATAATTTAATGCATTTTGAAAGGCAAAATGCCTTTCAAATGCATACAATTATAAAACAATTTCCAGAAAAAAAAATAAAAAATATATTATGTGTACTATACTTCCAAAAGTTTTCAGACCCGTTACCCGAAACACATTTTTTTGCCTAAACAAAATTTATTCAACGCTACATTTCTTGTACACATTTTCTGTGACTTACTCGAGTAAAAATGCTGCTTTTACTAAAAAAAAGATAATGATGTAACAAGTCAATTACGAGTAAAAGTCAAAACCACAAAAAAATCAGAACCAAAACAATTATAAAGAAAAACTTTGGGTGTTTTCTTTTTCATTAAATCATTTACTCCAGCCTCGCTTCGATGATAAATCATTTTCTGACAAATCCTGATGACTGCGTCAATTGCATAATGTTAGTTATTTAATCACCATGGATACACGATATACACTAAGTTAAGAAATAAATGTAACTGAAGGAATATGATTTTAACCATGCTCATTAGACCATTCAGAATTATTTCCTAAGCTATAGACTGAAATGGACACTTGAATGCTACGTGTACTTTAATGAAAGAGCGTCTTCTATAAATGAGCCGCGACATGAGATTTCCAACAATGTGATATGTGCGACCAGCAAAGCCTCAGACCAGCCTGTGTATACGCGCAGTCTGATCAGAGCCTTTGCTAGTCGCTTCAATATTCTATGACTGTTAAGCTAATGACTGAACACCATTTGGAGTTTCTAAGCTAAACAGGGGGCTGCACAGGCTCGTCTGAGTCTACACTTGTCAAAATGCCACATTGTTGGAAATCACATGTCAAGGCTCAAATGTGATGCACAGAAAAATAACTCTATCACAGAACCCTTTGTGGTAAATGTTCTAAAATTTCAAACACCACTTGCCTGGCAGAAAGGGCCTAGATAAACAGTAGAGACCCTGACCAGACTGATTCTGATGAGGCAGTATAATCTGGACCCTCCCTGATTGCTATTGTGACAAGCATTTTTGTGAATTCCAACCCTGAAAACCAACATTTTATTAAACAGATAGAGAAAATGTGTTCGAGAATATTAAAACATTTACCGTAAATACAAATAAGTATTTACCATTTTAATACAAGACGCATTTCCTCATTTTCGTCCGTAGTACCGATGCGGTACTACGGACAAAAATGGGGAAATGCGTAGTTTGACCTACATAAAGCGATAATTGGTCTTTTTGAGAGTGACCGTTTTACACAGGTTTACTGTATATGTAGCACTTGCGGATTAGCATTATAGCTTACAAAAGACTACACATACAATGGTAATTAGCAACAAACCAAAGTGCTCATAAATGGGAAATAAGAACTGTCACGGAACAGCAAATGGCGCCTTGTCATAAATATCTAAAATGTTGAGAGCAAGCAACATCTCTATGACCTTAACTTTGCGGTGTATGCGGAAAGTGGAACTGCATACAAATTACAGAAAAAAAAACCTGTGTAAAACGACCACTCTCAAAAACACCAAAAATTGGATTTCAAGACCAATTATCGCTTAATGCAGGTCAAAAGTATTGCAGAATGCTCCAAGTGGAGCATTCAGCAATACTCTCGACCTTCATTAAGCTACGAATTGTTATTAAGATCTTTGTTTTGTCTATTTTTGAGTGGCCGTTTTACGCAGGTTTTACTGTAAACAAGAGTGTGTATGGTTGTATTTGATAAATAGTTCAGTAGATTAAGTTGTTTAAAAAAGTAAACATGGAAATAGAGTTCGAAGTTTACACTTAACTGTCCAATGTGAGTGTGAAAGCTATATCCGAAAAGACAGGTTTTTAAGTAAGATGTCATAATCTTTGGTAAGGGGCTAAACATAGCAGAAAAATTGTGTTTTAACACTAAATTGCAATGTTCAAAATTGAGTGATAGCTGGTATTTTATATATAGAGGATCTTACACGCGTGTTCATGCTTTTTTGAATTTATTATACAAGTTGAGTAAAAGCGATAAAATCGAGGCTTGCTGAACATTTTTATCGCTCTTTCGCAACGAGTTTAAAGCTGCATACTCTGTAACTATGAACATTTTTCGAAAAAAAATATTTTCCATTTATATCATTTGTAAAAGTAGAATAAAGTTATGTTGTCACAATAAATCTAATTTCTACAGCTGAAAACTGCATGGAAAAGTGATTTATCTTATAAAAACAGGTGTATTTTCTCTTGTTTGTAATTATTTGCGTCCCTCCAATAATTCTAGACAGTTAATTTTTAACATAAATGCTGTTGTTTTGGAACTAATAATTTGTTAATTATTACGAAAAAGGTAAAACGTATACCTTAATTTTAGTATATATAATGTGTTCTTGAAAAATAGAAACATTATTTTTAAAATGAAAATATCAAAAGTTACAGATTATGCAGCTTTAATAAATCACCATTGTTATATTCTATTGAAAATACTTTGAAATCTCATTTTTGGTGTGAAAACGTTCAGATATTGCCATTATGTACGCACATGGACGTCATAACGTAACGTTTGTAAATATGTAAACCACGGGTGGTTTGCCGATTGTGATACATGGCCTTATATCACTCCCAGACGCAAAGTCATGTGATATAAGATGTGTAAAGGGGTACGTGCATTAAGGGGCTAATTTCGCCTCCTCTGGAGCCAAAAACTGAAAAATGCTTTTCATCAATTTCTTTTGATTGGTTTATTAGAAAAATAACTGAAGTGTAAAAGTTTGGCAATTATCTAAATTTTACTTTTGCTATGGTAATAATAATGGCCGTCGAAAAGGCTTAAAATAGAGAAATTGCCATTTTGGACCAAATTTCAGGCTGTTGGAGACCGATTTTTAAGAAATAGATATCAGCACAGCTAAATACCAAAATATCCTTTTAATATGTTGTGTGCTGTGTTCTCATCTTCTGTTAAAATATTTTTTTTTGATATTTGCTTGTGCTCTATGTTAACTCGGACCCAGTATACAGGGATGTTAATTTCTCTGCCAAACCTCCCAAATTTGCTCCTAAATTTCCTATTTCAAGCCCATTTTGGCGGCCAGTTTTGTTACGATAGCAGCGGCGAAAGTCGAAGTAATTCGAGAATTTTAAACGTTGGTTATTGTGCTAATAAACTAATAAGAACAATATGGCGAAAAACAACTTTTTATATTTAAGCCTCATAGGGGAGCCAAAAAAGCCCATAAATGCACGTAGCTCTTTGCTCTTGTATGTAATTGTCAAGTGGAGACACGCATGCATTTTGCCAGTATTTTCAAGAATAAACTCCTTAAAACGTACAGTAAAACCTGTGTAAAACGGTCACTCTTAAAAAGACCAAAATTTAGTTTTAAATACCAATAATGCTTAATGCAGATCGAAAGTATTGCAGAATGAGCATTCTGCAATACTTTCGACCTCCATTAAGTTACCATTTGTCACTGTCTATTTTTGAGTGGCCGTTTTATACAAGCTTTATTGTATGTGACAGTTCCTTTCTGCGTTCACAAACGCAGTAGGTGTACAGTGTACAGAATGACACACGATCCATGTTTTGCTCTTACTAGCGGTTGTTTATCTTTGAATTAACAAATTTGTGCAAAAATTGTACAAAAATTATATTTGTACATATCTATTATTAAGATGCTGTAATAAAGAGTATATTGACGCCAAAAAAAACGGACAACTGGCTGCTGTCATCCCTGTTGCTGTAACGTGACGCTTATTTCTTCCACTTGACAAGAAAGAAAGCATTTATCTTTTAACTCTTTAAGACCAATGGAATTTTACATAGAGTAAGATACAGTCAAGTCAGAATGGTCCGTTATGTATTATTGAGGGATCACAGGTTATAATTTCCAAAATATATTGCATTTCTTTCTCTTAAGATCAAGTTTGTCTTAGCGAACAGTGCAGACCCTGATGAAATGCCGCCTTCACTGTTTGCCAAAGTCCCCATTTAGGGGCTTTTGTTCCTCAAAGGGTTAATGCATGTCAATGATATATTAACCCGCCAATATTGAATCATCAAACTTGTCACTCACAAGCTTACATGACTTGTATATTTCACTTTATTCTTTCTTTCTTTCTTCCTGTCTTTCGTTGCTTGCGGCGACCATCGGCTTCTGCTTATAAAGTTTGCTTACATTTCTGGATACAGCTCCGTTTGACACTCAAATATTAAGCATACTTTGAAATCTTTCTTTTCTGTAAGAATTGTTTCTTTCAAATCGGAAAACTTAAAGAGACTAGGTCTGCAACTATGAACATTTTTCGAAAAAAAATATTTTTAAATCATTTGTAAAAATAGAATTAAGTTATGTTTTCACAATAAATAAGTTCAGTACAGCTAAACACTGCATAGAAAAGTGAATTATCTTATAAAAACAGGTGTTTTTTCTCCAGTTAGTAATTATTTAAATCCCTCCAATAATTCTAGACAGTGGATATTTAACATAAATGATGTTGTTTTGATTGTGATAATTTGCTAAGATTTACGAAAATGGTAAAGTCTTTACCTGAATTTGAGTATTTTTACTGTATTCTTGAAAAATAGAAACTTTATTTCCAAAATTAGAATATCAAAAGTTACAGACTATGTAGCTTTAAGTATTACTGATTTACATATTATGTTTTTAATTAAATGAACGAAAGCAAAGTATCGACTTACCATAAAAGAATTAACTGGGGTGTTTTTATCATCCTATATAGCTTAATAGAAAAGCACCATCGCAGGAGACAGTCAAAATAGTTTCTTGAAATGTTTATCGATACATGCTCTTTACAAGCTAGGAGGAGTGTGTTGAGAAAACCAATCTTACATGGGAGGCCGCTTTAGTCAAGTTAAGTCACATACATGTCTGCTTTTTTTCTTAGAACGATGGAATTGCAAAAAGTTTGGACACAGATAAGACTGCTCACTTAAGAGCCGTCTGATCAGAGTCCAAACTGTTTGCATGCAACTGTATATAACTTTCTGTTCTTTTAACCAAAATTACCCAGATCCTCTGGAAAGCTCCCATTAACTTAAACTCTTTGCTTGCTGGGTAATTTTGTTTGTTTGTTTGATTTGATTCTTTACGTCCCATCAACAATCTCTCAGTTAAACAGGGACGGGTCTTCCTGGGTTGAACCAGTACTAAGCTAGGATAAATGTGTCTTGCTCAAGGACCACAACGCAGTGGTGCCGATGAGGCTCGAACCCGCGACCCCTCGGTCTCGAGTCAAGCACTCTACCACTGAACCACTGCGCTCCCCTGGGCAATTTTGTATCCTTTTTGTCGTCTGCTGATTTTTATTTCAAAATCAACTTTTTCGAAAAATTATTTCATAAATACCATCAGAGTGTCAAATAGTTTGAATCCAGATCAGGCCCGACCTTTTGTCGGGCCTGATCTGGGTCCAAACTGTTTGCATAGGTTATAAGCAGACAATACCAGCTCTCAACTCATTGTTGAAACATTTGGTTAATTACATCTGGAGTTCCACTGTTATGTATAGCAGGTATTTCAGTCGACTAGGGGACTGGGTGTCTTAGTGGAATGGCTGGTTTGGTTAATTCAGTGGACTGGGTGCGTTTAGGTGCTTTAATGGACTGGGTAGTTTGTTATGCAAGTGAACTGGGTGCGATATCAGCTGTCAACTCATTGTTGAAACATTTGGTTAATTATATCTGGAGTCCCGCTGTTATGTATAGAAGGTGTTTCAGATGACTAGGGGATTGAGTGCTTCAATGGAATGGCTGGTTTGGTTAATTCAGTGGACTGGGTGCGTTAATGTGCTTTAATGAACTGGACGGTTTGGTATGCAAGTGAACTGGGTGCGTTTGGGTGATTTAATGGAATGGTTAGTTTGGCGTGCAAGTGAATGCGTTTCAATGTACCTCGTTGTTTTTGGTGTTTCAGTGAACTGGGTGGTTCGTAGGTATTTCAGTTGATTGGGTGTTAATGGCATTAAGTGGACTGCGTAGAAATAGGGGAATTCATTGGACTATGTGGTCTGGCGTACAAACTGTGTGTTATTTGTTTGCGGGCTTTATGGTTTGGGGTGTTTCAGCGAACAGGATGACTGTAGGTATTTCAGTGGACTGGTTGGTTAATGGCGTTTAGTGGACAGTGTGGTTTAGGGTGATTCAATGGATTAGGTGGTTTTGGTGCTTCAATGAATATCCTGGTTTGCGGTGTTTCAGTGGACTACTCTGGATATTTTGGTGGACTGGTTGGTTAATGGCATTTAGTGGAATGTGTAGTTTATGGTGATTCAATGGATAAGATAGATTAGGTGGTTTGGGTGCTTCAATGAATATCCTGGTTTGCGGTGTTTCAGTGGACTACTCTGGATATTTTGGTGGGCTGGGTGTTTAATTGCATTAAGTGGAATGTGTGGTTTATGGTGATTCAATGGATAAGATAGATTAGGTGGTTTGGGTGCTTCAATGAATATCCTGGTTTGCGGTGTTTCAGTGGACTACTCTGGATATTTTGGTGGGCTGGGTGTTTAATTGCATTAAGTGGAATGTGTGGTTTATGGTGTTTCACTCAGTGGACTGTGTGGTTTGGGGTGCTTTATTGGACTGTGTGGTACGGGATGTTTCAACTGACTGCGGGTTTTTAGGTGTTTCAGTGGACCGGTGGTTATGGATGTTTCAAGTGCCTCATTCAATGTGAACATTTATAAATGCTTAGCAAAGAATTACAAATAAAGCTGTGGACGTTGCATTTTATCAACATTTAAACGTCATCTTTTCTATTGCTTAGATGTTTCCCTGAATATTCAGATTAAGTTCAATTTACTGACAAAATGGCTGACAAATGTCGTCTGCTGTCTACATGTATAAATGGCTCTTAAAGTATTAATGCGAAAAATGCCCCTCTATGAATACGACTGGAGATTTATATAAACAGCGAACACAAAAGAAGGAGACATTCTGTTCTACCAAAGTAATACATTTATTTTCTGTGGATATATTTCCAAAATTTATACGACATTTATCTATACAGTAAAACCTGTGTAAAACGGTCACTCAAAATATACAAAACAAAGATCTTAATAACAAATGGTAGCTTAATGAAGGTCGAACGTATTGCAGAATGCTCTCCCTGGAGCATTCTGCAATACTTTTGACCTGCATTAAGCAATAATTGGTATTGAAAACCAAATTTTGGTCTTTCTGAGAGATGCCGTATTACACATGTTTAACTGTATTTTAGAAAATCACACAGATTTGTGACGATCATGCGGAGAAAAGGGCAGTCAACGGTTTCCTCGGCTGTCAGAGCTTCGGCTCCGCCCGTTCTAAGACATTGAGTCTATTGGTGTTTGTTGTTGCTTCCCGTTGTGGGTGAGTTTTTGCTTTTGGTCCTGATTTTGTTATGTAGTTCTTTGTCTTCTTTCTATTTTGTCAATCATCTCGCTGAGGAAGAGATAGCTGGTTGCTTTACTTTAATTACGTTCTTACTGACTTGTGGGTGCCTGTGTACGTCTGTGTTCTGTGTCTCTTCCTCGCAGTGACCTAGGTTGGTCTGTGATCTTTGATTGTGTGATTGCCTGACCTTGAGGTTATACAACTTTTTTCATGCTCAATCTCAACTCAATTGAGCATGAAATTTCAATTGCTCATAAAACCTATAAAAGTATTTTCCTGCTTTCAAACTTGCATATATCATATGAACCGCGACATGAGATGTCCAACAATGTGGTATGTGCGACCAGCAAAGCCTCAGATCAGCCTGCGCATTTGCGCAGTCTGATCAGAGCCTTTGCTAGTCGCTTGCATATACTAGAAGTGTTCAGCTACTGACTGAACATCATTTGGAGTTTCTTAGCTTAAAAAAAGGCTACACAGACTCGTCTGAGTTTACACTTGTCAAAATGTTACATTGTTGGAAGTCACACGTCACGGCTCAATTATGACGTTACCGTTATTCAGTGGATAGCGTCATGTCATAAATAATGCTATGACCACACATTACATGACACTTTCGGCGGGAACAAGTAACGTCATGACGACGTCCGTGACAACAATGCAAATTTTCATTGAAATAAACAAACTTTGAAGGCGATGAAATCGCATTTAAAATGTCAAAATGATAAACAGAGGATTTAACACGAGTGATCATTTCATATTAAATTCATTCAACTCGCCGAAGGCTCGTTTAATAAATTTCATATGAAATGATCACTTGTGTAAGATCCTCAAAATTTTATACTAACACATTTAAAAATGACAACTATTGTTGGTATTTTAAAATTATAAGCATGAAAATTTTCATGCGCAGTTGAGTTGAGCATAGAAAAGAAAACTAACCTCAGAATGGCAACTTTTGTAAAAAGAATAGATTAACCATTTAATCAGAATAGAATTTCCCACTAACCTTTTCCATTTAACACTTTATACTTTATACTCTTGCAAAGTAAGTGAAGCCATTGGGCTTCACTTTAACTTTGCAAGAGACCCAAAGTATACATGATTCCATGAACATTCCAAAAATTGAATTTATTGCTCATATTTACATTGTATTATAAATATCTTAAATATAAAAAAATACTTTAATTTAGGAAGTAAAACAGTTTTGTATTTAAAATATAATCGTATTAACGGTTTAGTTGGAGTATAAAATGGAAAAGCGGAACAGCCAGCTTGAACACGGACAGCCAATGGAGCAATCAAGAAGCCTGTTTTGCACGTGCGACTCGGGTGCTATCAATTACAACACCAGTGCCACTTCTTGTGAATGAGTTCGATGTTCGAAGCGTCTTGCGCGGGCAAGTGAGCTATGCAACTGTCAATCAAATTTGTGTAATTCATGAGGCTTTGAACGGTTGAAAACATCTTAAGATTTATTAAAGGCTTGCTTTGAACATGTAAATATCAAAATACGAATGTGCTTTGGATAAAATTCTCAGATCAAGTTTTTTTTCTGTTTTGTGTACTTGGTCAGTTCAACTTACTTGTTTCATGTTGCCTCATCTATTAAAAATATTAATATCTTACCACAACTTGTTTTTGACAATATTCCAATTAATCTCGCAGATAGCCACAAACATCTTGGTGTTACCTTCAGTAGTACAGGGCAGTGGCATTCTCATATTGAAAATATTGTCCTATCGGCGACTAAAATTTTGGGAATAATGCGTAAGCTAAAATGCTCCGTTAGTAGAAATGCTCTCAACCAAATGTATATGTCCTTTCTTTTACCAGTTGTAGAATATGCCTCAGTTGTAGGGGATGGATGTTCTGAACAGGACTCACAAACTTTACAAAAAATCCAAAATGAAGCCGCCCGCCTTGTTACAGGATTAACTAGATCTGTGTCATTAGAAAACTTGTTCAAAGAATGTGGATGGACGACTTTGTCACAAAGAAGGCAACAACATAAACTCTCTTTCATGTATAAGGTTAATAATGGCATTGTACCTTCATATATACAAGATTTAATTCCTCCTTTAGTTAGTGAAATTTCAAATTACCCTCTGAGAAATAATAGAAATATATCGGTGCCCTTCAAAAGAACTAGTATCTCACAAAAATCATGTATTGCTTCTTCCATTAGACTATGGAACTCCCTTGAAGATGATTTAAAAAATCTATCAACATTACAAACTTTTAAAAAAACATATTACTTCAAGTTTCAATAACTCATGTGTTCCTTCTCACTTTACTATAGGAAATAGATATATTTCTATATTGCATGCACGACTTCGAAATAATTGCAGCAACCTTAATAATGACCTTTTTAGAAATCATCTCCGTGATGATCCTTTATGTGATTTGTGTGGCATGATAGAGGACGCCATTCGCTACTTCTTTCATTGTAGAAAGTTTACAATGGAACGGCAGGTTTTTAATGACACAGTTAGAGTTTTCCAACCATTAAGTATTAATATGACCATTAAGTATTGATATGATTCTATGTGGTAATTTTAATTTGAATATGGAAAACAATATAGTCTTGTTCAGAGCTGTCCACAGATATATGCATGGTACTAAGCGTTTTAAAACCAGTTGACTCTTTGCTTGAAGTTTTCCTTGAAACATATTTTGTATATTAATAAGTATACTTATGACCAATTTGTTCTATTCCCAAGTTGAAGGGGTTCCTGGCAGTCGTACTATTTTTTTTTTCTTTTAATTATCCAATATTAATTACTTACTTATTTATTTATCTACTATTCTGATGTTCGATTTTTTCTTCTTTCATATTTATTTATCTTCATTTATTTTTTTTATTTCCTTATTCATTTATTCATCTATTTTATTTATTTTTTTTTTCATTTATTTATTTATTTATTTATTTATTCATTTATTATCTCCTTTATATTTATTTGCTTATTTATTTATTTATTTACTTATTTATTTATTCTGATATAGTCTTGTTATGTTACAATCTGTTTTGATTAGATTACAACTTGTTAAGTTAACATATGCGTTTATATATATAGCCATGTTTATAAGCTATTGTGCATATATAAAATGTAGGGGAAGGGTCGAAACTAATGTTGTGAGAACTTGTGACCCAGCCCCATTGCTGTAAATATTTTGGCAATAAAATATGTTTAAACTAAACTATTAAAAGACAAAAAATAAGTGGCGGGATATATACATTTTCTGAATTTGCTTGTGTCTATAGTCATTATCTCACTAGTCTGAGTATAATTTAATTTTTTGGTTACTGTAAAGGCGGCACCTCATGAATGAGTAAATAGGACTGGTCTACTTTAGACATGGGTAAAAGCTTAAAATGAGGTGTGTTTTTATTCGAAGGTAACTGTTTCATGGTACCATAACACCTCAGTAAAGACAGTAATTATTTAAATCTTAAAAAGCCAGCAAAATAACTACATTCGAAAGTGGCTATTTATTGTTTAACATACGTATAGACGCAAACAGTGTGGACCCAGATCAGACTGCTCCTATAGGAGCAGCCTGATCTGGATCTACACTGTTTGTTAAAGAGGCTTCAAAATGTTTCAGCAGACAACAAAAACATACGCCTTTTTGTGTAATGCGCTTTAAGGGTTAATACATGTAAGGTCAGTGTATATTCGATCAGGACTTTCATGAAATGCACGCACGTTTGCGCGGTCCAAAACGCTTATTAACTCTTTACCAGATTCTAAAAATCTGATTTCCCTTCCTTAGCAGATGAAATAGCCGAACCACGCCCAGATATGAATATTAAAGTAGCCGCCTTTACAGTAAGCGAAACGTCTATTTATATACATATTACTGCTTCAACAGTTTTAAAGAAAACAACTTTTATGTTCTTATCCCTTTCATTATACTGACGGACTTTAAAAACGCAAACATTAACTTCCCTTCATATCTTTCAAAATACAGTTGACTGTAAACTTCCTGTGGTTCTATGATGTTATCATGAGTTGGCTTCTTCAGCCAGCACTTAAGTTTTAATTGCACAACTAAACTCGGCGACGTTGCTGCTTCATGTCACTGAAACATTTCTACAAATTTAGAAACTTTTAGAAAAATGTCATGAGCTTTTAGCTTATAAAGAAATTGTTCTCTGTTGGATTCCTAGTCGTATAGGTATCCAAGGGAATGAGATGGCAGATAAGCAAGCAAAAACATCGCTTTCATTAGAACCAACTTCTTTTAAGATTTCATTTTCTTATTTTAAGCCATCTATCAATAAATATATCTTGGATCAATGGCAAACTTCATGGAAAACAGCATTGGAAATAAACTTCTTGAGATAAAACCAACTATTGGTGAACATCAGTCAGTTGTTCGAAACATTAGAACAGAAGAAGTCGGTTTAGCTACACTCCGTTTAGGTCATACAAGAGTCACACATTCATACTTACTACTAGGTGAAGAGCAACCACAATGTGTTGGTTGTGATACACCATTCACTGTACGTCACTTCCTTTTGGAGTGTGGCGATTTTGCACAAGTAAGAAATAATTGTTTCCATGTTGAGAACATGAAGCCGTTATTTCAAGATATACATATTTATAGTATTATGACATTTTTAAGACAAATAAATCTTTTTAACAAAATCTAATTGCTATTTTTAAAATTGTGTTTTGTATAACATTTGAATCAGACCATAATACAGATTTTTTTATGTTGTATTCTGATCAGTTAAAGAACACGTACAGTTATCTGAATAGATCTTTGAACCTGTCAGATATCGTACGTGGTCTTTCCTGTCAACAATCGTATTGCAACTTGTTATCATTATACAAACTCATCATCATCATTCCTTTCATTTTATCTTACAAATTTTTACTTTTTCCATTCACATTATGTTTAGTTTAATTCCGTCTGACGCTAATGACCCACAAGGGTTGATGCGTTGTTAAGCACCAAACAAATAAACAAACAAACATTTCTTAAGTTATGGAGATTTAAGCCATTGAATGTATGGGCACAAAAGGATAAACGCCAAATAAGCAAACACACTGTATCGCATACCTGCCAATCAAATATAACTGTGCTTAAAAGTTACTTTTGACCAGTCACTCTTGTTACCATAGCTATCCAGTTTAAAGTTTCAATGAAATGTAATAGATTTTATCAAATGTATGGCTCATGAAATAGTGCTGAATGATAAAATCATCATCATCATCATCATCATCATCATCATCATCATCAATGACAACATCTAGGAAAATATAAACACTAAGATTCAAATAGAGGCATATTTGCATTTTTAATTTTCTAAACGCGTAATTTGAACCCTTGTCAATTTCAAACAAAGTGTGTTACCTTATATAGTGACAATGCCACATCTAAATTATAAAATATTTCAGTTGTGGTTTAAATTGTATGGCCCTCCAACGATGACCAAATATGCTGATCTCCTTTTGGCAAGGTAATGATAAGGAAATAATGAGGTTGAATGATCATGACTGATATAGGTATGCTAGGGAGCAAATTTATATAAAAATAAATTTCAATGATCCTCTTATACACACGAAGATTCCATAATTGAGCCGTGACATGAGATTTCCAACAATGTGGTATGTGCAACCCGCAAAGGCTCAGACCAGTCTGCGCATACGCGCAGTCTGATCAGAGCCTTTGCTAGTCGCTTTAATATTCTATGACTTTAAAGCTACTGACCAAACATTAATTGGAGTTTCTAAGCTCAAAAGGAGGCTGCACAGGCTCTTCTGAGTCTACACTTGTCAAAATGCCACATTGTTGGAAATCACATGTCACGGCTCATATTGATGTCAGCTTCATGTCCAGCAAATGAATGTGAATAAATTCATAATGTGCATATAATAATAGAGCTTATATAGCCGTCAAGATACACGCACCATCACATGTGACACATTATTAGTTCCTGCATCAATATAGATACACGACATGCGATACATGCACAAGTAATAGATAAAGGATACTTTTCCGAGGCTTTCTTGTTTAAACCACGAGGTGGGCGTAGCCCACCGAGCGGTTTAAACAGAAAGCCGAGGAAGAATCCTTTATCTAGCTTGTAGAATGGCGCAGGCGCAGGCGCAAATAAACACGTGTTACTGACACCTGACGAAATTTACATTCGCTCCTCCCTGCATCCGGCCTAAGCTGCCAATTATTTACATTTACCTACGGGATAATGTGTCGCGTTTTAGTAAGTTATCGCCTACATCGCTGTTAAATTAAAATTGGAAGTTAGAGTACGGTTTTAAGCTCCTCCTTCGTCGTTATTCTGTGGTGTCTGATTTAAACACCAGCAAAGATCAAAGAAAAAGCATCGGCCATACTACAAATAAATATACTATTTATCTCATCTATGTTGTTTTTTTTTCAATTATAACTGATGATTATTAATTACAATTGTCATTTAACTGCCACTAATGTAATGCAAATACTAATTTAAATTCATGTTTGAGTATCTAATTGTGCTCGTTAGTATGGTAATCTTCAGCCACTGGGATAGACAGGATCAAATAACTTATACAGTAAAATCTCAGTGACACTTTTATAGACATGCCAAATTTGAACTTAGATGAATCTTTAGTGCACAATGCGGACTTCATACCAAAGTAAAGCTATTATTTCTAGAGGCTTGGCTAAGTTTTCAAATTTAGTTATCTTCCTAGATGTGAACATATCATTTCCAGCAGAAAAGCATATATTTTATTGGGAAATTTCTTGCCAATACAGTAACTTTTCTTCATATTCAAGTGGGTATGTATTATATTCGAAGCGCTGAAATGCTGCAAATAAAATTTGACCGCATAACTAACATGTTTAAGTTTGATTTAAAAACATGCGATGGGAAAAATTTATTCAAAAGAACCGTCTAATTGAGACGGCTATTTTGCGTACCCACAATATATGTTTCGGTGGAGATATAAGAAAATGTTTTTTGATAACGCACTTTATCTGGATGCCTTAGAAAATTGTTTTTAAAACAGGGTTAATACAGTCAAGTATGAGTAAAATTCAAGGACTTTTCAAGGACTTCTAAAAGCATCTCCAACAGTTTTCAAGGTCTTACAGTTAATGAAAATACTAATCGAAGTGTTAAAATTCATCTTCAGAAATGCTAGACTAATGTAGACATAAGAACTGGAAAATAAGTATAAATTTGTTGTGCCTTTATTTGGTGCAGCATATGCTGCAACAAATATAGGCACAACAATTTTATACTGGTTTAGTTCTCTATCTACAGTGCTAAATCCTAAAGAAAATAGTAGAATTTAAGGACTTTTTAAGGCTTTTAAGTGATTTTCCAAGGCAGATTTTATTTTCAAGGACTTTTCAAGAAAGCCCTCTAAATTCAAGTACTTTTCAAGCCTGGGCGAACCCTGTAAAAACCTTGAAAAATTATCAGCATGTCACTCTTATCTAGAACTATTGAATGCAATTCCAGCATGTTGCTCCAGCTGCTTCTACGTTTCAAATTGAATTTTCATGAGATATTCTGAGAAATGGCAGTATCGCAGTATAATATGCTAAACAGTGCCGTCAGACCTCTGATTTATGACCGAGATCCAGTCATACTTTTATGATTTAAGATGCATATTTGGAATCATGCATGCGTTCCAGTCTATAAACCATCAACTTTGCAAGATCGAGTTTGCCATTCGTTGTAGGATCAAGACAAGGTTCTTAAACAATTATAATCTATAAAACTGAGAAAAGTCCTATCGTCCCCTCCCCCTCCCCAAGGGAATATTGCAGACATTTCCTACATGAAGAAGTTTGCACTCTGTAAGCCGCGGTTTTAACATGTAATAACCTGCTATACTTAAGGAATCTTCTAACGCATACAGTAAACAATTTGCTACAAAAGCTTAATAATGTTAAAAGTATTCAATGTTTTGTTGTTAAACAAATATTTAATATTATTCATATCATGTGTGAAATTTTCACAATAATACCTTTGGTATTATGCAAAATACAGCTTTTTTAATTTGAAAGGGTCAAAATCGGAAGTCACAAAAATTGGAATTTAGGCTCAAAATAATCTCGAAAAGTCTGCGTTTCAGTGAGGCAATTTTAATTTCATTTGTCATGCTGAACAATGAAAAACGTCATTTTGTAATAAGAAAAGCATGAAATTCACGTTGGTTAGGCTTCAGACACAATGACGACCTTGGCATAAAACTTTCATTGGTGGATCAGTGTCTGATGTTTATTTTTTAATTGGCCCACCGTGGCTCAACTGGGGTAGGTGGGATTTGTTTTTAGCTCTGGCTGTCTATAAGTTCAGGGCCATTCCTTTGTTTCATCACAGTAATTAATTGTGTGTTTCCCTGTGATGATACATTTCATAAGTTAGGAAGCCTCCAAGCGAGCTTAACATTATATTGTATTTCTGTTTGACAACAGCAGAACCTAGGGCGAAGATTTGGCCAGTAAAGTTAATTTAAGCCCCCAGTAACTTCGACTGAGCGTTCTAAGGCGGTGTGTCTGTTGTTGTCGATTCATTGTTTATTGTTGCTACAATAATTGTTTGTGGGTGTTTTGTGTTTTGTCCTTGTTTTGTTGTGCAGTACATAGTGTCATTTCTAATTTTGCAATCATCTCGCTGGGGAGGAGAGAGCTAGTTGCTTAAAACTGCCTTTTAATGTCATGTGACTGTTAATGCTCTGCATCTCTTCCTCATGGTGCAATGGGTTGATTGTGGTATTTCCTGGTCATACCCTACTTACTTTTTTCATGTGATTTTACTCAGTTGAAGTTTATTATCCAAACTGTGAGTACCATCAGCAGGGCTCTGCTGCAAGCTAGCAGAATACACGTTTACCATGGCTATCCTGCTCCCAAGATCTAAAGCCATTCGAGCACATAATGCGATGCGATTGTCAGGAAATATTTAATTACTTGCGTATGCGCATTGTCTGTTCACTTTTATAAAATGTAGAAGATAGAAGTTGGATGTTTTGTTTTCTTATTTTATGAATAATAAAATACAGACTAACTCACCTTTGAAAAAAATCATGTCTCATTAATACAAGTAAATAAATGGAATACATTGACTTGCTATTCTGTTTTACGTATTGATTTGTTTGAAAGATGGTAAATTTGCGACTTTCGTTTATTGAAGTTTTCAACTCAAACTGCAATATTTTAAATGTCCTTTGTTCGTTTTCTCTAAAAATAATCATACATTACCGGAAAACATTGTTCTAATTTATTCCAAAATATCTTTTAATTCGAAATGCTAGTTTTCAAGAAAATGCAAAAACAAAAGTGTATGCGTTAGAAGATTCCTTAGGTGTATATTATATACTTTAGGGAATAAGGTAGAAATCCGAAAAATCAAGGCCACTGGATTAGCTGATAGAGATTTCCTGGTTATTTACTCAGCTCATGGCTAAATGACATATGATAACAAATAACAGCTTTGGAATCTGGTAGTAGTGCAGTCAGAGCAATAAATTTTCTATTGAAAATTTATTCTTGTCTAAAATTAAACTTACTTCCAATATTGCTTGACTAATATCAAAGTATGTTTCCTTAATGAACCAAACCAAATATTATTCTCAGATGATATTGTAAAACTAGATTAGAAATGGGTTTTTAGGGCATATTCGTAAAGTAATTAAATGCCTTCTTGGGCCTAAGTTTTTATCAAAAACAAAACTCTTACAAGCATGCATAAGCTTCATCAGAGATCTCAACCGCTAGACCCAACTGGAATAATTTAAACAAACTTGCTGTAACAGTACAGGGGTCATTCAAACTAATTGTCTGTATAAAAATAGATCCTCACGATGAGGAAATCCTGTACCTTGTTCCTAGAAGTAATTACGAAAAAAAGCAAAATGAAAGTTTGAGCTACATAAATAAGACATTAAACTATGTAATTATTTTAGCTACTCAAATATATAGTCTGTATGCCAGTTGCCTTTATAGTCTGTAAGGTGAGACCCTCAAAAGAGTTTCGTTGGACCCCTTAGGTACCAATGTTGCTAAATACTATTTTGTAGGTAATTTTATACTGAAGTCAATACGCACTGTTGTCATCCTGGCACCTGTGCAGGAATTGTGCTAACAAGGATTTGTAGGGCAGGGGTAGGGTCAAAATGTTTCGCACAATAAAGAAAACCTTGAATAATTTTGATATTTATTTACTCTTTAAGGGGTTAATTATATTATTTGAAAAAATATTCCTAATCATTCAAAAACATAAATGGTAAATATAGTTGAGAATAAAAAAAACAATGCCACCAAAGAACCCTTGTTTTTTCTGTATATTGATTATTTTACCGCATTTTCAATAACACGTTGCTATCAAAACTGTGTTCTCTTCAACCCTATTAGAATAGCAGATCTACAATTTTACAAGAAAGCATACACTTCATATCCGTATAATGTCTACATCAAAAGCATTGCCTTTCGACATGACAGCTTGTTATATATGTTACTTAATTGATTTATATAAAACGAAGTATTTTCAACTTAAATCATTTTTGTCTTAGGATCTAACCATAACTAAACATTTGATAATACCTATTCATTTATTATCATTGTTAAGTGAAGAAATTGTTGTCATAATGTCACATACGTTACAAAACCAAGTATGCAATAATACATTAGTTTGGGTAAAGTAATTTAAATTTTACTCATACTATATGTGTAATGTTCAACTCAATCTACTTTTATACCATGCTATAATCAATTCCAATTCAAATAAGATCTTCATTTGCACAAAGTCTTCATTACGATTCAGTAACTTTCTGATGCATGGCGCAACCTGTTATTAAAATATGCATACATACTCATTAAGCTCTGCTTATGTTTGCCAAACCAACTTGAATGGGCATCAACAAAAGTCATTTTGAAACATCCATGGATATGTACAGCATGTTAGCCTGATTGTAGCATATATAACAATAGTAATTTGATCATGCACACACCATTTTTCTCGCTAAAAGTTGAATTTTAGATGCTCTATATCACATCATAGATACCAACTGTCTTTTGATAGGTTTCTTGTTGGAATGCAGTGTCTCAGTTGGTAGAACATTAAACTGGGAATCGAAGGGTTGCTAGTTCGATACTCACAGCCAGTGGAGTCACTCAATTCTGTCCTTGAGCAAGACACTTTACTGTAACTTCGGAAATTTTCGCCAGAAGTTTATTTCGCGAATAGCGTTAAAACACATATTTGCGATGTAAAAAATTCGCGACAATGGCGTGATTTACCTATATCAGTAAACCAGGATGTGATTTACCTATATCAGTAAACCAGGATGTGATAGTCTGTATGCCAGGTGCCTTTATAGTCTGTAAGGTGAGACCCTCAAAAAAGTTTCGTTGGGCCCCTTAGGTGCCAATGTTGCTAAATACTATTTTGTAGGTAATTTTATGCTGAAATCAATACGCACTGTTGTCATCCTGGCACCTGTGCAGGAATTGTGCTAAAAAGGATTTGTAAGGCAGGGGTAGGGTCAAAATGTTTCGCACAATAAAAAAAAACCTTGCATAATTTTGATATTTATTTACTCTTTAAAGGGTTAATTATATTATTTGAAAAGATATTCCTAATCATTCAAAAGCATAAATGGTAAATATAGTTGAGAATAAAAAAACAATGCCACCAAAGAACCCTTGTTTTTCTGTATATTGATTATTTTACCGCATTTTCAATAACACGTTGCTTTCAAAACTGTGTTCTCTTCAACCCTATTAAAATAGCAGATCTACAGTTTTACAAGAAAGCATATACTTCATATCCGTATAATGTCTACATCAAAAGCATTGCCTTTCGACATGACAGCTTGTTATATATGTTACTTAATTGATTTATATATAACGAAGTATTTTCAACTTAACACTTTCGCTGCCAAACGCGACTGTAGTCGAATTTACCGTTCACTGCCAAAGGCGACTACACATTTTTTTAACTTGATGTAAACACATGACCCTAATTCATCGAAATGTAAAAAATACTATAATTATGTTTCAGTGTAAAACTTACTTGAATACTTGCTTAGTTTGAATCATCATGCCAGTACGTTTATTGGTAGAAGTTGATATGTTCAGTGTTTTACGCTATTATGGATTGGAAAAAGAAAAAAAAAACATTTTTTGATATTAAGTGCCATGATTCTTATTTGTAGTATGGCCGATGCTTTTTTCTTTGATCTTTGCTGATGTTTAAATCAGACACCCTAGAATAACGACGAAGGAGGAGCTTAAAACCGTACTCTAACTTCCAATTTTAGTTAAACAGCGATGAAGGCGGGAACTTCCTGAATAGCGACAAATTAACCGGTAGGTAAATGTTATATAATTGACAGCTAAGGCCAGATGCAGGGAGGAGCGAATGTAAATTTCGTCAGGTGTCAGTAACACGTGTTTATTTGCGCCTGCGCCATACTACAAGCTAAATAAGCGGTTTAAACAAGAAAGCCTCGGAAAAGTATCGTTTATTTATTACTTAATGAAGTGCTTACACAATAATATTAGCCAAAATGATACAATATGCTGACACCTGTACTTAACACGTCTAGTTTCTAACATTAAAACTACATCTAGCCAATGTTACACTTAATATGTAACATTATGAATAACTTTAATTCATACAGAAGAGAAACCTTATGACTAGTCAGTTCATACAGGAGAAGAACCTTATATCTATGATTTTATCATTGTAAGACTCATAAATAAACCTGCTTCACAAAAATAATCCCCTGTCAAACCTATTGGTTAAAATTAACCATTTTGGTCACAGATAACTCTTGGCTTCAAAGGTATTGCTAATTTAATGCTTAAATCTTCTCTGTTCATACTGTTTTGTGAAACTGATGCTAATTTTCATCAAATAGCAACATTTATACTTTAGCTGGCTGTATATTCTAGGCATACAGTTTTGTTTCTGGACCTCACTTATTCATGTAGAACACTCTTTTATGATACCTTTGATAAGACTCTGTTACATGTTGTCCTGGTCAGGGCACCAAAATGTGGTTCCTCTAGTTCAGTTGGGATGTAAAGGAAATATTTAGTCTTCTTGTTTTCACATGTTTATTATTAGGATATTATGTTTCTTAAACAATATCATACAGGACTTGAGGAAGTGATACACATTGTCTTGGCCCCATGGTGCCATGAAACAGGGCCATGACCTTCAGCATTTCTGACCATTGAATCATTTAAAATTGTCTAAACATGTCTTTCTTTAAGAAAAGTGGAAGTAGATTAGAAAAAAACCTCCCTTATGTCGAGTTATTGATTCATTTTAACTTAATAATTAATTTTGCTAAAACTGACCTATACCCATAAGAGGTAGGAAATGACAAAGTTACCGGTTTTGGATTTTCATGAATATTGGCTCAGGTCAGCAGGATATATGTGGCATGTTTTTGTGATAATATGATATCTTGACAAAGACTAGAACATATCCATCTTTTGAATTGAATGTTGAATGTTTTGTAATTTTTTCAAAAAAATATTGAAATTTTACAATCACTTCTTCTGAAAACGTAAATCATAATTTATCCAAATGGTTTCGTGGTATTAAAATAATGTCTATGGTATTTTGGAACTAATCTAGATGACAAATCATAGAAATAAACAAAACTATAGATTTAGGACATGGAAATTTAGAGACAGGTACCACCTCCAAGGTGGAGTACGTCAGGGTTGCTTCCTAAGCCTTATTCTTAACTATCTAAATTGATAAAAACATTTATATAGTTCGTATATAATGAGTAATTAATATGCAAAGTTTGAAGAAAATCCATGCGTTGGCACAGATGAAAGTACTCCTTTATTATCATCATACGCCTCCTCGCAAGCATAAGAAACATCGCACAGTATATCAATCAATTCATGTGGTACAATTTCGCCACCAGTATACTCACAATCAAATGTGCCATCATCATCAACTCTCCAACCATGTCCCTCAAAGCTTAGCTCATTCAGAAACGTATATGAATGCCTAATAATTAGCTCTTTGAACCTGAATTTCCAGTGATGCTCAGTAAGAAGGAAGAAGACTAAAACTCTACAATGAGGAACAAAACTAAGATTGGTGCCATCAAAAGCATTTGTTACCGGGCCAGATATACCTTGATATTTCTGTGAAAAGGAAGCATAATTTGATAGCCGCAACATGTGATTTCTAACTATGTAGCATTTTGACAAGTGTAGACTTAGACGAGCCTGTGCAGCCTCCTTGTAGGGTTAGAAACTCCAAACGATGTTCGGCCAGTAGCTTAACATTCATAGAATATTCAAGTGACTGACAAAGGCTCTGATCAGACTGTGCGTATGCTTTGCTGGTCGCACATATAACATTGATGGAAATCTCATGTCACGGCTCAAATGTGAGCTTGTTTACACTCGTATATTATATGGGACTATACTTCTACCATCACCTCTAAGTAATGACCCTCGATTCATTCAATGCATTTACCATTAGAGCCATGCCTCCAAGAGTTTTGTAGAAGTATACTATGCATGCGACAAACACAAAGATCATTTAATAATGTTTCCGAACATTTTTCCTCTTCCATCAAGCATACAAAGTAAGAAAGAAGGCAACGATCAGGAATCGATACAATCAAGCAGCATACCTGACCCAAGACACCACGCTGGAAAGTGACAAAACAAATGAAGTCTGAGTATTTATGAAGCGCTTTAAAAGAGCCTTTTTATTATTTGTGTTTCACGTGTTGCCCTGTTGTCACCTGCTGGGAAAGAGCTGACCTCTTGGCTCTCTTGTGTGCGACATTTTCTTGTGTTTTGTCACTTTCCCATATTGTGTGTTAAGGCAGGTGTGATGCGTATGAACAGGCTGGTCTGAGACTTTGCTGGTCGCACATACCACATTGTTAGAAATGTCATAATAAGTAACAGTGCAAAGATCAGGAATCGATACAATCAAGTACCACACCTGACCCAAGATACCATGTCACACCATGTCGCGGCTCAATTATGTCCGTTCTCCCGCTACCAGAGTCTGCCTTTGAAAGTGGTACAAATTCGACGAGTTATCTCATTGTCGAAGTGGTTCAGGCATATGTTACTTCATTAAAGCCAATAATTGCATAATACATAATATGGTCAGTCAGGAAACCCAATGCTTGCTGGGCAGAGGATAGCCATCTAACATATAAAATATCTTTCTAGCTAGACTGGCCCCATTCTCTAATGCCATTTAGTAGTAATACTGATAACCTCTAAGATAGCAATTTATAAACTTTACTTGGAGTAGTTCTTGGCTTGGACATCAGCACTGACTATCAGAGAGGATTTAATTTTTATAAATTTTTTTTTATGGTTAAATATAATTATACATGTAATTATATACATTTAGTGGACTGATGCCAGTCTTCTTTCAAGCCTATGTTTGCTGGCCGCTTCGCATCCGTCAGTCTGAAAGAAAATTAGCGAAAGAACAACAGATTGAACGGTGCCCATTATTCTTCTGTCAGATTAATGAAACAGTTTAGCCTACTCGGCCCCGAAATTGGTTTATTCTCCTGACGGCCATCAGGACAAGAAACGAGCATTAATTAAATTTGCACAAGCTTGAGAATCGACAATTGTTAGCGAAAACAGATGGGCGACTTCAACGTTACTTGAATGGGCGAACCAGACATCTCATGTCCTGGTAATATTCAATTATAAGTAAATGTCTCACTTCAGACTGGAATATTTTGTTAGCAGTGTATGTTCATCACCTGTACATGTTTTCTTACATTAGGGTAAAGTCGGGTATATTCGGACAGACAGCTAAATTCGGACAGCGACCTTGTTTGTTTCATATTTCAAATATTGAAATAAAAATAAATAAACTAAGTAAACAGTGAAAATCCTGATAAGACGGCTCATAAGGAGCCGTCTCATCTGGATTTACACTGTTTGCAAATGTGTGTCTGAATTTACCTAATGTCCGAATTAACCCGACTTTACCCGAAATCACACACACAATTATCACACTACCCATGCATATACTGCATAGCGTCCTTTTTGTGGGACATATAAAACAGTGCAGATCCAGATCAAGTTTCACTGTTTACATACAGAATGATCTATTAAAAATTGAATAAAAATGAAAAATGCCACCCAACAACTCTTCAAACGGAAATGGGCTGGTCTAATTGATAAAAGCGAAAATTTTCATTTGGCATAAATATCTGAACATTACTTTAACAATACACTGAAACAGTGAGAATTTCAACTATTATCAACCATTTATGATACTGCTCTGTATGTGTGTAAGTTGGTACATGTAGTGTTGACTCCACATTGATCTGAAAAATGGCTGGACTTTAGGTTCAAGTAAAAGTACTCAATTATAGACTAACTGAAGAGGTTTCAAAAGCATTTAAAGAGGAATCATAACTATCAAACTGTCAGTACATGCGCGCATCCAGATGGGGTGGGAATGGGTCCCGACCCCCTCTCCCTTAAATTCACAAAGCTATAGGGTTCCTTAACAATATTGGTCCGGGACCCCTGGAAAATCAAAAAGCTACCAAGCCAGCGTTCAATGTTGGACCATCATCGGCATGCCAGCGAAACTCCATTTCAATCGTGTTTCACTGTCGAGCCTATGATGACCCGCTTTTAGTGGTATTTGGATCCCCTCTCCACTTATTAACTAAAAAGAGAAAAAAAAGCGTTGTCAGAGTTAAACCCCCTCTGACAAAAAGTTCTGGATCCGCTCCGCGAATGCACCCCCCCCCCCCCTGAACCATAAGCTGGACTAGCTGAAACTTATACGAAGATGACCGCCATGGTATTTTGATTTTGAAATTCTTCAATCGAGAAGTCGCTGTCTTGAATCAATTTAAACGACATATCCCAATTAAATGTCAGATTGAATCAATGCTTTGCTGGGGGCACCAAGACAACATAAAGCGTAAGTACATTTATAGCTAGAATGGTTCTGTTTTCAAAAGACATATGATTAACCTAAAACTTAGTGTGAGGCATTGTGGCAACATGCCCAGCAGACACACAACCATACAATAACGTCATGTCGATGTCGATGCGACGTCATGACTTCACATCGACGTCGATACGACGTTGTTTTGACGCCATGTGCCTGCAGGGTGGAGACTCAGAATTGCTAAAATTGTTCCGTTCTTGTATCCATGAATGCAATGGCGGCCATCTTGAAGCTAGTCAAATCACATCACCCCCAAAACCATATTTTGTATCCAAGCGAAACCTGAGGGGAGACAACTGATGGAGTTGGAGAATCAAAACTTCTAATACCGTTCTATTCCGATATTCAAGATATTTCGAATGTGATCTCATGCGCGGATCCAGAAAGTTTTGTCAGAAGGGGGGTCCAACTTTGACAACGTTTTTTTTTCAGTTTGATGAGGAGAGTAAGGATCGAAATACCACTATTAGCGGGCCATCAATGGCCCGCCAGCGAAACGCCATTTAAATGGCGTTTCGCTGGCGGGCCGATGATGGCCCAACATTGAATGCTGGCTTGGTAGCTTTGTGATTTTAAGGGGATCCTGACCAGTATTGCTAAGGAACCAAATTTTTTTGTAATTTTCCAGGTAGTTGGTTAGGTGAGACCCTCAAAAATAAGTTTTGTTGCACCCCCTAAGTACCAAGGTTGCTATATACCATTTTGTAGGTAATTTTATGTTGAAATCAATAGGCAATATTGTCAACCTGACAACCTTTGCAGAAATTGTGTAAACATGTATTTTAGGGCAGGGTTAGGGTAAAAATATAAACACAATAAAACAACCATACATAATTTTTATATGTGCTTTCTCTTTAAAGAGTTAATTCAACTCTTCTAAAAGATATCCGGATCATTCGAACGCATACATATTAATATAACTGAGAATAGAAAACAAATTCCACCAAGAACCCTTGTTTTTTTCTGTATATTAACTATATTACCACTTTATGCTCGTTTTCAAAAGCATGTCGCTGTCAAAAACTGTCTGTCTAAGGAAGAAAGTATTCTCTAAACCCAAAATTTAATATAACAGTATTACAATTTTGCAAGAATGCATAAACTTCTTATCCTAATAATATCTGGGACAAAAGCATTATATTTCTACGTGATAGCCTGTTATCTATGTTACGTTATTGATTTATGCAAAAAGTATTGCCAGCTTAAGTATTGTTAACTTATCATATTTGCCTTAGGATACAGCTGTAGCTAAACATTAAGCTAATAATTATTCTTTTTATTATTATAGCTAAGCGAGGAAATGGTTGTCATAATGTTACATACATTACAATATCAGGTAGGCAGTAATACATTATTTTGGTCACCGGTTAAAAGTAATCTAAATTGTACTAATGAGTGCAATGTTCAACTCATCTCACTTCTATGCTATGATAAAATCAATATTCCAATTGAAAACAGATCTTTATTTGAACAAAACCTTCACCAACACTTCAGTAATTACATGACATATGGCTTATCCTGTTACTAGAAAATACATAAATACTCATAAAGCCTCGCTGAAATATATATTAACATAGTTAAGCTATGTTTATGTTAGACTTATAAAAACTGATCAGGTATGATTTTTTATTAATATTGATTTCTTTGAGCTAAATTAATCATTTCTCTCAAACATTTTTATTTTTCTATAATTGCTATCTAGTCATATGATGTTAGAGGCCGCATAAATTTAAATTCTGGACTGGAATGTTAGCATAAGATATGGAACGGTAGCGGTTGGTATGGATTCATAGGGGCATTGACATCAGTCTATGTTTATGTTTGTCAGAACGACTCGCATGGGCATCAACAAAAGTCGTTTTAAAACGTCCTGGACTCCTTGCATTTGAATAGCATAATATCATAATTGTAATATACATAACAACAGTAATTTAATCATGCTCACATCCTTTTTCTCGCTGAAATCGGATTTTAGAATTGCTATCCAATATCACCATGTCATAGATTCCAATTGTCTTTTGATAAGATTTTTGTTGGAGCACACAGGCTCACTTGGTAAAGCATTAGATTGAGAATCGAAAAGTTGCTAGTTTGAGATGCACGACCTATGGAGTCACTGTATTCTATCCTTGAATAAGGCACTTTATCTGCTGTTAAGTACTGGTTCAACCGTAGAGTACTTGTCTCGACACAATTGAAAAATTGTTGACTTGTTCTTTAAGCACACAAACAAGCAAAAAAATGTGTGTTTTTCGTCATAATATAGTATTGTGATATCATAAAAACGTACCATTCATATTTCACTTACTATTGAAACAGATGCATATATTCTCTCTTCTTTTGTAAGTGTAGCGTTATGATATACATATACATATAGATTACACGGTGACAGCATACCTGCATTATAAGGCAGTCCAAAAGCTATTAATTTAGTGCTTTCTTTCGTAAATATGTGGTACCAGTCCATCTAAATAATTCATTGTACAGGTTTATCAGATCAATGCTTTGTAATGTACGGTATGTCATATATATTTCTTTATAGCTGTTACATATAGATTGTACAAACCATAAAGTGAATATCACACACGAATGTTGTTTTAAGATTTCAAAATCAAAATATATAAAATACATGTATGTGATAAAGGGTACTTCACCCGATGATTGGCACTAGCTTAAAGCACAGTTCATTTGGTAATGAAATCTCACAAAATATGTATTGCCAGAACAAACATTACAAGAACATAATCTTGAAATTCAACAGATTAAAGCACAGTTCATTTGGTAATGACAAAGCCCAAAAATTATGCATTTCAAGAACAAACACTACAAGAACATAATGTTGGAATTCAACAGGTTCAAGCACAATTCACTTGGTAACGGCAAAGCTGACAAAATAGGCATTGCCAGAACAAACACTACAAGAACAAAATATTGGAATTCAACAGTTTAACTGTTTACGTATCAGCAAGTGAAATGACATCTTTTTTCCAAAGGGAGTTAATAATAATAGTGAAGTGGAAATTAAATTGGCTAGCAAAGAAGTTCTGAATAGTAAAAGCACACAAAATTTGAGTCAATGGAATGCAAACAGATTATCCCATTCCTAATCATGTATGTATTGCATTTTATCAGTCACCCCTAATATTAATTGAATTGTTTCAACAAAACCTAATGAACGTTTCCTATCTCACGGCATGTTACCTTTATCAGGTCATGATGACGTTGCACTTTTTGAATGACGTCGCAAATGACGCTGAATCAACACAGAAATAAAAAAATACGTCATAATCGCTAGTTTGAAGAGTGAAAAACAATGGGTAAACTTATAAATAGAATACCAGGTTTGCGTCTTTTGATATCAAGTTTACCAGGCTCGGCTTTGAGAACGCATGTTGAATCGCTCGGCAAGCCTCGCGATGTCAACAAACGGTCTCAAAGCCTTGCCTTGTAAACTTGATATCAAAAGACACTCACCTAGTATTCTCTATTTAACTGGCTTAAGAGCTATGTGTATGGGAACACACAGGGAAAAACTTACAATATACAGCATTGCTCACCATAGTTATTTTCTTTCATTTAAAGATAATCTAAGGATAGTTAAGAGACAGTTTAACGATTTAGGCTGCACTATAGCCCACGTTTCAGTCACATACATTACTTCTTCAATGTCATAACATCATCAAATTTTGATAATGTATACAGCGATTTATAGGTTCTTCAAATTAGTTTTTAGACCAGAACAAGGATCACAACGGTTTTTTTTAGATAAATGTCATCAGATGTAGTGTTCAAATATCTTGGAAAATCTTGCTTTGAGATAAAGATTTTGGCCTTTTCATTATAATATTATGTAAATGTGATGTATGTTACATTATAGAGTTAGTTTCAATACTTGCAAACAAGGACATTTTAGAAAATTTGTAAAAAGGTATATCATAAAAGCACACATAAAGTAAATGCATAATCTTACAAGGCCAACCCATGTTTACATGCACAGGTATTTAAATGACATTTCAAACGAAGACACCAGCCCCAATGACTATTGAAAATCCGGGGTGGGAGGATATCATAATGCATAACTATCAGGTTTTAATAGTACTTTACCAATAAACAAAGTATTGATAACTTCTCATGAAGACAACACTCGATGAAAGCTGTTGTTCTAATACACCCATAATCGTTTTCTTGGACAGTTGTGGTTTAGATGTGGATAAAAATACAATAATTGTAAAACATGTAACATGATCAAAGGTGTCTATATCACCCCTCCTGAAACAGGCAAATGGTTACAGCAAACAGTAAGAGTCACCTGGTTATGTCTGCTGTACAGAACAAAATGGTCCCCACGCCTCAAGGTAGCTTTTTATGCAGGTGTTATCAACAGGCTCTAGACAAGATTTGGTATACGTTAAATTGGTTTAATCACACAGTAATTGTAAATCTATGACCATCCAAAGGTGGCAAGTTTGCTGTGGTTTTCTATACAAGTCGTTTTGGTGTCCGTTTCTTTGCTATTTTGACCTATATATCAAGATGATATTATAAAATTTAGTAAGGTTTAAGAAGCTAAGTGACCAGCTTTTGGGATAGATGCTGACTTTGTCAACATCATTTTTGTGTTATGTCTATTTGCAATCTTATTCTGATCCCATTTTGGTTTTTAGGGCAGACATTTGGTTCTGATTGAACCAGTTCCTGGCCATCCCTTTCCTTTTACCTTTTCTAGTATGGCAGGCTAACTGAGATGAGTGTACGGTTGTGTTACAGAATAAAAGATAATATTTAAATATAAAAAATTCAATTATCCACTACATTTCCAATGACTGCCACAGTGTTTGTTTTTGAGTATCTGTTGTTTTGAATTATTGAGCTTCATATACATATTATATATAAATGTTTTGTCACATACTACGTTATCAAAATTTGCTATGTAATCCATCGAATTAAGACTTGTTAAATTTAATTAGTTGTTATTCATCATTATTTGACCCAGCCTATCAAAATATTGCAAGTTAACAATAATATTTCAAGATAAGTCGATTAGGTAACATATACAACAGAACATGTATTAAAATAGATTACAATGCTTAGTTTGTTCTGTAAAGTCCAATAACATCAAGCTTTTAAAATATATATTCTTAATTCAGCAAACTGATATCCTTAATTTGAAATAATCTATCAAAATATCATCTATTGAACATAAGTAAGTAAGGTAACGTTAATAACATAAACTGTATTAAAGAAGATGTTTAATGCTATGAATTCAGATATGAATGATGGAATATTTTTTCTTAATTTAAAAGATTCCTTACATGACTAAAGGTCTTCATAGTTCATGTTTGAAGCAGGATCTTTGCAAACTAAGGTATATTTATACTGTTTATGTGCCATTACAAAGCATGCCAAATGGTTTTCAGAGTGAGGTGAGGTTTACACATGCTGCTGATATATTATTTTTCCATTTCAAATTCATGTATCTGACATACGAAATGAGTATCAGACATGATATTTCAAACAGGGTGTGTAGGCTTTGTTTTTGAACAAGCAAAGAAGAAAACATGCGTTTGGTAATTTACAAATCGTCTATAACTTAAGAGAGAAAATTGTGTTATTAATGAAAGTTTCACCCTCTTAATGTTTCTTTGTAAGATTTTAATGCAAAATTATTTCGCTGGTTTAGCACAGAATTGTTTTTTACTGTATTTTACAAATTTCTTGAGTTGTTTATGAACATATTTGTGCCGTGGTGTCAATTACCCCCCCCCCCCCCCCTGCCAAAATAAAGCAACAAATGCTGCTTCTAAGCTCTTGAAGAATATCTTTAATATATTTCTGGCATATATTTACCACCATAACGGTATTTAATAACTTAAAAAAATACTTGAGGTTACCTATAATAGCTGTACACAAAATGTGAGATACCTTTTCGCTTACCGTACCTCTCCGTTTGCATGTTTACAAATGACTGCACAAGTTTACAGATTGACAACATCGTGCATCGTATTCAGCACACTTTCAGCTTTAAAATGATATATCGGAACCTTGCTACTAAGGGGGATGCAACCAACTCCTTAATTAGGCCACTTATTTCATTTCACCTAACAGACTAAGGGGGAGTCCATCCCCTGTCCCCTCTTCTGGATCCACACATGGATCTCTTCTCAATCCATATTTGTATTAAACCAAAACTTGGCTAGAGGAATTATTGCAACATTGGAATTCAAAATTGTCTAAATCGTCCTGTTCTCATATTCAACCGCGGCCTTCGCGCGGCCATAGCAGCCAAACAACATCGGATATGGCGGATTTAGCTGAAACTTGGTGAGAGGGAATGGGACAACATGGAAACCCGGAGTAGATAAAATGAATCTTTTCTGATATCCAAGATGGCACTTATCGTGAAACTCTTCTTAAAAGGACATATAATATAGAACCATATGTTGGTTTGAACAGTATCTTTGAGGTAGGCATTTGGTAAATATGGATTCAGATATGCTACATGTAGAATCAACACATTTAGATATCCGCGGTCGTGCCTCTTTATAAAAGACAGTCGCCTAATTTAAGTGAATTCCTCAAAAATAACAAACCGAAAACTGTTCTTACGAGTCTGTTCAGTATCTTAAAATTCTAAAGTGTCAAATTGCACAGCTGCTTATGTCTCGGCCAATAACAGTATGTACAAACGCACATCCTAAATCAGGACTTTAGTTAAGAGTGCGTAACGAAAATTTTATTTTCTTATTTCTCGACCAAAACATATGTTGTGGGTACTCAAAAGAACCGTCTCAATGAGACGGTTCTTTTGAGCACCCAAAACAAATGTTTAAACTGATGGGTAAGAAAATATTCACTATTTTACGTTGAAAATGAGTGTTTATCTAAACATTTGCAATTGATAGTTCTATGTAACTAAAGGCATCATTTTCAAACTGTTCCAATAACGTTGATTGTATTCATTACAAGACAGAGACATTGTAGATTTTTCAAGAGAAAAGGTCCCACTCTTCGCTTGTATAAGAAATTGAGTGTTATCAAAATACGTGTTAAACCGTTTAGATGATGTGTGACCATGATCAATCCCACAACATAGATCTTCATTTACCTATAATAGAAAATGGTATTCTATTGAATGTTTTGTTCGTCTTGGAAAGAGAACAATTTCGTTGTATTGTTTCAATTTGTTAAGTTTCGTAGATATTCCTATAAGGCACCAGCTTGTTACATTAAACTGATTAATGGATTAAATCAGTTGTGATACTATCGAAGAGAGGCATGCTAGCTGTGACAGGCGATAATCGACTTTATTGCACATTTTATTGATATTACAATGTTTCGCACCAAATGAGCCGCGACATGAGATTTCCAACAATGTGGTATGTGCGACCAGCAAAGCCTCAGATCAGCTTGCGCATTCGCGCAGTCTGATCAGAGCCTTTGCTAGACGCTTGAATATTCTATGAGTGTTAGGCTACTGACTGAAAATCATTTGGAGTTTCTAAGCTTAAAAGGAGGCTGCATAGGCTCGTCTGAGTCTACACTTGTAAAGATGCCACATTGTTGGAAATCACATGTCGTGGCTCAATTTTTGCTTCTTTTTGAGAGGCTTAATAGATTATTCGCATTGTATTAGCGATCTACAAAGGTCTATGACAATCGCTATTTAGTTCGTTGACCAGTCTTTTATCGTCCGTGAGTTTGTTGCCCAGTCTCTTATCACCCACCAGTTCATTGCTCAGTCTCCTATCATGCGTTAGTTCGTTGTCCGGACACACATCTCACTAATTACTAAATACCATAAACCCCAGTTTCCCTGTTAGTTTTGCTTTTGTAATTTGGCAATTTACGTTATTTAGGCCCCTAGAGAGACTAAACCTTTAATTGTTTTTTTTATTTTTTTAAATCCCTTTAAACCATTTTATTTGGCTGGAAAAGCTATTATATAAAAGAAACTGTTTTATTTTATAAACAAACCTTTCATTTTTGCACAATCATGACGCGAGTAATGTCTGTTATCATATGACGTCGCGTCTGGGATTGAAATAACGCCATGCAAAAAATCGATAAACCACTAGTGGTTTATAGATTTTCGGGAAACGTTATGACGTCCATAACAACGTTGCGTACATAAGAGTCTGCAATGACAAAACTATACCGTTTGTATGACGGAAATGAGATTTCATTAAGTAAGCTTAATGTCATATGATAAATAGAATCTAATATTCGTATTTTTGAATTATTTAATTTATTAATCTCGTTGCGAAAAATTGATAAAATGCTCGGTAAGCCTCGCATTTTATCTCTTTTCCCAAACTCGTTTAATAAATTTGATAAAACATGAGCACTCATATAAGATCATCTATATCGCTATCCACCCCACCATTGTACATGTAGGTGTCTGCAGAACTTTTTCATCATAGTGAAAAAACATTATACAATTGGTACATTCTTTTGAGGTTAACATCAGGATTTGTCAACCCGAGAACAGTAATGATCGTGATGAACATCACTTTCAAGGGTTGACTAATCCAGATGTTAACCGATAAATATTGGACCAATTGTTTTGTTAAATGACACTGTCTCTCTTTTCCTAGTTTTATTTAAAGTCTTTTCATATTTATAAATTTACTCAAGCATGATGTTTCTAGTGTATTTCAAAAATTGCTTACAAGTTTCTGAAACTCTTATGAGATTTGCAAAAGAGTTGCATTTTTAAATTACTTTTCATATTAAATGAACAAATTCATAACATTTGATCTGTGAAATATACATAAGAAATCATGCTATCTCTTGAATCAGTTTTCCAATATCTATTTTTAGCTGTCAGGCAGCAGTAAAAAAATGATGTCTACCTGTCGTGGGCTAAATTTAGTTCAATATATTGTTAGCTGTCTGACAGCACTGATCGACCTGTTTAGGGCTAAATTTAGCTCATCACTGGTAGACATCAAAAGCTGTCACAACCAGTGAAAGCTAGTTTCAGCCAATCAGAGGAGACATTTGATAGGAGTCAGATAACAAAGTGTGTTTATGGAGCAGACCCTATAGCGGTCTGGTGGTCGTCATTTCTGAGACTGCAGATGATGCACATGCGGGGTCCATCACCGACAACGTTTTTTTTTATGATGGGATGGAGAGAGGGTCGAGATGCCACTTAAACTGGGCCATCATCGACCCCGCTAGCGAAACGCCATTGAAATGGCGTTTCGCTGGCGTGTCGATAATGGCCCACCATTGAATGCTTGCTTGGTAGCTTTGGGTTTTTTAGTGGATCCGGATCAATATTGCTAGGAAACCCTATATTTTTGTCATTTTTCAGGTGGGTCCGGACCCCCTGTCCACCCCTCTGGATCCGCCCATGATGCAGCATTGAGAAACCATTGAAGTGTGGTAAATTTAAATGAATAAGGTATTCAACATTTTACTCCTATATCAACGTCTTTTGACGCCTTTAAAATGTCATGTATTTGAAAATATTATGAAGATCGAGCATTTGCTCTTTTGAAGCAAATACTCATTTGTCCATAATATTTTCAAAAGTATCCGAAACTTAACTTAAATTTCAATTAGGAGGTGTTTCATAAAAATCGATTCACATGACCTTAAGTCACCAAACGGTGGCATTTCATGGCACTTATGCTGTATAATCATTTAAATATTGATGACTATATCTGGGTGATGCATATCACTTGTACTAAACTCTAGTTTTTATGTTTCTCACATTGATTTTCGGCGATAACTTTTTGATTACGAAGTTTTAACAAACTGTATTCGCGATGGAAGTTGTAGAGAAAAAATAGCGCCAATTTCTCCAAATAGTTCCATAATTCAAGATGCTGCAGTTAACCCTGCGCATAGATGCACTCTTTGAGATTTTTAATCAAAGCTCAAATAAACTAAGATAAATATGTCAGTCAAAAAACTACATTGCGCCGCCCTAATTCACTAACTAAAGCGATGGATGGCTTATTTAAATACATTGGAAATCGCGCCTGGTTCGCTCGTGCGTTAAGCTACTGGGGTCATCTCGAAACCGCCCGTTTTGGAGCACGTGCACAAGAGAAAAATAGCACGTCTTGCGTAATCACAGCCTCTGCTTCTACAAATGATCACGCTCAAATTAGATTCTGTACTTTATGGCTTTGCAAACAGCAGGATTATGCTATGCACAGCCGCTGAATAACGGTATATTCATCGCTTGTGAATATTCTTTTGAGACGAACCCTTTCTGTCACGCCTCTACGAAATTTACTCGTCAATATAAGACTTAGAAATTTTGGCTGAATTCCGTTTATCGCAAATTCTTATCTATGTACACTGCAATCTGTTTGCGCTACAAATTTCGGACCTCATGGAGAAATTGGCGCTAATTTTTATGTACAACTTTCATCGCGATCACATTTTGCTAATATTGAAAATAAAAAATTTATCGCCGAAAATCAATGTGGAAAACATAAAAACTAGAGTTTAGACTGGCCTACATTCTAATTATTATTGATTTATTTTTTATTGTGAATTGCCCCATCTAGAGCCATTTGCATGTGTCATTGTAAGTGATGCTCTCTCCAAGACTGTTTGAGATACAAATTTGAAACTTAGATATAGGTTTTTATATAGTTGTAGATGAACAATACAATATTAAAAATTTCACCCTGCTCCTGGGGCGGGGCCAAGGAATGGGTTGGGACATGACCATATAAAATATTGCTATGGGAAAATAATTCATCTTTATAATTTTGTTTTTTGGAAGCAGCCACAGATGATACTGTTGTATATATAATCGATTTCTTTCAGTCTTTCCTTCCACCCCTGAACCATGCCCCAGGATTGGGACTGGGGTCACTTTTTGTCTCAATATTGGCCCTGTGAAATATAAAATTAAACACCATACAAGGGTAATGTAAAGCGCCATTGTGTTCCAATATCCCAAAGGGGGTCCAAAGAAGATATCTATTTTTCTGTCAGGGGTCATAATTTATGGTTGTCAAAACAAAGGCATGTAGCTCACAAAATTGAAAGCAGCAACAAAACAAATATTAAACGGTGTACATGCATGTATGTTCTATGTTTTGTTGTATGTTACTTTATGTCCGTTCCAGTATTGCAATCATCTTGATTGGGAAGAGAGAGCTGGTTGCTTTGCTTAATTTGTCTTCTTTGTGTCTCGTAATGGTTGAGCGGCTCTTCCTCGCGGTGCCTAGGGGTTGTCTGCAGTTTGTGATTGTGGTATTTCCTGATCATACTCACTTACTATTTATGCATGTTGCCCAAAGGTCACACAATGCATATCGATACCCAGAGTTTGGGGGTAAACTCCTTGTGCACTGGTGCTAGCCTAAACGTAGGGAATTTATCATTACATACCATCATGTTGTCATCTATCTTTATTACAGTAAAACCTGTATAAAGCGGCCACTCAAAAAGAGAAACAAACCAAAGATCTTAATGACAAATTGAAGCTTTATGAAGGTCGAAAGTATTGCAGAAACATTCTGCAATACTTTTGACCTGCATAAAGCGACAGTCGGTCTTAAAAGCCAATGTTTTTTCTTCTATTTGAGTGGCCGCTCAAGGTTTTAATGTATATGACTATGGAAGACCACCTCTGATTGGCTGAAACTAGCATTCAATGGTTGTGACAGATCTTGCATACCATACTCGCTTATACCCCTATTCCACACAGGCCACGAATCGCCCGAATCGCCACGAATTGATTTTTTTCTTATTCGGGGGGGGGGGGGGGATTCGTGAGGTTTCATTGAATTTTTTCTCCAATCGTGATGAGCTACGAGTCATTCCCGATTCAGATACGATGTCGTTACGAATGTTCGGGGGAATCGGCTCAATTCGGCTGGAATCGCGCAAGAATTCATTACGATTAGAAAATAACATTAGCACATGCTGCACGAAAGTTAAGGAATCAATTACGAATCAGTTAAGAATATGCGGAATGCAGCACGAATTGGGCACGAATTAACAGAAATCCGCGACAATTCGACACGATTCGCGAGATTTTCTCTCACGATAGCTATAAAAAGGCCCGTACATGCTTCGGGGCATCAGTTCCAAAATGAATGTTCCTCGTAAAGCAGCAGTAGAATTGAATCTGCAACTTGAGTGTTGAAAACGGCTTCTTATATAGCTAGAAGAAAACAACTACGTTAAAGTCGAGAGGCCCTCGCCCTGACTTTGACTTGGAAAAATATGGCAGTTCGCCATTGGCAAAATCGTCAGCCAGGAGCTACTGACTGATCCTGATTGTGCTCCAGAATCTGCCAAATCTGTTTCAAATTCTAAGACTGCTAACATGCGCGAGACGGGGTAATTAACCTTAGGGAAAATCCTTCTGCTGTCTCTACCTTGGTTTTATTGCTTAGCTAAATCTCCCAATTCCCCTGGAATGAGCTAAGAGTAGCTACGAATGCCCAAAACAATGCAAAAACGCCCCCGAATCGATTACGATTCAGTTACGATATCCAAGAATGCCTAAGGAATTTGGTACGAATCACGCACGATTTTCCGAATCAGGGAATTCGTGGCCAAAGTTTTGAACAGTTCAAAACTTTTGAGCGGAATTCCCGATAGACCTACGAATTGCAAGAACTCACTACGGACTATGCGAATCAGTTAAGACCATCACGAACTGAGTACGATTCAGCCACGAATCCAAATATTTGTCAATTCGTGTCAATTCGTGAGATTCGGGGCCTGTGTGGAATAGGGGTATTACCTGTAAGCCCCAGACAGGTATATATCATATTTGCCAATTCTCGGGTTGACAAATCATGATGTTAACCTCAAAAGAAATTTGAAATATGACATCAGTTACATGTATGAACAATTTAGCCCATGACACGTTGACACCAATTTCGTCACTGCTGCCTGACAGCTAAAATAGATATTGGAAAACTGACATCAGATGGTCACTCAAGAGAGGGATACAACAGAATATCAAGATGTATTATGTGTATTTCACAGGTCAAATATTTTAAATTAAGAATTTGATATTTTTATGAGAAATGCAATTCTTTTGAACATCTTATCAACATTGAAGTTCCGCATATAGCCACGATCGAACCGGCGTTGTATCGACGTTTGTTCGGTTAAGCCCCAGTTACACTGTCACGATTCAAGCCCCGATTCACCACGACTCATCCCGATTTGAGACAGATGGTAAAATCGGGTTGCATCGGGATGCGTCGGGATGGAAAAAAAGAAATTCCAGCATCAATACGATGTCTCACGATGCTACTACGGTGTCAGCACGATTCATCTACGGACCCACTACGAATCATGACGGCAGCGCTACGATTCACCACGGTGGAGCTACGAATGCTCACGATGCCTCCACGATTCGATACGGTGCTAGTACGATTCAAGCCGGTAGCGCTACGGTAGCGTCACGACCTCCCACGAATCTGCACGATTTAGTGTTTGTCATGCGACAGTCCCAGGGGGGTGGGGGGGTGGTACTATCATTTTTTCTTCATACGTAGGCTCGGGCCCAGCATCTACCGTTCACCCCCCCCCCCCAAAAAAAAACAGGAATTTCAAGAACCTCCATTAATATTTGGAAATTTTAGCACCCCCCCCCCCCCAAAAAAAAAAAAAAAAATACCCCCATTCTGTACCTTGACCTTAAAAAAAGACCCAAAATGCATAGAAATGACCCCTAAATATAGTCTAATTTTGTGATGACCCCCCCCCCCAAAAAAAATATCCACAAAATCTTCATACCCAAAACATATTCATTTTTCTGAAAACCCGAAAAAGAATTGAACTTCAAAATGTTTAACCCCAAAAAATTACCCGCGCCTACGTATGTATGAAAATATCAGAGTACCAACCCCCCCCTCCCCCCGGCGACAGTTTGCAAAAATATGACACCAAATATCATTATCTCTTCAATCTTTGACGAAGTCAGTCATGCCAAATAAAAAGAAAAGCTACGGTAAAATCACAACAGTCACCGGACCCACGGGCTAGGCTCAGTCCTGTCCCAAGTCTAGTGTCATGTCCCGTTGTATCAGATGACGTTCAGTTCAAGCTGCAAATAAGCAATTTGAAATCTCTGGACATAATCCATGATGTGCTTCACTAATATTCACTCTTGAAAATGATTTTCAGCAATAATACCTCTGTTTTTATACCAGAATATTGTGTCAGTGATAACCCGATTCGCTACGAACGCCCACGAATGACCACGAAAGACCACGAATACTACCACGATACCACTAGGAATGATCCCGATCCCGCTACGGTAGAGCTACGACTTAAGCCACGCCCACTATCCAACACGATTCACCCCGACGAGTTTAAACGGTTTAAACTCGTCGTAGCCTTGTCGTGGAGGTTCCCGAATCACCAGGATTCTTCACGAATCACCACGGTACTACTAGGACTTGCGCCGATGTCTCTACGGTGCTACTACGACTCATGCCGATGCATCACGACTTGATAAATCGGGGTGAGTCGTAGCTCCGTCGTGGCCAAAATCGTGACAGTGTAACTGGGGCTTTAGGGTTGTATGTGTAGTTTACTTTTGACAACGTGTGAATGCTAGTGTAGCTTTTCATTGAAATTGTATCAGGTATATATAGTTATGGCCGAATTGCCAAAACATGGCTTATGTTATGTCAATTCATCTATGCTGCTGTGATGCAGTTTGGTGGGTTCACTCTCAGATAGAGTGAAATGAGACATTTGCGTGCTTGTTCACGTGATAGCTTGAATTTTTGCAATATTTGTGTAGTATGATGACAGGCTGTATTTGTCTAAGTCATAATAAAGTTCTGTTCTGTTCTGTTCAGTTCTGCTCTTATATGCTTTTCAGAAACTGGATAAGCAATTGTTGAAATAAGCTTGTTTCCCATGCACCATGTACATCTGACTTGAGTAAATGTAATATACATGTATCATTTTGGAGTACTGAAAAGCCGGCACCTCATGAATGCGTAATTAGGACTGGTCAACCTTAGTCATACGTAAAAGCTGACAATGAGGCGTGGTTTTATTCAAAAGTAGCAGTATCATCCTGCGCCATTACCTCAGTATAGAGGCAAACACATTGTTTAGTCCTAACAACGCCAGCAAAATAACTGCATCTGAAAATGCCTATTTAGCATCAGCATATAGGCAAACATTGTGGACCCAGATCAGACTGCTCCTATAGGAGCAGTCTGATCTGGGTCCACACTGTTTGTCTATGAGGCTTCAAATATTTGATTGGACGACAATAAACATACATTTTGTGATTATGCACTTTAAGGCTTAATGACCGTGAGTTCAGTGTGTATACGGTTAAAATTTTCATGAAATGCACGCACGTTTGCGCGGCCCAAAAAGCTTATTAAGTCTTAACCAAATTATAAATAGAACCTGATTTCCCTTCCTTAGCAGATGAAATAGCCGTACCACGCCCAGATATGAATATTAAAGTTGCCGCCTTTACAGTAAGCGAAAAGTCTATTAATATGTGAAATGATTTGACATAAAATTAGGAAAAGAGAGACAGTGTCATACTACAAAGCAATCAGTGCATTCTTTTTCGGTTGACATCAGGATTAATCTACCCTCGAAAATGATGTTCACCTCAGCTACACCTCGGTCAACATTGCTATTCTCCGATTAGCAAAAATTGATGTTGACATCAAAAGAATGCATCATTTTTTCTAATGATATTTTCTTTGCACGTTGAAGAGTTATTGCCCTTCTATATTTTAATTCCAAATGAATTCCTCGATTTGTGAGCCATTTCAGAAACAATTTAAACAGTGAGACTTAGGATAAATTCAAGGATGAAATGGCTTATTTACATTTTTGTTAAATTTCTTCAAGAGAAACTATATTTTGCCTAAGGTAGCCTTTATAATAAAACGTTAATTTTATAAAAGCCTGCTATTTGGGTCTGGTCATTGGATCAATTTGACAGATTTTGAACAATACGCACCTCTTGTTATGCAATATACCAATGCGTGAGCTGGGCTATGATCTTTATACATGTACCATCCTATGTGCATGTACAGTATATGTCGTCGTCACGGTTTAGTAGCCACATCGATAACAGTGTTACCTTGTCCGAAGTTTTGAAAAAATACAGAGTATGCGTAACGTTTGCATTGATTTAGTTAGAGATAGAATCTATAGTCCGGCAGAATTTGGGCGAATTTTAGGAGGACCTGGAACTTGATTTTAAACTTTTTTTCTTTGTTGATTCTGGTAGTACATACATTTACCTTGAAAAATCCGAGTGAAGCCACTCTGGCATCATTGAGCATTTCGATATATCAAAGATGGCGTCCAAGATGGAAGCCAGTTATAAGTGATAATATTGTGTGATACGGAAAATATGTCTCAAACCCATTTTTATTCTTAAACTGTATGCTATAAAGTTAGAAGCTAATAGTAGACACTCAGCTTGTAACCAAATAAAAAGTATGAAAAGAATGCGGACAAGATGGCCGCCAATATGGCAGTTTATAACAAAAAATATAAGAAAATCTTCCCTGGGACTGGTAAGCTTCAAGAATTTGTATGCAAAATTTTATTTTACTGATATTTGCACTACAAACATAATCCTTGTAACATCACATTGATGCTATAAAATACATCATTCAGAATATGATATATTCAAGATGGCATCCAGGATGGTACCTGACAAGTTTCACAACCCTGTGCGAGCGGCATCCTACCTCCTGGTATGTCTGATGGATGTGTAACAGACAAGATACCTTGCTTGATAGAGCAGCACTTTACAAACATGCGTAGATGAATTTATGAACCCAGCATGCATGTCTGATAATAGTTGCATTGTACAAGAAGGCATATCTGAGAGTGGCACCGGATTATCAGACATGTCTGATATAATAGCACCTCTGCACAGGTAGCACCAGACTTGTAACCACCATTCTTCCGTCTGCACTTTTCTAGTAAAATGTTGATTGCAGTGGCAATTGACCAGAAGGCATAGCATATAGTGAGGTACCGAGCCAACAGGCACGGTCTATAGTGGGGAACCACACCAATAGGCATGGTTGATGATGAGGCAACACACCAGAAGGGATAACCTATAGTGAGGCAACACATCGATAGGCATGGTTGATAATGAGACACCACGCCAGAAGGGATAACCTATAGTGAGGCAACACACCAGCAGGCATGGTTGACAATGAGGCACCACGCCAGAAGGTATGACCTATAGTGAGGCAACACACCAGCAGGCATGGCTGATAGTGAGGCACCACACCAGAAGGCATTGCCTGTAGTGAGGCACTACACCAGAAGGCACAGCCTATACTGATGCACCACACCAGCACAGCAGGGCTAATATTGAGGCACCATATCAGAAGGATGGCCTAAAGTGAGGCATCACACCAGCAGGCATGGCTGATAGTGATAGACCATACCAACACGTATGACAGATAGAGAAGCACAACACCAGCTTACATGCAGGATTAAGTGGCAAAGAACCAGAAAGCATCCATCTTGCAGCAGCACTCAGCCAGTAGGCATATTGGAACAGCAGCTGTGTTTTTGGCAGTAAATACACTTGGCCAGCAGGCATATATGTTGCAGCTGCAACAGCGTAGCAACTCTCTGGAGTAGCACTCGACCAGGTAACAGTCTCGCCGAATAAATTTCACACTGTTAGTTGACATGTATGATGGGCTGGCATAAGTCTAGTGAGTTTTCTCTTTGATTTTCAATGGACCTGGATGTATGTCTGATTGAATGGTACCAAGGCATATCAGTTGAAGTTTTAACAAATGGCAGCCATGTACTGCCACCTTCCCATCACATCCTTACTGTTGCACTGGAGCAGCAGGCATGTCTGTTTAAGTTGCACCCGGCCAGTGTGCATGTCTGTTCTACTTGCACTAGACCATCAGCCCAGTCATCATTGTCACAGGGTCAGCAGACATATTTAACATTACGCATGTTTGGTTATGTGGCACAGGACCAACACACATGTCTGAAACCTAGCGTTTTTTTCTGTAACAGCTTCATGAGACTAGCAGGCCTGCTGCAGCACTCAGGTTTCGTTTAACTCTGCTATTAAACAGCAGGCATGTTGGGTACAATTGCACTCTATCAGCATGCATCTCACCAGCATATATGTTTGAATCAGTTGCAAAAGACTTGCAAGCACATCTGTAGTTGTGGGGCTGAATCAGCAGGTATATTTGTAACACTTGCCTCAGGCCTGCAGTTATGTCCCTATGCTTATACCCAACCACAACGTTTTTAGTTATATTGTCCGTTCAGTATACCCTGGCATTTATCTCTTCAACTTTTGGACAGAGTGTTTTCCCAAAGTAGGAACTATGATATTATGGTTTAATCAGATCTAGCCAAAGGTGGTCTGGAAAGTGGTGTATGGATTGATGAATACAATTACCAAAACAAAAAATAACATTACGAGGAGTATGAGTCTGTTATTTTACCATGCAGTGTATCATAGCAAAAACCATGTGATTCCCCACTCTGTTATTGCTAACATCTTGGACATCATCTTAAATGTTTCAAAACGCAGAAAACAACAACAATATGCCAGTTAAATTCTCAAAATATAACCACTGTTGAAAACTATCGAAAAATAGTTGTTAACTGTGATCAGGTTGAATTTTGCTTTCAAATGGCGGCCGCTTGTCCACCATTTTAAATATTTGAACCTTAAGAACCAAACCAATTTTCCATTTTAATCGTTTGAATCGTTCGGCCTCTAAACAGCCATAAAAAGTCCAAAGTAAATGCTTTTTATCGAGTTTATTTGTCAGATAGGTCTTAAGAGCATTACTGGCGGCCATCTTGGACGCCATCTTTGACGCCATCTTTAATATTTCAACTCTGGGAATCAAACAAATTTTCCATTTTAATCGTTTGCATCATTTAATAACCTCTAACATCTATAAAAATCAAAATTAAAATGATTTTTATTGAGTATGTTGGTCAAATAGGTCTTCAGAGCCTAACTGGCGGCCATTTTGGACGCCATCTTTAATATTTCAACCTTCTGAATCAAAACAATGTTCTATTTTAATTGTTTGTATCATTTAGCCTCTAGACATCAATAAAAAGTCAAAATTAAAATGCTCTTTATCGAGTATGTTGGTCATATACATCTTAGGAGCCTAACTGACGGCCATCTTGGACGCCATCTTTGATATTTCAAAACGCTCAATGATGCCAGAGTGGCATCAGTTGGATTCATCAAGTACAATGTCTGAACAACAAGAATCAGCAAAGAAAAAAACTTTAAAATCAAGTTCCAGGTCATTCTGGTTTTCTACCAGACTACTAGGATAATATCCTATTGGGGGAAACTAAACTGCCCTGAAAATTTTCGAACCCTCTCAACTTTGGTATATTCTGCAAAGAAAAGCTTCTACATCAATTGCCATATTAATAGCAGATCTTTGTATTTAAAATGGGTCCACAATATTAAAACTATTTTATACAACACTGGGTATAGTGGCATTTGGGATAGCCATACTTTCTTAAACAAATTATGGCTAACAAAAACAGTAAAACAAAAATTAAAAGATATTTTCCTAAATGAATGGTATAGTTAAGTCGAAAACGATACAAGTTACAAAATATTAAAGCATAAGTTCGAATTTGAATACCACCTGACATCCGAGTTGAGTAACCAATGTTTACACGCACTCATCAGTTTTAGGACAAGAAAGATGGTATGGAATAAAACATAATAATAGAAAATGTAATTTATGCAACACCGATATTGGTGATGAACATCATTAACCTTTTTTCATGTGAAAAGCTGAAGCAAAAAAGAAAGAGATTCTTACAGTCATATCATTATGAAAGACCAAACACTTTCAAGTACCAACAACTCATGAATTCTAGAAGCAAACAAAATTTATCAGTTTTATCAAATTTTATTTAAACCATTTTTGAAGCAATAAAGGAAAACTAAATCAAAACCCAAGATTCAGCTTTTCACGAATGTTTATACCTCTAATGTTATACTTAAGCATGTCGTATATAGTTACAAAAGTTCTATGATAACCTAGTGCACTCAGAATGGTCAATTTTCATTTGAGCCTTTGCCTTTCGGAGAGCAAACGGTTAATAATATAATGACGCGGTTGCGATACAGTATCTGATGTACCCATATTTCCAACCTACAAGTATTTGTGTCATCGAAGTGCCAAACAGTTTGGATCCAGATCAAGAACGACAAAACGTCGGCACTGACCTGGACCCAATCAGTTTGGGTAAGCTAGTACGGTTGACACAACAACACATTGGAAGATATAGATTTGTATATGATAAGACCATGTTTCGTTTGTCCTTTCCAAAGGGCCTTTTGTTTCGTTTCAAAAAGGCTCTTGATAAGGGACTGACTTACTTTCATGCATGTCTGCTGAATCGCGGGCTTATTAAAGATAAGCCTGCGAAACCAGCAGACCTGCGATAATAGCAACAGTGAAGACTCGAATGAGACACCGCCAATGCGTCGATTTCATCTGAGTCTTCACTCCGTCAATGACAGAATGCTATAAACAAGGTAGCCCATGGAAAATAATTATTCTGAAATGTTCATTGATGTTATAAAGAGAAAATTACTATTTCGCGCAACACGGGTCGACTGAATGTATGAAATATGATTATGAACCGCCAATATATCCGTGTCTCGCACTATCTATCTATCTATCTATCTATCTATCTATCTATCTATCTATCTATCTATCTATCTATCTATCTATCTATCTATCTATCTATCCTTCCATCCACCTACCTACCTACCTACCTACCTGCATGTCTGTATGTCTGTATGTCTGTCTGTCTACTTCTAACCATTCGTCAATTCACTTTATACATGTAAATATTGTTGTACGTGTAATATATAATGTCACAATAACAAATTATATTTATATACTATCGTGCCAGCCGGGGGTGGCGGTGACGTAATGCTTTGTTTACAATTGATAGGTGGAACATTTACTGGTACCCTCCACTTGAGCTGACGCAAATCGAAAGATCACTTGTGTATTAATCCTATCCTGCGGATAGGATTAATACACACGTAATCTGTCGATTATAGGCCCATGATGACTTTGTAAGCGAAGCATGGCACCACTGTCGCTCTTGGTTGGTAGGACAGTAGCACTCCATCTTTTGCTAGGTCAAATAGTAAGAACTCAGATGAGATATAGCACTCTGTGCCGTCTCATCTGGGTCCCCCTGTTTGGCACCGTCCATCTGAAGAACGAAAAAAAGACACATATGTAAGACAACAATAAAAACGATGAAAGAAATGCTCAACAACGCTGGTTTGAATTGGACGGCAAAGGAACAACCTTGTCGAGCAAGTTCGAAATACCTTTATTATCTCAAAAAATAATCCATTGTGACGACTGAATGGCCAACAGTAGAGCTAACCTCCTCACAAATTCATGATCTTGCATTTAACGATAGCTGTAAATGATGCCAAATAGCTATGTTTACCTGTCTGAAATTTATGATCATGTGAATTTCGTGCTTGCCCTCCTGATTAACAGACCGTCCATTGTTGTCGCGGAGTGGTAACTTTCGACTCCGCCAAATGAACGGATGCTATTGACTGTCAAACATTCACGCCTCAATCGATAATGTACCATGTATTTTACCTCATGTTGCCATGTAAATGGACTGAGTGAAATAAAGTTTATTTGATTGATTTGAGTTATTAATTCAAGCGAAAAAAGACGTGATTGCGTGACAGACGAGAAAGAGTAATTGATTTACGCGTCAATGTGTTACGCGTGCGTTTCTAATGCGTTATACGCGTGCTGGATTTAAATTGCGAAAACGCGAATCATTGCATATCAACTCAAACTACATGTAAGATTGGCGAATATTCATAATGGATCTCTAACGCGCTTTGGCGACACAATTCGCGTTTTCCTCTTAGACACTCAAATTGGCTGTACTATTCGCGCGTTGAAGTACGTTGCAGCGCGTTATTGTTAACAAATCAAATTGCTGTTAAGATAGATAATGCGTTGACTCTCACGTCTTCTAAATCTGTTTTAAATTTTGTGAAATCTACATATCAGCGCAACTTCTGATCTAGTTATTCTCATTTAAGAAATGTATTCAATTTTTGGAATGTTCATGGAATCATGAATACTTCGGGTCTCTTGCAAAGTTAACGTGAAGCCCTTCGGGCTTCACTTACTTTGCACGAGACATTCCGAAAATTGAATTTATTACTTATATTTACATTTACTATTATCAGTCAACTATCAATTTTCAATTTTCACCTAACTTGGCTGTTTTTCCAGATATTTTGAATTAAATCAGACATAACGTAGGTTTTGGAATAGCCAAAACGCCATATTTCAGCGCTTAACGTCATGGCGATACGTGTTCAACGTCACGTAAACGTCAGTAAACAAGCAACGTTATTGGATGGACTTGACGTTAGCCCGCTCAAATGGCGCGTATGTGGGTATGGCTGAAATCGATTTGTTCATGAAGGTATGAACCCCATCTAAAATGCAAAGGTTCATTTAAAGATTCGCAGTGGAAATGTAAATATTGTTTTACGTTGTTCAAAATTTCATTTTGATACATATTTTATCAATACTCCATGATTGGCTATGCAACGATGCGTTTCAGCCCATAACTGCATTGATACGCGCAATGATATATTAGCTGAATGTTAATGCGTAAAAGCACATTTGATAGACCATTTGGAATTCGCGTTGAAAAACAAATGCGTATAACACGCGTTTTCAACGCAAATTGGCTTGTGCAAAACGCGGTTGGGGTGTTAAGAATATTCTCGCCACCCCATCTCCTACAATATACATTATCAATAATGTTAATTCCTAAATAGGGTATATCCCGGCTCGTCAGGAAACTTTTTCGTCATTTGATCCCTGATTTTCTTTTATTGAACAATCAACACATCACAAGTCAGTTATGTGCATCCGCACATGGAGTATCTATAGGGAGGGGTTTACTTTCACAAGCTATAAAGGCCATTTACGTGAAGCATGGTTCATACATTTGTATCACTTCGAATTATCTGTCAAATATCCAATGAAGTTCGATGTTAATGTTGTCTTTAGGTTTAATGTCGCTTAGAACAATTCTTCAGCTAAATTGAAAAAGCACAGCATGTTTGACTTAACAGATTCTATTCCTCTTGCGACATGCCGTATAAATCCCCACTGTAAAAGAAAAGTATAACTTAACACTAAAAAAAATAAAATTTGGTGGCAGCTGAACTGCCACTGATTTTGCTTTAAAGCTGCATACTCTGTAACTATGAACATTTTTCGAAAATTTTTATTTTCTTTTTAAATCATTTGTAAAAGTAGAATTAAGCTATGTTTTCACAATAAAAATGTTCAGTACAGCTGAAAACTGCATGGAAATGAACTATCTTATCAAATAGGTGTTTTTTTCTCTTGTTGGTAATTATTTGCGTCCCTCCAATAATTCTAGACCGTTGAATTTTAACATAAATGCAGTTGTTTTGATAGTGATACCTTGTTAAAGTTTACGAAAATTGTAAAATGTTTACCTGAATTTGAGTAATTTTACTGTGTTCTTGAAAAATAAAAACATTATTTTTAAAATTAGAAGATCAAAAGTTACAGACTATGCAGCTTTAAAACCTATGTACCCTTCGTTTGTATTGATACGGAGAAAAACTGAAGCAATAACAAGTAGAAAAGTTTTAAATTTTATCGCTTGAGAAATGTTGGTCTTATGTTGTTTTAGAAGGAAAATACGTGCTAGTTTACACCAAAAGGGGTGGTAGCTAAACGAACACTTATTTTAACAGTGCAAGCGAGTATACGGCTTCTTTCAAGTTCCAACTGGCCCTTTATTTTTCTTTAAAATATGTTAAGATGATGTTCCTGTAACCATGGCAACAGCCTCCAAACAATGTCTTGGTATGCTACAACATTTTATTGCATGTGCACGTGATAACGATTCCTGGAAAAGTTATGTCATATATATACTGAACAAACGTGAAAACGCTACACCTGAATTGTTTGTCATCTATATAAAAAATGCAAACCAAGAATGCAAATGAAAGTGTATCTTAATGTTCAAATACTGGGTAATGCATAACAGTAAAAGTTATACGGAGGTTGTCACGAGGAAACAGGGCCGTCGCCGCGTATTAAAAAGTGGTCCGGCGGAGGAAATCATCGAGTGCCGATGGCACGAGAGGGGGAGAGCACGAGAGTGGGACCCTTCCACCCTCTCGTTAGTGGGGTCAGGGGGTCTCCCCCGAAAAAAAATGAATTTTTAGCGCTTCTATGTGCGTTTTCAATGGGGTTTTATGCGTTTGGGACCAGATTTCAGTCACGATTTTTTGCTAGAAAAGATATTTCTTGGCGCGTGAGAAAACCGAATGCTAAACAAAATCATTTTCAGATAGTCACGATTTTTTTTTAACTTTTTTCTTCAGCATATTTCTTAGACATTATTTCACATATGTTCCCGCAGGTTTTGGCAAAGTACTTTAAGCACTGATCCTTGGTTGTCATTGGCGGATCCAGAGGGGCGACAGGGGGTCCGGACATCCCCCCTTTAAAAATCACAAAAAATAGGGTTTCTAAGCAATACTGGTCCAGATCTCCTGAAAAATCACAAGCTACAAAGCCAGCATTCAATATGGCTATTATCGGCCCGCCAGCGAAACGCGTTTCGCTGGCTGGCCGATGATGGTCCGCCTATAGTGGTATTTTGATCCTCCCTCCCCTCATCAACTAAAAAAATCAAAGCTGGACATCCCCTGACATAACTTTCTGGATCCGCGCATGGTTGTACTTCAATGAGTTGTATTTTCGAAAAGATATACATAAGCGTCTTTTCAATTAGTACACCCATTACTTTAAGGATGCAGAAGGCTTCATCTAGATTTTAGCTGCACAACTTTCCTTGATGAGTTCCCTTGTCGATAGGCATAACTTGAGATCTTTGGCTTTGAACATCGTAATGAAGCCTGTGCCAACTGTCGAACTACGACGGCTCAACCCTTCTCTGTTCAAGCTTCTTAAAGTCGAATGAACGTTGTGGGGACCGAAACGTCTTGGGCTGAATTGGAACAGGCAGAACTTGTATATCCGTAACGGAATGAATTGTAACAACACATGCCCACGATGCTCGTCACGTTTAAACATACCTAGTCGCTCGACATGTTATTTAGAAGAAGGAAAAATGTCAATTTGAGGGAAATGAAAATGGCGCATAGAAATTGTCTGGGCCCCAATGCGAGAAGACCTGTCTTCGGGGTTTACGGCCATGCAAGACTCAAACCAAACTGCTCAGTTACAGAGAGTACATGTAGCTAGAAAGCTGAAATTTTGTGTGTAGCAAGTATATCAATTATACTTTCAAGAGGGCGAATAACAAAGGCACTGATCAGACTGCGTGGATGTGTAGGTTGGTCTGCGCCTTTAATCAGGGGTAACAACCTACGTCATAGCGTGGGTGTTGTAAACACGTAGTATGACGCCATCTTTGATTTGCAAGGTTAGTTTTTCCCTTCGTAAATGACGTACAAATTAGTGTCTGTCAAAACTAAGCAGTGCAGGCGGTGCCTAACATCACACTTGAACAGAATATACAATGGTCACGCCCAGAAATGCCGTTGCCTTTGTAAACATTCACCCACAAAAATCGAAGTGGGTGACTGCTAAAATTATCCTCGTGTCTCCCGCTTCGATTCTTGTGGGTGAATGATAACAAAGGCAACGGCTTATCGGGGCGTGACCGTTATATATTCTGTTCAAGTGTGATGTTAGGCACCGCCTGCACTGCTTTGTTTGTACAGACACTCATTTGTTTAATTTTACGAAGGGGAAAACTGACCTTGTAAATCAAAGATGGCGCCGTACTACGTGTTTACAACATCAATAATATGACGTAGGTTGTTACCCTTGTTTAATCTTCGAATGCAACTACGTCAGGTTTTCTCTCGACACGACCCATAAGTATGATAACTGTCATTATAAGAATTGCATTGTTTTACAATGTTTTCACACCTTGGCTAGGTCGGTCTATGGATGACACGCGCAACGAGCGTTATTGATGATTGCATCAATAAATTCAAAATCAGAGGTAATCACAAAGAAAAGTGAGCCAAAACGAGAAAAAAGGGACACGGCGGAAAGCATACTCGTCCTAAAAAGTGGTGCGGCGCTCGCCGTCCTGTCGGACCGGCGACGACGGCCTTGGAAAACACATGAAAGCCATTTAAATGTGACAGGGCTCCAATTTTTCAGGTTTCAAATTTGAACAGAAAGCTCACACAGTTTAGGCCTTTAGAAATCCACTTCCTACGAGATCCGAATGCACGAAATGGTAGTATAGACATGTGACAACCAGTAATGTGAAGGACTTATCTCAAGTGTGTTTTGATCGTTTAGGAAAGCAATCTTAAAAAGTGGGTTTTCTATCAAATTGCCAAGCTTGAAATTTTTACACAGAAATCTCCATAGGAAAATCAATGTGTTGTTGCATCTTAGTATGAGGACATTACTAGTCGAGAAAATTGGTAGAACAATGTGCGGAGAGGTATACCTGATTTGGCAAAAGAAAAGCATCGTAAATCGTGATAAATCGAAGATTACCAAACATTTAATATTCCCTATTTGTTTTTGTCAAAGGGAGACAATTTTCACTTTTTTACAAATTTGATAAATTTGAAATTGATTCTGAGCTTGTTTCAAGTGATTAATCAATTTTCTTGTGTTTTTATGCAACATAATTATGCCCATTTTGATAAGCATAACAATTTTAATTTGCGTATCGCAATAGCAAAATTCAGTGAATAAAGCTTTAAACACCTTAAGGAGCATAACTCAGACATCAAACGAGACAAATTGGTGGAGTTCGACGAATCGTTTGCTGGATATCTAGAAAAACATTATTAAGCTTTAGTAAATACTTTCTTACAAAAAATAGATAATTTTAGTGTAGCGTTTTCACATTTGTTCAGTATATCATATTACAATATGGGCCTCGGTGCGAGAAACCGGGTATGGCCGACCTTAAAAAATGTTGGTTTGCCGTGCTCATACCTACCCAGCCAAAACAGGCCCTACAGCCAAATAAATATTGCCTGCTGAGAATCTTCTTTTGTTCTCTCTAATTATGTTAACAAACCCTTCTTTAAAATCATTAAAAGGCTTATTTTACTTGAAGAAATGTTACAGAGACTGTTATTATATGCATTCTTACCTTATATACAGCATTTGTAGACCTCTAAAAGTGATAGTAAGAAGAGGACATTAAATCATGCTGAATTTAAAAAAGACATATCTACCTACCTACCCAAACTGAAATTGATTGGTAGGAGCTAGGCATACAAATTGTTTTTAAGGATGGCCTAAGGGTCAAACCAGTATTTCAAATTTTATATTTAAGCCAGTGTGCACTGTTATTCTGATATTTAAAGCTATAATAAAATGGGCCTCGTCGCGAGAAAACCTGTCTTCGGGGTTTCCGACAAAGTGAGATTCAAACAAGCCTGCTCAGCTACAGAGACTAGCTAGAAAAGTGAAACTTCGCTTGTAGCAAGCTTGGATATGGTTCTTTACAAAACGCGAATAACAAAGGCGCTGATCAGACTGCGCGGATGCACAGGCTGGTCTGCGCCTGTGTTGTTCGCAAACCCCCGAAGACAGGTTTTCTCGCGTCGAGGCCCAAATGTGAATAACATGTTTATATTATGCAAGTAAAACTTTTTTCGCTTCCAAACCATCATTATGCTGGAAACCCCTAAACGGTTACTTTGCCGAACAGTGAAGACCCAGATGAAGTGCGCATTTCATCAGGGCCTACGCTGTTTGCTACGATAAATACAGTCAACCCTCTTTATAATGACACTGTTTGTCCCCAAATAATTTGAGGTTAAACTGATTTTTTTTTGTAATTAATTCAAAATTCAAGCTAAACTGGTGCAATTGTGCAAAACCAATTGACGTTGTAAAGAATTTTGCTTTATATAGAATGTCGCTATAAAGAGTATTCACTGTACAATCTTCAAGCACTGAACTACATAATCGTTTGGGAACTTATACCTGTGACCCCTTATATATTTAATGGATTGTCTCATCCTTTTTGTATTTATCTGTGTGGGAAAATCCATTAGACTACAAAGGATTAATGTCTGTAAAATTGCAGTACTGTGTCTGATCATTTTACTTCGTTTCATATACACCCACGCAACTAGCAATTTAGCAATAAACGCCCATGAAACATCTCAAGATAATCTACCAGAAGCATAAAATAGACAGTTTATTATTGTCATCCAGGTGCATAACAAACTACATGAAATGTTGTTCATTTCTACATGCTCATTTCTATATGCTCATTTCTTTGAATAAATGAAAGTGGTTGAGAATTTGTGTAAAAAGGCTTATGGTGAAAAACTCATTTATTGAAAGACATAAATTGTTGGTACACATTTTGCCTAATAGAGGCAATTCCAATGTGTACCTATAACATATGTTACTGAAAATAAGGAAGAAAACTATCTGGAAATTTACATTTTCCAAGTATCATGTCCGTTGTCTTTACCTCTTTTAAACATCTCAAATGGCCTATCAGTATTGAAATTCCTGTCACTCTACTGCAAATTGTTATATATGCATGGCAGCTATATCTCCAAATTAGAGTTCATGAACTACCTCTTTTCTAACCTGCTGGTTGCATGGTTGTATGTATTGCATGTACTAGGTAATGCAGACATCTACATCTGCTCAGAGCCCACCTTCAGCTCGCAGTATTATCGTAGCACTCTGAATAATGCAAATTTCACTGTTCTAAAACTTACATGCTTTATTCATGAATTTCTTGGATCCGGTTCCTATCAGTTTCTACTAAATGCATATTTTGCGTATATATTCAATTTCCTTTTTGGAATATCTAACGCAAAAGTGGCAGAAAGTCGACTGGCTTAGCTTGCTTATCTTTGATTCAGTTCCATAATTTTAACAAATAGGTTTTTTATTTTGCCTGTTGTTATTGACAATAACACGAATCCTATTGTCGTACCAAGTAAGAGTGACAGTGACGTCGTGTTTTGTTTACAATTGTTAAGTAAAACATTAACTTGTACACTCCACTTGAGCTTATGCGAATCGATAGATCACATGTGCGTTAATCCTATCCTGCGGATAGGATTAATACAAAAGTGATCTATCGATTCTAAGTCCCTGATAACTTTGTAAACAAAACATGAGGTCACTGTCACTCCTGGCTGGCAGGACAGTAACTGTTTGACATGCCGATAACATTAGTTTTTTCAGTCAAAACAAAGGAGAGAGAAAAAAGATAAAACAGAAACAACAGAAAAACACTGTGTTTTTCTGTTGTTTTTGTTTTATCTTTTTTTCTCTTGTTTGTGTTATTCTGTTGTTTTTGGTTTTACCTTTTTTCTCATGTTGTGTTTTTCTGCTGTTTTTGTTTTATCTTTTTTTCTCTTGTTTGTGTTATTCTGTTGTTTTTGGTTTTACCTTTTTTCTCATGTTGTGTTTTTCTGCTGTTTTTGTTTTATCTTTTTTTCGCTCGTTTGTTTTGACAGACTGAGGTTGAGTATGGCATAAAATACTGAATTCTAGAAATGAAATGGATGCACATCCATACCAAGCTTTTCTTTATGTTACATGTAGGAAGCAGAGCGTCATGTGCTGATGACGTTTACAAACAGTTGAGCCAAGACAAAATATCGGTCGTTTTCTGGATCCAAACTACCGGTATTTGACACGCCGATGGCATTACTTAAAGATATATTTTCTAAAGATGATGTTGAAGAAAAATGAGTCCGCAGACGACAAATAAAATCATTCAGAAAGTTGATAATTCACAAGATTGTCCTGTCTATGAGATTATTGTTACTTTTTGCACATGCGTAGTCACGTTTAAAATATCTCAGCAGGCATAATGCCGTCAAAACAACGTCGTATCCACGTGGAAGCGACGGCGTCGCTTCCACGTTGGTACACTGTTGTTTTCAGGTCACGTGCCTGGTGGAGTTTACATGCACAGTGTTATCCAGTGATAATAGGGTAATAGGTGTATAACATTTGGATTGGGTCTCCTTCAACATTCATATTCTGGATACGCAATAAGTGAATGTTCTGACTTGACTGCGCTTTTGCACAAACTCGTCTGAGTCCATGCTGCTCGCCAGTGGATAAAACCAAAATCTCATGTACTGGCTAATATGCAGACTTTCTTTCGACGATAACCTAAAAGCACTCATTTTCTCCCAGTTTGATAACAGCTTGACTGAAACTTTGTTGACAAGGCCGTTAACCTCAGATTAACCTAAGTAATCAATAGAATTATGTTAGCTTGTATAATAAAGCCTTTTTACCATATTGTGAAACAAGGAATATCTTTTTAAAAAGATATTCAGTGGCCTTCAAATATTGACACAATTTGATTTTGGCTCACTAGCCCTGCAGGACTAGTGCGTACATGTAGAAAAGGCTACTCGCGCGTATAGCATTATCCAGCCAAAGCGAAATAAGTTCACCAATTCGGTCATTTTCGTGTCCCATCCCCCATTTTAGCATGTATACAGTGTATTTTCTAACGCTTTAAGGCTTATAAGTTTAGTTTAGGTTTATGTCTTAACAATCAAGTAAAAGAAAAGCAATGGAAATAGTCAATAGTCATTCCTTACGACGTTTATCAACAGCAAGTGCCCCTAAAATTGCCAAAAAATGCTGTCCCATCATCATAGTATGTAATGTTAAGAATGCATTAAACTCAAATGGTTGTTTTCATAAGCAGTTTTCATTTTTACTTTATTGACACGCATATATACCTTTCATTTAATGTCCAGTGAAAAACAATTTTTTGGTGTATTGATGATTAATGTACCACAATATAATGTGAATTACGTTACCAATTTAACCATCTCACAAATTACAAACCATGCATGTTAAGCTCACATCAAACATCTATATGTCAAGAGGATTTATATATGCAAGGACAAAAGAAATGAATTTAGGCAAACATTTGTTTATTTTTCGCAGATGAAAAGAGATATGAGGTTGTCTAAAAATCTGCAGTTTTGTGAATTACGTTACCCTATGTGTATTATTTGTATAGGAAGAGGTACAAATATTGCAATTGATGGCAATGTAAGAACTATAACCTTACTTAATAACAAAACATACAAGAACTTTAAAAGAAGTTGTTTGCATAGAAAAAATAGTGGAAAAATAAATTTGTGAATAACGTTACTGGGAATTACATTACTATATTTTTTCTAAAATACAAATACCTCTCTAAATAAATACGTACATAAGCTGATTTTTTTTTGTTTTTTATCATAGCAAATCAGGCCAAGCTAATTAAGATCAGTTTAAACCATATTACAGGTGTCATTTTCTTTTAACAAGGATTTACCTATATGCTCTGGGTACATCAACTTCCCTATTCATGTAACTTACAAAGATACTCATTATATCAACACAACACATGCAAAGTAATCTGTTTGAAAAACAAAATTGAATAGTGTACATCTCTAAGGGATTGTTCGCATGTTTTTAATGAGCTGGATTAAACATAGGTAATGTGATTCACAAGTAGGTAACGCAATTCATATTCTACAAAAACCCAGACTAGTCCAATCAAAGGGCCAAAGGCAACACATCGACGAAGTTTTCTTACTTGTTCAATTGTTATTTTCTCTTTTTCAAACTATTTTTTATCTCGTTGCGGCTACCACTGGAGGTTTATTGGTGAGTTTATGTGTGTACTTTGAAATTGTCACTCTCGCTTTTGCATCCTGGTCCACTCCAGTTGATCACAGTGACCTCAAATGTTCTCATGACTTCCTTTGTTGATTACATCTATGGTTTATATGATAGATAAAATATTAAACTTGAATTCATAACTTCTTGTCTTCAATTGAAGTGAGCAAATTGGCTATGTGAATTAAGCTACCATTTTTCTGAGAAGGGCGTATCTTTGTGAATGATGCAAACTTTGTTTTTTTGTAATATATGTACATGAAAAATGCATTTATTGAAGTTAGATTATTTTTTTCTGCATTGTTTTAGTTTGTAGTGAGCCACAACAAGTTTTCAAACATATTGAATATTTAAAAACCATTAGTCTATAATCATATTTTAAAGCGTTTTTCCAACAAGATGAATGAAACTAGATGCAACAGCTTACTTTCAATGTGCAAAGGATGATGTAAAAAGTGTTAAACAACACACTAGGGCCTGATATTTTGCAGAAGTATATATGTTTCTACGCAGGAAATAAGACCAGAGTGAAAGGTATGTGAATTACGTTACCGACCTATTGGCACAATGTTCTTTATACAAGAATACAATTTATTAATTCCAATACCAAAAAAGAATGTAGTTTTCAATATTCATCATTTACTGTTTCAAAACCAATAATTTTTTCTGGCCAACTCTTCAAATTTGATGGATACATTCAAAACAATAATTGTACTCATAGAATTACAGTTGAATTCCACTGTCAATTCATAACAAACCTGCTTAGACCATGCTGAGAAGCAAAAACATGATATCAATTCTACATGATAGGCTTATTTGATCAACAAGAAATCCAAGTAGAAGTGCATGCTATAAAAGCTCTTAAATATTTCAGTCTTGTAAGAAATTTGGTATGTACAAGTATATTCCATCACAGTAATGTAGTTCACATTCAAATTCAGTGGTGCTCTTTGTGAGACTAAATGAATTGAAATTTTTGGATGCGCACTTTTTAGATATCATTATCTAATTGACCTATATCAATAAGTAAAGTATAACATAAAAATGAAAATCAAAGCCAAAAAAAAAATGTGGGACAAAAATTGGCTGCAATTGGTGAACTTAACTCGTTTTGGCTGTATCACTCGCCCTTGAGGATTGATCATACATATGTGCCATAACATTAAACTATGCATATATTACAAACTTTCTCACACTAAGTAGTCTTGGCACATTGAATGAATATTTGTCAAAAGTAGGACCAACAGGATTAACACTTTGATGCTTAATTAACTCTTTGCCTGCTAGTGCCTGCTAGTGATTGCCTGCTGATAACCTTTGGACCGAGATCGAGCCCAATAAAACAAAGGCCTTGCCTCGAGATTATAAAACTTGAGTACAGTCTCAGACTCAAAATAAAGCGCAATGATTCGCTGCTTGGGGACACGTGTCCTCAAGCAGCCAATCATTGCGCTTTATTTTGAGTCTGACAATGAACTCAATCTGGATCTATTTGACACTCTGGTGGTAATTCGGAAAGAATGCTAAAAAAAAGTAAAACTGTATGCTGAAAATCAGAAATTTACCTTCTGGTTAACCCATAAAAGGGCAAGATTTAAAAAAGTAGAAGAAAGTCAATTGAAGATTGAAGTTAGAATCACCCATGTGATTATTATACATACATGTATCTATAGGTAAACGTATGTTTACTATAACACTGATAAACATCCAATCGACGAAGCAGGTTATTTTTTTAAAAGGACGCACCCAATAAGTTGCACTATCCCGAGGTCAGAGGTGATGTATACACGAACTCTTGCATTTTTCGTGTCCGAAAATTCGCTCGCCAGGTCGAGCTTTGGCAGGTAGTTTACTCGCCCAAATTCAAACGCCAATGCGAGCGAAACCACTGTAATGGCATCAAGAATCAGACTATAGGTAGTTTGTTTTCATTTGTCAAAACTTATGATTCAGACCATAATCAGTAAACAGGGTTGCGAGGGGGGATGGCTATGGTGTTAAATCACTAACGTTTGGAGAGTAGCAGAGAGAGTTCTTTTATCATATACTTCTTTACAATATGTAATGCATGCAAAGAGTGATAATAAGGCAATTTACAAATGCTGTATACTTAAGTGAGCTGACCGGGTTTACCTACATTCGTGAATATTTTAGGCAGTCTGTGTTTCTGCTTTTTACTGTAATTTTCAAAGTCAGTTGCGTTTGTAATAAGTTTGTACGACAGTCTGAGTATTAACCAAACAGAACACCGTTTTCTAGCAGGTGCGATGAATATCACAATTTAAGATTGTTTATTTTCAAAAATGTAGGTCGAAAGCCGTATCAGTACAGTGGTAAGAGCCGCTGAAAAAAATAAACGATAAAGAAACATAAGTTTGTGCAGTATCTTCCCCGTGTTCTGTTCAAACCATGGCGCTAGACTTAAACTAAGTAAGGGTGCAAAGATCAGGAATCGATACAATTAAGTACCAGTTAAAGCCAGTTTTACATGTGCAGGTCATATATATGCAGGCATCCAGATTGAAAATTAGTTTTCATTTTTCTCAATTAAAACATATGTTGTGCGCATTCAAAATAACGGTCTCAATGATAATGAGCACCCAAAACATATTATTAGACCAATTGGATAAGTAAATGATAACAAATTAACGCTCTAAAATATGCTTATCTAGACCTATGAGTCATAGTTTAAAAACGGATGTTGATTAACGGCCGTTTCCACTACTTGCAGTAAAAATGGCGTGCGGCCATTTTATTTGGCATTATTTAACTGTATAGCACATTTTTCAAATTGAAGCTATATCGATACGGCTATTCATTACCAGCCAGAAAGATTTATCAGATTTTCTGTCTGTTAAAGAATAACATATCTTTGTATCCAGAATATGATTGATGGCTTCTCTATCAGAACAAAACATTTTATTACCCATAAGTGGAAGCGTTGCGATCGTTTCGGTCGCTTCTGTAAATGAACCAGCCCTTGCGAAATTGTAACTGATCGCATAGGCGTAAATGCATGCTTCAAACGCGCATGCACAAGTATATATGTTCGCTAAATATCTAGGTTTTGGTCGGAACGTAGATATACTAAATTACGTTGTATGTGCGAACAGCGATGGCTACGACGAGACTGCGCTAACGCGAATGCTCGCCAGAGCCATCGCTGGTCGCAAATACATTAAATACAATTTTCGTGTGAAATAGCTCAATTTTAGGGAATATTTTCATTAGTGAGCTGCATTGGAAGCATTATATATGATTGCAGTCAATATTGGAAATTGCTTTTCTATGTACGCTACATACTTAGAGTAATTACGGAGTGAAATACAAGGGGGCAATTGCAAAATGATACGTACAAAATGTTCAGCTTTCTTATTAAGCTGATTCTGAATCAGTCCGCTGACCCTTTGAGGACTGTAAACCCCCTAACGTGTACTGTGACAAACAGTGAAGACCCTGATGAAACGCCGCTTTATCATCTGTGTCTGCACTGTTTGCTAAGATAAACTGATCTTCAGAGAAAGACGTGTAATACAAGCATTTTTTGGAAATTATACATGTAACCTGTAATAACCCCTCAATATATAAATTAGACCGTATACTGTCTAAACTGAATCAAACTTTACATTGAAAATTTCATTGGTCTTAAAGAGGTTAAATTGCACAGAGAGAAAATAGGGTAAAGTGGGGTATATTCGGACAGACAGCTTAATTTGGACATCGACCTTGTTTGTTTCATATTTCAAATTTTGGAATATAATATAAATTAACTAAGCAAACAGTGAAAATCCTGATGAGACGGCTCTTCTGGATTTCCACTGTTTAGTTTAAACATATTTTATTTCCAACAGATAACAAGTTATACAGTACAATATATACAATTCATAAGGAAATTAGGATTAGAACGAAAGCGTAAGCTTATAGAGTTCTTCTCCTATTATAGAGTACACTGTGATATGGAAGGCGGACTGTATCATATCAATTCGTAGTCAATATGATCACACATTGACCTGTCAAGCAAGTTTGATTTTTATGTTCGTACATACGGAATGGAAAATGACTTAATATACTATGTGAACTTGTAAATTGATGAAAATACTAAGACAAAAAAACTAATGAGGGAAGACGGGATCATTTGGATGTGAGTTTGGCATTTGGAGATTAAACATATAAGTATCGCATCAGAATCGCCTTGACTTTAATATATAGTTGTGTACATGGTCAAATATACACCTGTTACTTTCTTCAGGCAAAGCTGGGTCACCATAAAGTAAAAGATGTAAGGAAGGGTTTTGAATTAAAGATATACTGTTTAATAGTTCATGTCTGATTGCTTGATAGTTTCTGCAGTGGAAGAAGTAATGTTGAGAGTTTTCAATACTACCACAGCTACATAATGGTGAATCGGTTATGTTTTTAGTAAATAAGTCTAAATTAAGTGCACTGCAGCCTGTTCGTAAACGTGAGTGAAGTATTTGAGGTTTTCTATTTCCATGATAGTAATATCTAGGAATGGGAAGGATGCCTTTTTTTAGAAAGAGCTTGAAAGAGTTTAGAGTATTGGATTGTCTTGCTTCAAGTGGTAAATTGTTCCAGAGATGTAGAGTTGATGGTAAGAAGGAATCCCTGTATTGATTTGTTCTTGCTCGTATTGTTTGATAGTTTTGTGCATTTCGTAAATTGTATCTAGAAGCAGAACTAACTTGTGCTGGTATAAGGGAAGACAGATAGATAGGAGTGAGATGGTTAATCATTTTATAAAGAAGAGTTAATTTATGGTTGCTTCGTCTTTTTGAGAGTGATTCCCAGCCTATTTCTTTGTATAGATTGGTCAGGGAAACAAGTTTTGTAGCTCCTGTAGCTATCCTAGCTGCTTCATTTTGAATTTTATCAAGTTCATATTTTTCATATTGAGTGCAATTATCCCAGATAGTGTCGCCATACTCTAATAGAGGTCTTATAAAAGATATGTATATGGATTCAAGTGATTTGCGGTCAAGTTTATACTTTAATCTCCTCATTATGTTGATTCTAGCCCAAGCCTTATCTTTGATATAATTAAGGTGTTGATGCCAACTGCAGTCATTAGAGAGAAATAAGCCAAGATGATTGTGAGCTTCAACTTCGTTAATGGGTGTGTTTTCCATAAAAAGTGGTGGGTGAAGTGGGTGGCTGACTTTGCGAGAAAGTAACAGAGCTACACTTTTATTGGGATTAAAGGTCACCAACCATGTAGCTGCCCAACGTGATATCTTTTCCAAATCAGCATTCAGAGTTTCAGCAGTCACCAATGGGTTATCGACAACTATATAAAGGCTAGTGTCATCTGCAAAAAGCGGTATGTTGGAGCCAATATCAGTCACTATGTCATTTATGTAAACTAGAAAAAGCAAAGGGCCCAAAATTGAGCCTTGAGGAACACCTGCCTTAATAAAGTTCCAAGCAGAAGAAATACCTGGCAGTACAACTCTTTGTTTCCGATCAGAAAGATAATTTTTGAACCATTGAAGAACATTACCTGTGACACCAGCAGCACGAAGTTTATATAAAAGGCCAGTATGCCAGACACGATCAAAAGCTTTGCTGATGTCACAAAAGACAGCCCGCACCTCTTTACCAGCATCAAGAGCCTCGCAAAATGTATGATACAGGAACGTTAATTGATTTTCAGTTGAATCTCCTGGAATGAAACCAGATTGAAAAGAAGACAAAAAATTGTTATCAAGAAGATGATTATAAAGATTTTTAAAGATAAGTCTTTCCAAAACTTTATTTTCGGAGTTTAATAGAGATATATATAAAGATTTTTAAAGATAAGTCTTTCCAAAACTTTATTTTCGGAGTTTAATAGAGATATAGGTCTGTAATTGCAGACATTAGAGCGATCCCCTTTTTTGTGTATAGGACAAACATTAGCTTCTTTGTAGGATGCTGGCACTATGCCTGACTGAAGAGATTTATTGAAAAGACAACAAAGAAGATGAGATAATTCACTAGATAGTTCACGCAAGATACGATTAGAAAGGCCATTTGGCCCTGATGCCTTACCAGTTTTTAGTGTTTGAAGAGCAGATTTTACTTCAAGGTCAGTAATAACAATTCTGTTGAGTGTTGTATTGTATGTTGGAGGTGGTAGATCAGGAAGTCTTACATTACTTTCATCAAGTATTGTTTGGCTTTAGAAATGGTCATTGAGGATGTTAGCTTTTTCATAGTCATCAGTGTAAGTTTGGCCATTAATCTAAATCATCGTTTTCAAGGGATTGCCAGTCAAAAGCCGATGCTTTTTCTCGAAGTAACTCATAATTGCCATTTTCATAACTCCATATATGTCTGACAAATGCCTTGGATTTGGGTTTCGAGAATTTAAGAACGCCATAAACAGGACAATGAAACCTAACGTCTTGGTTAAGAAACGGATCTGTAACACCAGAGAGAATGAGATTTTCCTTATTGCTTACCAGGATAATGTCTATCAGAGTAGAAGAATGTTCAGTAAAGTGAGTTGGTTGAGAGATAGATTGGTGAAGTGAAAATTGCATGCAAAGCGAATCAATTTTCCGTCTAGAAGTGTTATTAAGATAATTAAGATTAAAGTCACCAGTAATAACAATATCTTTTATTCCAGTATCAACAGCTAAAGAAACCGAATCTTCGATATTATTATAATAGTTAGCATCAGAGCTAGGTGCTCTATAGAAAAGTCCAAAGAGAATTCGTCTACGTGGGTTAATTACTTCTATCCAAAGACATTCCAAACCCCTAATTTCTAAATCCTCCCTACGCTTATAAAATGTTCCATTTTTGACACATACAATGACTCCTCCATGAGGATCTTTCTGGAATGTTGTATGACTGTAACATTGAGTCGTTGGTTGATACAGCTGGGCTTAACCAAGTTTCCGTAAATGCTAAGATGTCAAAATCTAACAACTCAGCATGCAAAATATCGAGCTTGTTGATAATACTCTGTACATTATAATGAACAAATGAAAGATTCTGATTGAGACTTATAGAACTGAAAGAAGGTCCTGGGGTATTTGAAGAGTCAAAACTATCATTAGATGAGGAAAAGGGGCCAGGATTTGGATGGATCTCGCCACAATAGAGAAAGAGAATTGAAAGCCACAGTGAAAAGTCTGCCACTAGAATGATCAATATGAGGATCTTAGAAAAAAGTGAATTAGATATAGACTTCGTGCTTGCCAAAACACGCTTCTTGTAACAAGCAGGTATTTGGATGGGACAAGTGGTTGTGGCATGAAGTAAAAGCGAGAAAGTGTCTGTACACTGGTTATAGATTGAGCAAAGAACAAGCATATGTAGACACATGTTAAAGGCTACGATGCGACGATAATTTGCCATGACAACTATTCTATTCTCCTTTCTGGGTTGTCTCATGTTATTGTGTTTAGAAATAGAAGTAATATTTGGAGGGTTGTCATGAATATCAAACTGTATGAAAACATATTCATGTCAGCCTCTCCAAACGCCAATCTCACAATCCGTCGATCCCATGAAATAGAATAGAAATACATACACATGAAAAGAAAAAAATACATGCTGAAAAAAGGGGGATACATATGGGGGCTTGGAATATTAAATGTTTAAACGACGAAGAAGAGCTAGGACAAGGGAGGAGAATAATCAACACTTCAAAAATATGATATAATCATAAAATTGACGTCGGTCGTAATGCTGACTATTAAATGGATGCAAGGGGTGATACAGTCATGTGCGTAACTCCGCTACGCAGGTACGCATGTGCGATATCCTTCAAGTGAAATCCAGTTTTTTTCGACCTCATAGGGGAAACAATTCGCTTTCTCCAGGAGCGAGTTATTTCCCCTAAGAGTAATCTCCCTTGTATGTGTTCGAAAGCTAAGCCAATTCAGGCACTCGCAAAAGCTCGAAGTCCGCGATTTAATCCAGGCCAGAAATTTTCCATACCTGATCTGGATCGAAACTGTTTGCAAAGGTCATCAACAGACAAAAATATAGCAGTTAAAGGGTTTACGCATTCAAAATATTGCCCTGACAAAGAAGGATGAAATCAATTTTAATCAAATAAAAGTTATACTGTCGAGCTTTCGAGAGTTACCACATAATTTATTATACAATTTGCAATATCAGTAGGTGTAACAAGAGGAATATAAATACACTTTATCGAGAAGCAAAATACCTGATGATGAAAGGGCGCATTATGTTTGTTTTAATGGGAGTCGGCAGCTCAAATCCTAGTCGGGCACCACCTTTGTGGGGTCCGGCAAGGGTTCAGGCTGTTAAGTAATATCATCGGCAGCCTATAATCAGAGACATTTAGTATACAAACAACATCAGCTAAGACACAGAGGCGCTTTCATTCTGTTTCAACGCACATGTGCAGCTATATGGCTCCATTTATACATTTATGCTGAAGGGAATTTCTCGGTGTTAACAATTGGACCGCCTTTGCCCCAAGGGTTGTTTGGTGGAAGTTTTATTGTTAATCAAATTTTAAAACAAACAGTAGAGACACTGATCAGACGCCACGTTTAGTGCCGTCTGATCTGGACCTCTACTGTTTGCCTATGACCCACAAAATGGACAGTAATCTTGTATGGGTTGACTAAGAACCTGAAACAGACACTTATAGACTCTGTCATTGTTGTCTTTTATGAGAATAATGCCATCGTGGGACCATGCACTCTTAATGGAGTGAGATTTCACGCATTGTCTTGCTTTATAAAGAAGATCGTTCCTATGTTTAGTGAGGTCTTCATTGATGTATACTCCTCTGTGGCCGCGGTCCTTTAACAGGGTTCTACTTTTGTACAGTTTTTGTCTTGCTCTGTATGTTGAAAACTTGATGATAATATCCCTGGGGCGCCCAGCCCTTGGCTTGCCCACACGGTGACTTCTGTCTATCTCTGACAAATCGAGATCTACACTTATTGCAGTTGCAATTTCCACAACTATGCTATCGGTACTTTCGTTAGGATCCTCGGGTATACCTGACATTCTTAATAGATTACGCCTGCTGTATTGTTCAGCTTGCTCGACAGCACCTTCAAGTTTCTCAACTCTACTCTTCAGCTCCGCATTCTCAGATCTGAGTTTTACATTATCCGATTCTAATTTCTGCACTTTCTCATTCAAACCTGATAAGACTCCTTCTGTGATACCCTTCACCATGACTGACAGTTCTGCTTTTATAATGTCTCTCATATCTGCAGTAAAAGAATCCTTCAGCACATTCGCTATTTGGGACATATGCGCATCACCCAATGTAACATTCATACTTTCCGCCATCTTGTATTTAGGTTGAGCCATGGGCAGTTGTTCAGAGTAAGAAAATTTCAAAGTTTCTGTATCTACCGATTCTACAGAGGAATCAGCAAGTTTATTCTTTTTAGGTTCGTCAAGCAATTCAGGTGATGGAAGTTCCCTTTTCTTACTAGACACTATTGGTGTAGAACTGTACACATCGCATCCACTCATAGTAGGTCATATGGTTATTGAAAAAATCTTAAAAGTGCATCAGCATATGTTCGTAGTGGCTTCTTATGTTGAGCAGTATACTTGTAAAAAAATTGAACGTAACTGTTGGAATGTAAGTCACTAACTAGACACCGTTACACCAGACCAACCACCAATGAAATTGAAGGATTGCCCATTGCGAGATGAGACTTATACAATAATTATGAAATTTATAGATATGATTAATAAAGAATTGAAAGAAAGTTGTTGGCTTATCTGTTCATATCATTATTCCTATACTCCGATATCACTGTATACTGAATTCCAGCCTCCAAGTGTCAACGAAACTAAGTCATTTTATTTAAAATGTCCACACCAAAATCAAAACACAACTTTCCGCCATGATCACGTGATTTGCAAATATATGTCCGAATTAACCTAATGTCCGAAATTACCTGACTTTACCTTATGTCTGAACGTATTTGTGAACATCTAGAGTAAAATCGTGTAAATTCGGACGGTCAGCTAAATTCGGACAGTGACCTTGTTTGTTTTGTATTAAAAATAAATAAAATTAGCATACTATGAAAATCCTGATGAGACTGACGGTCTCAGCTGGATTTCCACTGTTTGCAAATGTATGTCCTAATTTACCTTATGTCCGAGGTAACCAGACCTTAGCCTAGAGCTTATTTGTAGAAAACATGGCATCAACCTCTTCCAATCACCGTACAAAGATGAAACTAAACGCATGACTAAATTACTTATTCTCGGTGAAATAGTGGGGGCATGCTTACAACATTTGGGCTCAGAGTGCACTTAAATGGCAACATCGGTAGTTATGCATACAAATGCACGTCTAATTGTCCCATGATACTACACGAATTCCCCTCCTGCAATTTGCAACTCTTTCATTTCAAAGCAAATTTATTTTCTAGTGTCTAATAACATTATTATTGAAACATAAATCAAATCCACTGCTTTGCAATTTAAGAATGTTGTAAAGCTTCACAAAATGAAGAAATTAATTTAAATGCACAAAACCCATCAATCTCCGATTCGAATGGTAAAGCCTGCAATGTTGCATATTTATTGTTGAAAAAACTAGAATTGACAGAAAATCTGACTATAGGCCCGTCTCAGCGCTTTTCATGCTGTAAATGTTTGGTGTGCATAAAATCCCAATCAACTTCAATCAAGGGCCATAACTCAGCTGCAAATTTGCGATGAAAATACAGGTAGCAATCCCAATCTAGATCTTGTCAATATCATTGCCTATACAGAATTTGGCTAACTCCTGTCTATTCTTCCTAAAAATATCATAAGCGGAGATCAAATTCTGATATCAACTATGTTACAAATTTGCGGAAAATGACAGGTAACAATCCCAATCTAGATATTGTCAATATAAATAGATATTGTCAATATCAATGCATACACAAAATTTGTTAAATTCTGTCCATTTAATTTAAACTTTATTTTATTTCTATAAATGATACAAGTGGTACAATAAATGCATATAACAGTGTAAAGGATCTGACTGAAGCTTCAAAAAGCTTGTAGAGTTTATTTCCTTTAAAGATATTGAACGTCGAAACGCAATTCTGACATAAATCAATGAGCATGACTGTTACAATTTTGCGAAAAATGAGAGGTAGCAATCCCAACATAGATATTGTCAATACTACTGCATATACATGTACAAAATTTGGTTAAATTCGGTCCATTTTTTCAAAAGATATAGAGCGAAAACGAAATTCTGACATCAAGGCCATAACTCTGTTACAAATTTGCGAAAAATAACAGGAAACAATCCTTATAGAGGCCATGTCAATATCACTGCATATACCAAATTTTATGAAATTCTGTCCATTCGTTCTAAAAATATTGAAAGAACACGAAATTCTGACATCTTAAATCACATGATGAAAATAACAGAATCTAACATGTGTGCTATCGTATTACATGTATTGAATGTGTAAACTCGTTTCGAAAAAGCGATAAAATGTTCGTTTTTTCCAAACTCGTTTAATGAATTCAATAAAAAAATGAGCACCCATGAAAGATCATCTATATATATTTTACTCACTCTCGTGCCCAAGTCTAGATCTTGTCTCTAATGTGTTCATTTTTTTTCATATAGTGTCTTGTGTTTCCCCACCTTCGTCTGCAAGCGGATTGAAAACATTGTGCTATACGTGTATTTGATGCATGCATGTATGCCTAATTTCTTTTTAATATATACGGGTAAAAATATTAGATATGCACTAAAGAAGACCTAATAATACTTATTTTTTAAAAAGATAGAAATACTTCGATAAATGGAGCGATATTCGAACCCATGCCGTGCGAACTACTCATCTGTCTCCTTGCAACTACCCCAATTGCATGGTAACGACCTCGGTGATCTGGAAACAACCACACCTAAAGAATCAGGGCCTGACTATTTTAACGTGTTGCTATTTAGGAACGTTCAGTGACAGCCTTTTCATCATTTTCATCGGTAAATGTCGGCTCTTACTTACTTTTTGCTGGTAGCGCTTTATGGGTTATTTTGTTTGATTTGATTCTTTACGTCTCATTAACAATCTTTCAGTTAAACAGGGACGGGTCTTCCTGGGTTGAACCAGTACTAAGCTAGGATAAATGAGCCGTGACATGAGATTTCCAACAATGTGCGACCAGCAAAGGCACAGATCAGCCTGCGCATACGCGCAGTCTGATCAGAGCCTTTGCTAGTCGCTTGAATATTCTATGACCGTTAAGCTACTGACTGAACTCCATTTGGAGTTTCTAGACTAAAAAGGAGGCTGCACAGGCTCGTCTGAGTCTACACTTGTCAAAATGCCACCTTGTTGGAAATCACATGTCACGGCTCAAATGAGTCTTGCTCAAGGACCACACCGCAGTGACGCCAGTGAGGCTCGAACCCGCGGCTTCTCGGTCTCGAGTCAAGCACTCTACCACTGAGCCACTGCGCGCTCCCTTTTATGGGTTAAGGAACGGCGCATACCAGCCTGCGAATCGGCACAATCGTCATTCTTGTTGGGTGCCTTTATATAAAGATGACTAGTGCAAATAAATCATGGTAAATATGCGCGGATCCAGAGAGTTTTGTCAGAGGGGGTCCAACTCTTACACTTTTTTTGTCTTTTTTTTTAAGTTAACAAGGGGAGAGAGCATCTGAATACCACTAATCGCGGGCCATTATCGGCCAACCAGCGAAACGCCATTCAAATGGCGTTTCGCTAGCGGGCCGATGGTGGCCCGACTTTGAATGCTGTCTTGGTAGCTTTTTGATTTTCCATGGGATTGATAAGGAACCCTATAGCATTGTGATTATCAAGGGGGGTGGGGTCCGGTTATCCTGCCACCCCCACCCCCCGCCCCCTCTGGATCTGCGCACGGTAAATTAGCAGACTGGTTTAAATATAACCTTGTCGTGAAGAAATGCAAGTTACGTAATTCAACACAACAATATTGTTAAAAATAGCTGTGTGTGTATAATGTATGCAAACTGCATAACACCAGGTTAAGATAAAGCATACTCTCTATCTCACCTTACAAGATAATACTTGATGTTTTGACATGGATATTCGTTTTGATGGGAAGCGAGCCCTGGTTACAGGAGCTGGGAAAGGTAAATTTACTTCATTTCTAAGGTTGCAGCGTCCAAAGTCAACCTGTAGACCCAAACAAGAAATGAGAACACTACCTTAGAGCCTCGTTTATATGCACAATTTGCACCCTGGTGCAAATTTACTCCAGGGTGCAAAATTGTACCCGGGAGTTAATTTGCACCCCCTTATGTAGCGTTCATATGTCAATAAATTGTGTTCATATGTTATTGAATTCGCTCTTTAAACATATCACAAATGTTTTCAGTTTTACATTAAGGAGAAATTCGATGTGTTAAGAATGTTTCGATTATTATTCAGTTCAAGATACCGTCGTTTGAGAAAAATGCAACTCCATCTGGTTTTATTTGCGTTATTTATTTATACAATATTTAAAGAGGATAAGGCACCAGTCATTTGTATCCAAGGCCCCCTCCTACGGGGATAGCCGTGGGATAGCCGGGGTAAGGTGCTGGACAATTACTTTTTGATTGTCCCCGCAGTGCCGGGGAATTGTGGGGTATACCATTGGGGCACTTTTCCTGCTGGGATTTTCTGTTGTGTAGGGTGGGGCAAAGAGCAGGGTTGTTATCAGCTTTTCCCCACAGGGCGGGGCTTATACCAGGGCTCTGGAAAGTGAAAAAACATTATCCCCGCCCAGCCCCGTAGGTTGGGGAGCAGTGGATACAAATGACTGGTGCATAAATAGCACTTATAGAAGCTGTTGCAGCAGTACTAACTAAATATATAACTATCTGGCCAAGAGAGGTGTACGAACGTAGTGCTTGAGACTTATACATGTACTGATGATCCATGGCTTCCGAATGTCACGGGCTCTGCGACAAACTGCGCAAATAGCTGCAACGGAATGCGCGTGTGCGTTAAGTTGTTTCAATTGAACTGCTGGTAACAGTTTGACTTAGGACTGCGCAGAGCTGGACAATTGAGAACCTCTTCGTAATAGCAAAATAAACGTCTTGTGAATGCGTGAAACGGGTTTTGTCTTCTCTTCTAAATCTCTGTTAAGTTCCCGAAGTTAAATGGCTCAACCGAGGTTATCAATGGCTACAAGAGGTTTGAGTGCCCAATTTTTTTTTTTTTTTTTTTTTTTTGGGGGGGGGGGGTTAAGATAGAGGGTAGACATATTTTAATTATTGCTATGTCTGAACATCACGTTGATTACATGAATCGTAAAGGTGGTCACTCCGTTATTATGCAGGGGGGACCTTTTCACCGATGTGTACATCGGATAGCATGGACTCGTGCATGGCGCCAGGGTTCTGACAAACTATGATTTCTATTGCTGAGGTTAGGAAGAGATATTATTCGGAAATAGAATCGTGCAAATCGAAACCCATAGACCAGAAATTCCAGTTGTTCTGCGTGGCGACCCGGCATAGCCGATGAAGTAGTGACTACAAAGAGAAGCATGACCTTAAATTTGATAAAAGGACTATTTGTATAGTTTATTTTCATACACATGTACATGTTCATATAGAACAGTCAGGTGCATAACTTCCAAAAGTTAAATAATATATCACTTAAAGCAGTTAAATTTTTTAGCAACAAATACAAAAGTAACCTGTTTTGAGTGAATCTGTCTTTTTTCATCTTCATATTTCGGAGTTACTGCTATTTTCACGGCCATGTGGGTAATTTTATCTGAAAGACCTATTACATAACTTTACGAATATGCAATAAATTTGTGTACGCATCGTCTAGAAATTTGTACGCAAGGTCATTTAAGATCAGAAAATAAGCTACTTTTCAACTTGAATAAGTTATATTTTTGACGTCCTAAAATTTGACCTTGGCGTAAATAATTTCAAGTGTAACCTAAATAAGTTACTTTCGATTGCCTCACTTTGAAATCATTGTTGAAAAGACACAATTTTATGCCCTGACTGTAGAAAAGATGAGTAATTTATCAAAATCTAAGATCAAATTGTACATATGTGATAACAAGTTGCGTTCATGTGCGCAATTTGCGTGCACCCGGGTGCTTATTTGCTCCACCGAATTTGCACCACCTACAAAGGTGGAGCAAATTAGCACCCGGGTGCAGAATTGCATCCGGGTGCATTTTCATAAAGCACCGTTTACATGACCAAAATACACCCCAGGTGCAAATTTACACTCCGGGTGTATATTTGCACCGGGGTGTATATTGTGCATATGAACGAGGCTTTAGCCACCTATTGTTCGGCAAATTAGGACCCATTTTATGTAACGATATCGTTTCTAACAGAATGCACGGGTTCAAGCGGATTTTATATCTATCCTCTGCACTGTTTGCTGAGTAGTTTTGGTGATGCAGACAAGCGTCTATTCAAACCTTTTTTTCAGATGGAATTTTGACATTTTAACATTTATTGAGGCCCTGGAATGATTTTTAGGATACAGGGATATTGGCCAAAAATTAAAGGGATACGGGATATTTTTGAAATTATTTTAAGGGGTACGGGATACTTGGATCGATTTTAGGTATACAGGGATACAATTCTTTCAGAATTTTGGGGACATTTGCCATATTTTTTTTAGGGATATGGGATATTTTTCAAAATAATTAAAGGGATATGTGGTCTAGGGGCCAAACTGATATATATGGGCTATTTTGCGAGTTTGTTGCACCCCCCAGGAAGAAAAACTTGGTTACTTTTTTCAGTTAGGGACATGTCTTGGGGCCTTAGAAACCCATGTTTTACTAAGTTTTCTGTGGTCAGCTTTCTGTAAATGGCCTGTAATCAACGTTTTCCTACTAACATTGAAAATAGTAGTACTCAAAATACAAGACTTATAGGATATTTTACAAAAGAATCAATGATATTATTTGAAACTTTAAATGGTTGATCGTGTCACAAACATCAATTGCAGACATCTGTGAGATGTATTTCTGCTCATCAGTGTTACGTACGTTACATTTTATACACAATTGCAGATAATGAGTTTAGAGATTGCATATAAGAATGAATCATGTTCCCCAACCCAAGGAAGAAAAGCTTGGTTACTATATTCAGTCATAGACATGTTCTGGGGCCTTAGAAATCCATGTTTTTTTTTTTTTAAGTTTTCATTGTTTTGTCGTCTGTAAAAGTAATCAATGATACCCTAATAACATGAAAAATGCCAACAAAAAAGACAAGACTAATAGGATATTTTCCAATAGTATTAATGAAATTATTTTAGCTTTACACGTTTTAGCTAGACAAAAATATCATTGCAAACATCTGTGATATGTACTTCTGCTCTTTAGAGTTACGTATGTTACATTTTTTATGAAATTGCAGATAATAATTTAAAAGATTGCATATCAGAATAAACCGTGTTCCACAACCATAAATTTGTAATAAAGATTTCGATTCTAATCATGAGTTTTCATTTTCATATATTCGAAATAATTTATAAATTGCAGCTGGCAATAAAGTGTAGTAAAATAAATATTTCAAGATGCTTATAAGCGTCTCTATTCTACTGGCGTACAATTTTATTTTCGTCCATTTACATTGCACTGGGATGGGCACTGTCTTCTTTCATCTCTTTCAGAATGAAATTGAATAACGACTAAACAAACAGGTTTAACTACCATGGATAATTAATTTCTGTCAATATATAAATAAGGTAACGTAGGTAACAAAATGATGTTTTGCATAAATGAATAAAGATAATAGAATTTGTTGAGAATAGACTCATTTTTTTTGCCTTTGCCCAACTACACGCAAGGTAAAATTTAAGTCTACTTTCAACATGTTTTAATAACTTCAATTACAGACAAATTATTCTAAATAAACACTAATATAAGAGTTTTGCATGTTTAGTTCTGTTACTTTAATATGGCTATTTGGTTTTTTGTCAATAGTTCATGGCAATATACATGATAATTACTTCATGATTCAAACATTGGACTGAAGATACCGTATATCAATTAAAAATTAAAAGTAAAAAAGCAAAGCAATATTTCCTGCATCTGGTGGCAGGGCAGAGATGATAGTGCGTGATGTCTTCCAGATCAGGGCTTTCTGTTGATTTCATACAGAGAAAGACAAATCTTAAAACTAATAAAGTTCTGGTTAAGCCTTCTTTTAACAAGGGCAAAATGGTAGCAGATTGGTCAGATTTGATGATTAGCTGTTTTACAAGTTATATACCCTTTACACTAAATGTATATGGTATGTCCATAAAATATGTAACAGCACACTGCCATTATTTTAGCATAGATATATTTTTTCAGCAAGTTCTGGCTCTTTTTGCCATTTTATTTTATCAGGCTTGAAAAAAACTATGTTTACTAAAAAGTGAGTATGACCAGGAAATGTCAAATTCGCAGACTGCAGACTAACCAACGGTACTGTGAAGAAGAGACACAGAACATTTTAGGTCTTGGCTGCATTTTGCTATACATGTAATCTAATTTTCAAAGACTGCAAACATAATATCAACCAAAGTATTTATCAGAACAGAAGTAGCATGGTTTATACCCAAATGTGCCTGATGTTTTGTAGATCTAGCCTACACAGGTTTTCTTGTATGCTTAATACATTTAATTTTCACAGTTGGAATTTACTTTTGAAAACAAATAACAACAATGTTTCATCTGTCACAATTGCAATCTTCTCTTCTTTTGTTAAGCACGATTCTTTTATATCATATTGTAATGCTTATTATTATATTATATTATATAGCAATTTTGAAAGAAATTATTTTGTTTGTTAATTAAGAAAAGTTAAGGTAAAGCCATACCCATAGACTGAAAAACATAGTATGTGGTAACACTAATTACAAAGCTATAAAGATATTTCACGGTAACATTAATTGCAAATCTTTTGTCAGTTATTGAATCTTTTTTGAAAGTCCATTTTCAGGAGTTATAACTTGAATCATAAACATAACACAACGAAATTAAGCAACATGGTTTGAATCTCTGAAGCTAACAGATTAAGTTGTCAAATTATTGTCAGTTGAAAAGGTGTCTCAACTAACACGCAGCTATTGGCTTTCCTACATTGTTAATAATGTAGTTTTGTGTTATTTTTTGCACTGTCGGAGTTATTTGTAAGAATTATACATGTTCGCACATGATCTATGGAATGAAAAGTATGAGATTTATGGTCAGTTTATTTGTTTCAAAGATTTACTGAATTAGGCTTATTGCATGTAGAGCCATCCGAAAATGGGAATAATACTGCGGACAACAGCTTGTAGACAGTATTTTAGTCATAAACTGACTCATTCTTGTACCCATTTGTTAATACTAACATTGTTGAGGGCTGTCTTGTGACCCAGGGCCGTAGGAATAGGGGGGGGGGGGGCACAGATGTCCCACTTTGATAGAACATGAACCATTTTATTTAATGTAATCAACATATATGGGGATCTTGAAATTTACATTTTTTGTGTCCGCCAGGCAAAGGGTAATCTGGTTAGGCGTCAGTGGATCGACGTTAAATTTGATGTCATGGTCATGCAAAGGATACACGTCTACATCTGAAATTAAATTTTTGATTGTAGAGTAAAGCCAAAGGTTCATAATGATGTAAAACGTTAAAAACGACAAAGTTTGATTCCCGTTCATGCCGCGTTTTACCGTTCCATTATGACGTTAAAATGGCATTTTTACACTTCTTGACTTTTCAGCGAACTTAATCAAGAGATCAAGTAATCTGTTTGATGTTAGATTGGCACAAGCATCCGGAACATGTCTGTTAGTTGGTCATTTGAAAACGTCTTCTTTAGATAGCGTTATCGCCCTAATTTAGCCTCAACTTCAGATTAACGTCACTTTTTATGAATTAAAGAGAATGAGACAACATTTTATAAACTTACCTTTCCTTAAACTGCGTCTCTTTTGGAATCCTCTTAAACACGAAAACCTTTTCAATTAAGCATGCATACACAGCGAAAACAGTACTGTTTTTTACTTGTAAACGTCATTATAACAACGACGTTAGTTGTTTTCAAGACTCAACGTTTGCTACTTATGCTCAATGGAGACGACCTTTATATTTTTTTTCAGAATGGTCAATTCGGCCAAGCTGGAAAACAAAAGACTTTATAAACTGATGCTGCATCAATTTTGTATTGCCATTAATGGAGTTGAAACACGTTTTTGACCCCTCTCTTGTTTAAAGCAACGAACGACGCAGTAGAAATCCAATTAAAGTACACCAATTGCTTCCTCAACTAAATCACATACCAAACCATCAATTCAGCAGATATTTTATAACTTTAAACCATTTGCTAAAATAAAAATTATTTTTCATTTATCCGTGCTAAACTTTTGTTGAGCAGTATATTAGATATATCTTTCGTGATGTAATTTCTCAAAACATGACACATGACCTCTAATTAACTACTGAAAGGCTGGGTATACACTGAAGCTGTAAGCTAATCCAATGTGGTGAATGACAGCTGCGTGGGTAGCATGTTTACATCGTTGAATAACCTTATTAAGAGCCTTTGTCACCGAAAGACCAACCAAGACACACTTACACTATTAGATATTTTCCAATAGTATCAATGAACTTATTTGAGCTTTAAATGTTTGACCTAGACATAAACACTAATTGCAGACATCTGTGAGATAGGTTTCTACTAGTCAGCGTTACGTATGTTACGTTTTATACAAAATTGCAGATAATGACTTTTTAATTGCATATTAGAATAAAACATGTTCTCCAACCTTAATTTTATAATGTTAGTCTCTATTGTTATGGTAAACTACCATTTTTACATATTTGCAGCTGTTTATAACTTGTAACTGTAGTGAAATAAATATTTAAATACGCTTAAGTTATTAGCATGTTACTTGTACTGGCTTACATATTTTCTATCCTGAATTTATATGGTAACGTAATTTACTTGCCTATTATGAGTTTGACAACAGGAAACGTAATAAAACATTCAGTCTTATATTTGAATTATGAAGTAGATATTATGTTTATTGTTATGAACCATTGGTAAAAAATCTGCAAACTGTCATATCAAAGTAACAGAATCAATCAAAATTGCAAAACTCTCTTATTTTATTGTTTATTTAGAATAGTTTGACTATACTTGAAGTTAATTTAAAAAAAAAGATAGAGAGTAGACTCAAATATAACTTTGTCGACAGGCTATATTGTCAGGCTAAGGAAGAATTTGAGTCTTCTTTCCACACTTTAGTGTTTTTATCTATTTATGCAAAGGACAATGCTGTTACCTACGTTACCTTTTATATATTAACAGCCACAAACTTTCTATCGTCGTTGACTCTGTGTATTAAATTATTACTTTATTTCACTGTGACAGAGATGAAAGAAGACATTGTACATTCCAATGCAATGTAAATCAGGTCAGATAGAAAATATGTGAGTCAGTAGAAGTAACGTGCTAATAAGCATATTTAAACTTTTATTTTCCTACCTCTATCGCCAGTTACAAGTTATAAGTAATTTTTATATGTAAAAATGGACATTAATCATTTGAATAGAGATCTTTATCACATATTTAAGGTTGGGGAACATGGTTTATTCTAATATGTAATCTAATAAGTCATAATATGCGATTTCATAAAAAAAATGTAACATAAGTAACTCTGACCAGCAGAAATACACTCCACATATGTCTCAAATTGGTGTTTAAGTCTAGCTCAAACATGTTAAGCTCAAATAATTGCATTAATAATATTGGGAAATATCCCATTCGTCTTGTATTTGGTGTTGATATTTTTAAAGTCAGTAGGGTAACATTGATTACAGGCCATTTACAGACAACTGACCGAAGAAATCTTAGTAAATCACGGGTTTCTAAGGCCACAAGACATGGCCCTGACTGAAAATAGTAACCAAGTGTTTCTTCCTGCGGTTAGGGAACATTGTTCATTCTCATATGCACTCTACAAAGTCATTATCTGCAATTTCGTATAAAAGGTAACATATGTCACGTTGTTGAGCAAAAATATATCTCACAGATGTCTGCAATTGATATTCATGACTAGATCAAACATTTAAAGTTCAAATAATTTCATTGATACGTTTGTAAAATATTTTATTAGTCTTGTATTTTGTATACTACCATTTTCTATGTTAGTAGGGTAACGTTGGTTACATGCCATTTACAGAAATTTGACCACAGAAAACTTAGTAAAACATGGGTTTCCAGGGCCCCAAGACATGTCCCTGACTGAAAATAGTTTCCAAGTTTTTCTTCCTGGGGGGTGCAACAGAACTCAAAATTTGAGATTTGGCCCATACACTAATGGGATACTGGGGCCTCTTTATCAGCATGATAAATACTACCTACACATGAGCATTGTAAAGCAAGATCATTTTTTAATTTACGACATTTTATTTTTTATGAGCAGTTGAAAGATCATGGACATTTGAATTGAGAATGAAAAAAGTTTAGAACCTCGGGGCCAGGTCTTGTAGCCTTTTAGTAAGTTAAAGAGTAGAAAAACTGGAATTGGACTTTTACAAAAGCGAAAAATGTCTCCCCCTCCCCCTTTAGCGTAAAAATTTGATTATTATCTTATTCATTGGTTTAAAAAGATGTTTTGGGTGTTCGAGTACCCACAACATAGGTTTTGGTTGAAAATCAAGATTACGCACTCTTATCTGGATGCTTGAATAACTTTTAACCGCACCATAATTAAGCTGTGACATGAGCTTTCCAACAATGTGGTATGTGTGACCAGCAAAGGTTCAGACCAGCCTGCGCATACGCGCAGTCTGATCAGAGCCTTTGCTAGTCGCTTGAATATGCAATGAGTGATAAGCTACTGACGGAACATTATTTGGAGTTTCTAAGCTTATGAGTAGGCTGCACAGGCTCGTCTGAGTATATTCATGTCAAAATGCCACATTGTTGGTAATCTCGTGTCACGACTCAATTATCAATTTTATTCAGGTATCGGCAGAGCAATTGCAATCAAACTCTCTAGATGTGGAGCTGATGTGGTGGCCATAAGCAGGACTCAAGAAGACCTAGATAGTCTTAAAGAGGAGGTAAAGTTTCCAAGTATCTTTTAGATACATACACTTAGACATAGTACCACTATATCGCTTTTCCGAGCTATTGCAATCAAACTCTGTAGATGTGGAGTCGGTGTGGTGGCCATAAGCAGGACTCAGGAAGACCTAGGCAGTCTTAAAGAGGAGGTAAAGTTTCCAAGTATCTTTAAGAGACATAAACTTAGACATAGCACCACTATATCGTTTTCCCGAGCTATTGCAATCAAACTCTGTAGATGTGGAGCTGATGTGGTGGCCATAAGCAGGACTCAAGATGACCTAGACAGTCTTAAAGAGGAGGTTAAGTTTCCAAGTATCTTTAAGAGACATAAACTTAGACATTGTACCATATCGCTTTAAATTCAGGTATCGGCCAAGCTATTGCAATCAAACTCTCTAGATGTTGAGCTGATGTGATGGCTATAAGCAGTACTCAAGATGACCTAGGCAGTCTTAAAGAGGAGGTGAAGTTACCAAGTATCTTTAAGACACAGGCATTTAGTTATGTGCAGCTATTAGATATCATTCAACATAAGCCAGGTAGACACACACGTATATAATACAAGTACACAACTGCTGCAAAATGCGGCAAAATGCACGGCCCAAAAATAAAATATGCGTTTTGAAGGTTCTGACACTGTCACAAACACGACATTGCAAGTTTGAATGTACTTACGTCATGCATTCCAATTATATGTCTTTTATAACCACCACCATAGAAAAATGGCACAGTCTCTGACTACTAAAAGCATAGGGAAAAGGGAAAGGAGTCTTTGTTTTTATTAATCAGTTAAACATTTGGTTATGGCACTCAAAAGAATCGTCTCAATAGGAGTCATCGTCTGTGCGCTGGTGTCAAATGGTATGACTAAATAACAAAAATAACATTCCGAACGCGTAAGTAGTAAAGGGAATTACTATGGCACATCTTTTAAGCCTGAAAAGAACTTAGATATTTTCAGGCAAAAAATTTGGCCATAGATGACTCCCCTAGTAAGCTTGAGTGACTAGCTGTGAATAGTTGGTTTGGTCTGTGATTGTGATAGTTTCCTAGGCTGTTGGGAAATAACTTAGTTTATTTGAGGTCTATTCTGGTCCTTGATTGTGATAGTTTCCTGGTCTATTGGGAAATAACTTAGTTTATTTGAGGCCTATTCTGGTCTATGATTGTGATAGTTTCCTGGGCTATTGGGGAATAACTATTCTGGCAGGGTTTGTGATTATGATCGTTTCCTGGGCTATTGAGAATAACTTAGTTTATTTGGGGCTATTCTGGTTGGTCTATGATTCTGATAATTTCTGGGCTATTGAGAATAACTTAGTTTATTTGAGGTCTATTCTGACTGGGTATGTGGTTGTGATAATTTCTGGGCTATTGGGAATAACTCAGTTTATTTGAGAGGTATTCTGGCTGATCAATGATTGTGAAATTTTTTGGTCATATCCACTGTTGAAAATAACTAAGTCTATTTGAGGAATATTCTGGTTAGGTTTATGATTGTGATAGTTTCCTGGGCTGTGTTTATTTGCGTGATGATCTATCTTATTGTGATGAATTCCTATCTAATCTTCTCTGATTGTGTTAATCTTTTTAAAAAGACTAACTTTTCTCGCATCACAAACAACAGGGTTTCTAACTTGCATATCGCGCATCTAGTAACGTACGCGGCCCTAAAGTCGTCACCTTAACGCATTTAATCGATTGTCCCGGACAAAAGACACTCACTGACATAAAATAGACTTTCGCAGATGGTAGTTTAACCATCCAGCTAGTGGATAAACTAAAGAAAATGGCTTGAAGCTACCCGAAAATAACGTTAAAAGCCCCATTTTGTCAAGAGGGGTCTGCCTGACGACTTTAGGACCACCAAGACCTAAAGTCGTCAGTAACTAGGCCCTAAGGTCGTCGACGAATTGTGATGTTTTGTTACCCTATTAGCGCATTATAGGGCTGAGTGGTGGCACTTATTTATTTAAATTTGTGTCTGTTTGGCCTGAATGACGTCCTGGCAGTCTGAGCACCGGTGCTGGTGGTCCTAAGGGCGTTCTAGGCATAAGTGGCAGTGTTGGTAGTCGTAGGCGTGTACTATATGTCTAAGTGGTGGTGGGGGTCATCTTAGGGACGCACTGGTGGTCTGAGAATCGGTGTCGATGGTCCCAGGGAACATACTGGAGGTCTCGTTGTTGGTGTTGGGGGTCATATGGGCGTACTGAAGGTGTGAGTGGACTGGCAATCTTCGCATTCATAGACGTGTTGTTTAATTTAGTGACAGTGTAGGTGATTGAAGGGACGTATTGAAGGTTTAAGTACCTTATTAGTGGTCTAAGAAACGTATTGAAGGTACGGATGGCGGTATTGGTAGGCTTACAGACGTATTAAAGGTCTGAGTGGTGATGCTACTAGTCGTTAGGGTATTGTGTTGCCCTGAGTAGCGAGGTTGGTAGTGCTCGATGTGTATTGAAGCTCTAAATGGCGGTGGCGGTATGGATGTATACTAGGTGACCATGATCCTATGAGCACACATGAGCGTACATTTATATATAGATCAAAGTGGTATGGTCGGCGTATGCTTAAACAGAATGCCTGAGAGACAGTTTTGGTCGTGTACATATAGAAAAATGAATGTCTTTATTAAGTTGTTAATGCAGTGTACATGTGGTCCTGTAGGCGTTCTGAATGTGGTTGGTATACATGAGCCACTTCATGAGTAACCATGCCTTTGGGGTTTGCAACCTATACTGATTTAAAGTGGCATGCTCAGCTACTCAGACCTGAAATTTAGGAATTGACAATTATGAGTATTTAATATACTATTTAGACAACTAAACAAGAGCTTACCAGACTGTGTGCAGGCTATTATAGTGGAATATGAAACCCCGGCACATCTACGGTACTGCCAGGTCTCATCAGAGGTAAACCCCCGGCACTTAAGCCCCACTATGTCCCCTGCATACATGGACTCCTAAGGAGCGGGATATACGAAAGACTGGTGCATAAAACGAGTTAAAGTCGTTGTTCAACGCAGACGAAATGAGTAAACAGGGAGAATAATCACCCATTTTATGAAGCCCAAAAGTCGGCAGGTCGGACCTAATGTCGTCATCTCACTTTTCAACCTATTATTTCTGTTAGAGATTGTCTTATCGGTCATATGAAAGTAGTTATTGCTAATTTGATATCTTCTGTACATGTAAAAATGCAAGGGTTTATGTGGAACAGATGTACAGTATAGTCAATTTCGTTTCGCCGGATCGATATCAATATCGTCTTCAGCTCTCAACAGACTCCCAATTTTGCATACAATTGGGTACCCCCACTTTAACGCCTACCACTCAGATACCTTTTATACCTTGGTTGTACTTCATATATCAATACACAGGGCAGATAATTCCCTTCCAAATGATGCTTTCTCTAAGAAGTTTCGATGATGTGGACGAAAAATAGCGAGGCCAAAAGAAAACTGACGACCTTAGGGCTATGACGACTTTAGGGCCGCGTACGTAACGTTACATTAGCGTATTATATTTTAAGTAAGGATTTCGGGTTCATGAAGTTATATGTATCTTAGAGTCTCTTTAGAAAAATAGCTTAGATATTCAAGGCTAATCTCTGTAGCTTAGAAATGTTTCATTTAGCACAATATTTTGCTTCTCACGACTTTCAATGATAAGTTACGTCATATAGATTATACATGACGTCATTGAAAAGCAAGTTGTATTTTTTAAAAGCGATATCAAGTATAATTTTTCGAAACAATAGATAACTTGGTCATTTTAAGAGTAAAGGTGTATACTTAGATATGATAAGTCTGCTTGAAAGTTTCTAAGGATTATAATTTTTCAGGTTCTTGCATGGAGTCGTACTTGATAGCTAGTATCAAACTTATGATTAAGTTATAGATTATGTTGATATCTTAGATAATCATCATTGGCATGTAATAGTATTGGGGTTTAATGATCAGATGTTGATGAATGTATCCATATCGCTTGAGACGTGGATGCAATGTGGACCTTCACACGTAAAATGTGGATGCAATGTGGATCCACCACATCTCTACATTTTGAATGTGGATGTAATGTGGAGCAATGTGGATGTATTGTGGAGCAATGTTGATTTCCATATTTCAAATGTGAATAAATGCAGATATATTGTGGGTCAGCATAATGGAGATTTACGTTTATTCTTTGATAAATTCGAAATTAATGTGGACCACCACACTAGAAATGTGGATCCACCACATCTCCACATCTTGACAATGTGGATCCACCACATCTCAACATTTCCATAATGTGGAAATTCCACACCTACACATTCGACAATTCTACTTATACCCTCTCTCCAATCACTTCTATTTCCCTCAATCTCTCAAGTTGATCATGGTACAATCGCTATTGCAGCTTTCAGAGAGATGACCTTATCATAATTTTATTTGACATGTTGGCAGGATGATATTTGCTTCACTTGAGGCAAATTTGGATGGAGGCATTTTAGTATTCTATCCTATTCTTCCTTTCTCTCTCGCTCTCTCTGGGAGAAGTACAGATATGACTGAAATATTGCTAACTGGGACATTATGCCTTAACTCAATCGAAATATTCAATCTCTCAATAGTTAACTTCTGATAATATACATCTGTGGTTCAAGCACCATCCGTCACCTTAAATGGTCATTAAAAATGTTTAGCCTTGCAATTTTAATTATCCACCTCTTTACACTGTGAAGTTTCGGTTAGTTTCCACATTTATATGTTTGACAATTTGATGAATATGCCTAAGTTTAGGCACGTATGCTTAAAACTTTGACTATACATCTTCACATAGTAGATTTCAGATCTGCATAACATACCAACTTTGCATGCTATATATTCTATCTTCATATGATTAATATAAGAGTAGCCAATATATATACGAAGTTAAGTGGAGTCTAATTGTCATTATATTTCTATCAACTGTGGTGGCTGTTTCATATGAAATCATAGAAGAATTTTATCTGAGCTTACTGAGTGATAGTTCTTTTGATATTTTCCCTTAAAAACAGTTCTCATTTACCACAAAACTAAACCACCCTGTTCGAGTCCAGACAGATCAATGTGTTGTAGCGCTGGTAGAAATTATGACTCCTTCAGAAGTATATAACGTTTCACATAAAAGCAATTATTTTTATATTCACTTCTACAATGAGAATGTTTTGAAAAGAATGGGGAAAAGTAGAATGAATACTGTATGTATGAAAGATGGAAGCTGTCCTGAAATGAAATTGTTTATCCCTGCAGGAAACTATAATTCGCCTCAGCACTAAATAGAACAAATTCAGAGTGCAATTGAAGAAAAATGTGGAGCTATTCTACGTCAAATCTACAGTATGATCACATTAAGTTATAAAAAATCAGGTTACCGTGTGAGCTTACATGTTGAAAATCCAAATAGAGTTCAAATTAGATTTTCAAAGTCTCTTGGAGAAATACTTGGATTGAATCCTGATCTTTCAAATAAACTGGTTGGGAATGATAATCAGGTTTTTACATAATGCTGTTGATTTGAACATGGCATACCATCAGATGTTTGTTTATTCTGATGTTGCAGAATACACTTACGTTGGAAATATGACAGCTCCCCTACTTAGAATTGTTTCTTATAAGCAGTCCAAATCTAGCACTCAATCGCATCAAAAATTTGTGAATTTGCATTGTGTACCTTTGGCAAAATCTTATATTGATTAAGTTTATGTTGATATCAAAGATGAAATTGGCAGCTCTGTCCCTTTTGTATGTGGAAAAACTTTAGTAAAATTACACTTCAAACGTATAAAAAGCTGATTCATTATGCTATTAGCATTAATATGATGGTTCTGGTTGACTATCTTATTGTTCTTCAAAGTAAGTAAGGGTGCAAATATCAGGAATCGATACAATCAAGTACCACACCTGACCCAGGATACCAATGGGAAAGTGACAAACTCACAGCAGACACCACAAACGAGAGCCAAGAGGTCAGCCCTTTCCCAGCAGGTGACCACAAAGCACATATAAACAGACGCGCACAAAGACATAGCAAACACAAAACAGAAGAAAAACATAAAAGATCCACAAAAGAAGTACCGCCTTGGAACCGTCATTAAGATATTTTACTGGAGGGCTTAAACTGGTTTAACGGCGCCAACCTCATCCTTAATTCAGATGTGGATAAAGACACATAGATATTTGGTTTGCAGGAAAGACCCCTAACTTATCACTGCATCATCTCCTAAAACATATAAATCAAGATATAACAAGAAGATAAAGCAAGGATAAGGACTCAACAGTAAATCAAACTGAATACCGGAGCAAAAGAAGTAAGTAAGGTTGCAAAGATCAGGAATCGATACAATCAAGTACCACACCTGACCCAGGATACCAATGGGAAAGTGACAAACTCACAGAAGACACCACAAACGAGAGCCAAGAGGTCAGCCCTTTCCCAGCAGGTGACCACGAAGCACATATAAACAGACGCGCACAAAACATAGCAAACACAAGACAGAACAAAAACATAAAAGATCCACAAAAGAAGTACCGCCTTGGAACGGTCAGTAAAATATTTTACTGGAGGGCTTAAACCGGTTTAACGGCGCCAACCTCACCCTTAATTCAGATGTGGATCAAGACACATAGATATTTGGTTTGCATGAAAGACCCCTAACTTATCAATGCATCATCTCCTAAAACATATAAATCAAGATATAACAAGGAGATAAAGCAAGGATAAATCCAACAGGTAAACCCCGGTGGGCCCGACAAACAGCCAAAGCATCAGGCCCCTACCATCTCATTAATAGATAAGTCTTTAAGTCGGAACCATCATAGAGTCTGAAGTCCGACCCACCGGCGTGCAATTAAAGAGGAAAGCAAAGTTGCCAACCATGATTGGGTTGACTACCAAGCATGCAGTCTGTTGCAATACATTAATGTTATAGCCAATCTTTTTATAATGGGAAATTATTTTAATGAACTGCGCTGCAAAATTATTATAACCAACAATCTTCTTCAATTTATTCACCAAGTAACCATAGAAATCAGGTTTCGAAAGTCCTTTGCGCAAGAGAGATTACACTAAACGAAGAAGAATGGATCTCTCAGCAAGACAGAAAAATACAAGCTGCAATGATGATATGATAACACCTGCATCTAAAAGATTAACTAAATATCAAATGAGCTATGGAAAAATTTGATATCTGATGAAAAGGCTGAGTACAGCGTTGAATAGTAAACTTAAGCAAGGAATACCACCAAAGTACTGTAAATGTGCCATAGAAAGCTTCGTAAGCTGATAGGAAGACTATTAGAAAGAGAGCCTTTAGAAAAGAACCATGTGAAGGGAAGAAATATAACGGAGCAGAGATGTGATAAAAGAAAGACTTTTTCTTGGCAAAAGAGAACAGCAAAACAAGAAAACACAGTCCTCCCTCAAGAGTTGCAGCAAAAGACGTACGTCATGCAAATAATAAGAGTAAAAATGTTATATTTTTGTGATAAATATTGACAAAACTGCGTGTTTGTATGTCACTACAAGTATAAAAGGATACAATCAAGGAGAAGCTGTTCATTTACTAAAACGATTTCAATGGGTCAACAGCAGTGTCCAAAGTGTGAACAACAGTTTGCAAGATCAGACAGTTTGAGACGACATCTGACAAGTGGTATCTGCAGTGAAGATATGGAGTCAGAAACAATGTCAGAAAATAAAGAATCTACTATGTCTGAAGAATCTGATGCAGAGACTTCCAGAAGTCATCAAAAGGAAGACATCTTTGGGAAATATGAAGATAAAGATTATGGTATTTATGACGATAGTGATACAGATTATACTGATGAAGATGATGAAGACCAACACTATTCTAGAAAAAAGAGCAAGTTTGATCCTTGGAAAAATTTTGTTAATGGAGCTTATAGTATCCAACAAGACACTTTAAATGAAGGTGTACAACATATAATGGAGACATATCCAGACATTGACACAGAAGAGGCAGAGGAGGACACTTTCGATAAATTAGAACCTAGATACAGAGCATAAGCCATTGGTCAATACAAGGCCTTCCTTAAATTATCCAAGGCAATGAAGAAAGATCCCTTGCACAAGAAGATAACAGATACAGCAAAACGACTACGAGATAAAGATGAATTTAATGAGTATGACGCTTTGAGATATGCTATTAAAAACACAGATACCTCTTGGATGGGAAACTTGAAGAATTTGACGCACCAACCTAATGCTTAGGTGAATATGATGAATCAGATTCATTACAACAGAGTTTAGGATCAAAATATGCACCAAGTCAGCTGCAACAGAACAACATTGGACCAAGATATACTCAAAGTCAGCTACAAAAAAGGCCCTGGATCAATGTTTAAAACATTCTAATTGAATTCTACTTTGTATGATGGCATGTAACTTCTCTTATTGTAAACAATGAATAGAGGGACGGCCCTAATCCTCTGCCATTGTAATCAGTTATAGTTAGCGTGTCAATAAGGTTATAGAAATGTTCACCAGTCTTTGTTGTTCTTTTATTAAAAATAAGTAGTAGTAAGCTTGAGACGACTAGCTATACACTAGTTAACGCTACAGAGTGATGCCTCTAGGAGTTGATGTCTTAATTGACCAAGATACACTTAAGACGCATAGAACTTAGTAGCCTTGACTATTACATCCACTACACATATCACCACAAACTATACCCCTTTGAAATGACTAAGTTATTTTCAAAGCTGAAATTGACTAAGATATTTTATATATCATCATAGCAGGACCTGGAAACTATCATAGACCAACTAATGGATATGACCAGAAAACTATCACACCCATAATTAATTCAGATCAGCGCTGAAGTTTACCTGAAATTGAGAGAGGGTATAAGTCAAATTGTCGAATGTTAAGGTGTGGAATCTCAACATTGTGGAAATGTAGAGATGTGGTGGATCCACATTGTCAAGATGTGGAGATGTGGTGGATCCACATTTCTAGTGTGGTGGTCCACATAAATTTCGAATTTATCCAAGAATAAACGTAAATCCCCATTGTACTGACCCACAATATATCTGCATTTATTTACATTTGCAATGTGGAAATCCACATTGCTCCACATTTCATCAATATTGCTCCACATTACATCCACATTCAAAATGTGGAGATGTGGTGGATCCACATTGCATCCCCATTTTACATGTGAAGGTCCACATTGCATCCACGTCTCAAGCGATATGGATACTTTCATCAACTTCTGATTATTAACCCCAATACTATTAACATGCCAATTATAATTATCTAAGATATCAACAAAATCTCTAACTTAATCATAAGTTTGATACTAGCTATCAAATACGACTCCATTCAAGAACCTGAAAAAGTATAATCCTAAGAAACTTTCAAGCAGACTTATCATATCTAACTTTACTCTGAAAATGACCAAGTTAACTAATTTTTCGAAAAGTTATACTTGTAATCGCTTTTAGAAGATACTACTTGCTTTTCAATGTATAATCTATATGACGTAACTGATCATTGAAAGTCGAAGTATTGTGCTAAATGAAATATTTCTAAGCTACGGAGATTAGCCTTGAATGTCTTATTAAGTTATTAAGTTATTTTTCTAGAGACTATAAGATACATATAACTTCATGAACCCGAATTCCTTACTTAAAATATAATACGCTAATGTAACGTACTAGATGCGCGATTTGCAATTTAGAAACCCTGTTATTTGTGATGCGAGTAAAGTTAGTCTTTATAAAAAGATAACCACAATAAGAGAAGATTAAACTCGATTTTTTATGTTTTTCACATTGATTTTCGGCGATAACTTTTTTATTTTTGATCTTAGCAAACTGTGTTCGCGATGAAAGTTGTAGAGAAAAATTAGCGCCGATTTCTCCAAGAGATCCGAAGTTTGTGGCACAAACAGATTTTTGTGTACATAGATGAAGATTTTGCAATAAACTGAATTCAGCCAAATTGTCTAAGTATTTTATTGACAGGTAAATTTCGTAGAGGCGTGACAGAAAGGGTTCGTCTCAAAAGAATATTCACAAGGAGTGTATATACAATTATTCAACGGTTTTTTATAGCATAATACTGCCGTATGTAGGCTCAGAATGCACAGTGCATATTCAGAATTTACTATGAGCATGATCATTTGTAGGTACAGAAGCTGTGATATCGCATGACGCGCCTTTTTTCTCATATGCACATGCTCCTAAATAGACAGTTTCGAGATGACCCAGCTAGCTTAAAGCACGGGCGTATCAGGCGCGATTTCCAATATATTTGAACAAGCCATCCGTCGCCTTTCTTATTGAATCGGGGCGGTGCAATGTAACTTTTTGACTGACATATTTGACTTAGTTTATTTGGGCTTTTCTTAAAATGCTCAAAGAGTGCATCTATGCGCAGAGTTAATTGCAGCATCTATGATGTTGGAACCGCTTGGAGAAGTTGGCGCTAATTTTTCTCTACAACTTTCATCGCGAAGACAGTTTACTAAAATCAATAATAAAAAAGTTATCGCCGAAAATCAATGTGAAAAACATAAAAAAATCGAGTTTAGATAGGAATTCATCACAATTAGATAGATCATCACGCAAATAAACACAGCCCAGGAAACTATCACAATCATAAACCTAACCAGAATATTCCTCAAATAGACTTAGTTATTTTCAACAGTGGATATGACCAAAGAAATTTCACAATCATTGATTAGCCAGAATAGCTCTCAAATAAACTAAGTTATTCCCTATAGCCCAGAAATTATCACAATCATATACCCAGTCAGAATAGACCTCAAATAAACTAAGTTATTCTCAATAACCCAGAAATTATCAGAATCATAGACCAACCAGAATAGCCCCAAATAAACTAAGTTATTCTCAATAGCCCAGGAAACTATTACAGAGTAGTCAAAATAAACTAAGTTATTCTCAATAGCTCAGGAAACGATCATAATCACAAACCCTGCCAGAATAGTTATTCCCCAATAGCCCAGGAAACTATCACAATCATGGACCAGAATAGGCCTCAAATAAACTAAGTCATTTTCCAACAGCCCAGGAAACTATCACAATCACAGACAAAACCATAATATCCCAAAAATAAGTCATTTACAGCTAGTCACTCAAGCTTACCAGGGGAGTCATCTATGGCACAATTTTTTTTTTGCCTGAAAAATTCTAAGTTCTTTTCAGGCTTAAAAAAATTGTGCCATAGTGACCCCAATTACTACTCGTGTACTTTAACATAGTATTGTACAGGAAATTACATTTAAGCATACGGTAAAAAGTTTCTGCATATAGAAACGTTTCTGTCGCAAAAAAAAAACTTTTTCTACTGGTTAGCCCAACGTGTTCAAAGATGATCATAGGCTGGTTGACATTGACCTACTTTTCTGAAAGGTTGAATTTCTTTCTTAATGCATTTAAATGGGGAAAACCCTTACAAAAGGTTAATTATTCTAAAATTTGAATCCCAAGACATTATATTTATAAATACTAGATATGTTTAACCCAATGAAACAATGACTATGGATACGTACCAAAGATCAAAGTTGACCTTTGAACTTTCAGCTCAGGTCACTCATATAGAACTTGCAATGTTTATTTAAGCGTTTTTTTTCAGAAACTACAGGGCTAATTGAAGTTAAATTGCATTATGGAGCATCCACTAAATATTTATGTGATCAAGGTCACATGAACAAAATGGCTGTCGTGTCCATGAAAGTTTTGAAAATCATATTTACTGGAACCAATGACCTTGGGCCTTGTTTTATAGCATTAGGATGTGTGTTCTATAAAGTTTGTTTAAATGATGGTTCTAGGTTGACGTTGACCTAGTTAATGGCATGGTGTAGTTTGACCCCTTGGCAAATCTAGAATTTCACTTCGTAAACAAACCTACCTAACATACACTATGGATTTAAATCCGGGTCGGAGAAGTCCTAGCTTTTAGCTCACTCTCACTTCCGGAGAAGACTTTTTACCTACGCACCGTGCGGTGTCTTCTTCCGGCAAACCCCACAAAGATATGTCACTTTCACATTTCGGCGCATTGAAGTCGGACGCTGTTTAGAGCTCTCAAGAAGTTTGTCATCGGGCTTATTTGAATAAGTCCTCTAGTGATATAGTTCGTCTATCGGCTGTTGCTCAATTCCGAGCTGCTATCTAGTTTTTCTGTGGCAAAACATGACTTGAAAGTCGGATAAGTTTTGTCAAGACGATTTCTAAACTTCACGTGGACAAACCACGCGAGGTGGGGTATACGCCAAAAAGCAAAGCAAGAAGGCGTTTTGAGATATGATAGTTTGCAGGAGTCATTGAAAAAAAGTCGCAGAGACATGAATTCCTGACTCGCGATAATGCAGACTTTGGAATATGAACACACCACAAAAGGTGTTGTACATAGAATCTTTTTCTCAGGTACAGTTTCTGAGAACTTGGATATTTATGGTATAATGCAAGGGGTAAGTATTTTTTCGCTGAGCAGGTTTCTGTTCATGTTGATGCAAATAACAGTGAGACATCTGAACATTCGTAGAACTTGTCAGAAAGTTCAAAGAGAAAGGTAAATGCCTCATTCTCGATCTAGTTTTTCATAACTCTGACTCGCAGTGCCTGCCAGAAATGCTGGCGAGGGCGTGGGCAGTATCAGAAGAAATAGATAAACATTTTATTAATCTGGTATACAAACTAGCCCTCAGTAGACGTAGCCTTTTGTTTACTTTGATAAAGCTGTATATGTAGAGAACTAATGTGGCTGACTATAATAGGCTGGTAACCGGGACTAGTATACAAGATAGTAGATCTATCTATAAGGTTAAAAATGTGATCAGAATTATGACCACTTTTAAAAAAAAAAAAAAATCTTTGAATGTTATAGCAAAGACATATCTGCAAGATTTCAATTTTGAGAGATATTTTAGCTGACGGTTGTCTAGTTAAACGTTTTTTGATCGGAGGGCATCTGTCTCGAAAGCTTAGTAAAACACTAAATGCTTTTACAGCCCAGTTTCCTATAAGTCAACAATCAATCAGTTTTGTGGTCACGAATGGTGTAAGAATAGTATATTATTCAAATACTATCTTCTATTTTAGGATATTTAGGATAAAGAAATAGTCATATGTTTACACGAACATAACATAGACTTGATGCTACTAACTTTATCTTCCATTAGGTTGTTTTCTTCACATAGTGACCTCTCTGACTTGAGCATATGGTAAAAGATACGTGACATATGATCACCTTATGCGTCATATGTTTTTTCCCAGTCTGGTCTTTTCAATGTAGTATTTATCTACATTGTCACTGGAACTCCTCTCTGACCTGACCATGTATAAGAAATAGAAAGAAATATGGTTTTGAAATTTTTATGCAGAGAATATTTCTGTTATTACGCTAAAACTATAACAATCAATTTTATTATGGTTTGCATATCAAAGATGATTTGACGTCTCTAAAGACAGATAGTTCATAACCCATTTTTGGTTTGCTGGTAGCATAGTTGGTAGCAAGACTGACAGCAGATCCAGGGACCAAGAGTTTATCCCAGTCTGTACCCATACAAGAATAACTTTTCTTGGAGATCTGTTATGTACAAATTTATACAGTAATTCTCCTTTTTTGCTGAATCTAGAAGGGTTATTGGCAGCATGAATAAGCATACGTATTTGACTGGTTATCCTCCTAGTCAAGCTCGTGCAGGTAAAGGTGTGGTTAGGTGAACTGACGGGTTTGACATGATCATATCTAATAACTTGGACATCAAACAGCAAACAAAACTACAGTTTTGAGGAATATATACAGCATATTAGCATGATCCTTTATTGTTTTTTGGAAAGTGATGTACTTTAGCAGACAGGTGTATTTTCATAATATATAGGCTTGGTACACAGTTTTAGACTACCGGTTTAATCTACTAGCCAGGTTGGACGAGGACTTTAAGAAATGTGTCTGTCCATGTCTAAAATGTACTAGTCCTGACCTGAAATGGACATGTATTTAATTTATAAACCAATTGTACATTGCAGTACTTTAAACTTACAATACTAGGATAAATTTTTGACATGTCTTAACCTTTCTGCCATGAAGTAAAAGAAAGTTGTTTCATGTAAGTCTATTTCATCTTCGAGCTATGTCGGGACTCAAGGAACATTAAAACATTTTGTTTAAAATTTGGAAATACAATTTTTAGATTCTAGTATTCAAGCAATGAATACGGTGACGATGACATAAAAGTACAAATGTATATAGCACGCATATTTCTTAGGGCTGTTAAAGACATCCTTTATTTGCAAGTTGAGCGCTAAATGGTTCAACCAGCAACATTTGACAGTAATATTTAGATTCAAATTACCTAAAAACGATTTGGTTAGTCAAAAAAGTAACTGGTCGATTTATTCTAGTTTTACCAAATGTATTATTCTATGATTTTCAAATCGAATCTAAATTAGTGTGGTTCAATTTCAGGGGTAATGGTACCAGTTTCCTAGCAGGAGAAACAAACCAAAAACGGACCAGAAGTAGCTCCATTTGGGATCATAAAGGTGCTACAGTGGGTGTAGAATAATTTAGAAAGCCTACAAATGAGTATACATTACTTCAGAATACAGATGATATTCAAGGTGTTGCAGTATATTAAACAGTCTTGTTGCAAGATAGTTATTACATCATCATTTTGTTCAAGGACAGTACTGATTCTTATGTTGTTTATTTATTGTTTATTGAGACACGGTACTACTAACATTCATTTTAAGGAGCGCAGTGGCTCGATTGTAGAGTGCCTGACCCTCAACCGAGGGATTTTGGTTTGAGACTCACCAGTGTCACTGCTTTGTGTCATTGAGCACGCATTAATCGTTGCTTAATATTTAAGTTCAGCTAGGAAGACATGTCATGTCATAACTGAAAAACTGTTGACTCAGATGTTCAGAATCAAATCAAACAATAGTAACCTCCATTGTGTGTGAGGGTTTTGGATTAGCCAGTGTTTTGTTATGCAGTATCCTCTAGTTTTGCAATCACTTCGCTGGAAAAGAAAGCACTTGTTGTTTGCTTTTATTGTCTTCTGGTGGTCATGACATTGGTCGTTTTCTCAACAATTTTCTCATGGTGTCTTGAATTGGTCTGTGGTTTGTGATTATGGCATTGTCTAGTCATACTCATAACATGATTTTCTCAGCCTTGTAAAATGTTATATAACGATATGTTTTTCCAGTGAAGCTGCCACTTTGGAAGAATCTGTTGTATGTTTGTATGACTGCTAGACTTTTCTCTATGAAAAGATTTTCAGACAGAGCTATTAAGTTTTTGAGATCCCAATGAAGGAAATACATAAAATTATGTAAGCCCAGGCAGCTCTGTGTTTGGTGTGCGGAATGGAATTCGGATCTCTGTCATGCCTCTTTAAACGAATGTGTTGGTTTTCTGATATCCCTTTTTGAAAAGGATATGCAGTACAAAAAATACAAAATAGTGTTATATCTATCTTATCTATGTTGTTCTTGTTACATGTATCACCATGCAAATGACAACTGGCCAATTGGTCAGTATTAATATACATGTATTTTGATGTTTATTGAAGGTTCCTATTTATGATAGATTACCATACACAATGGTATCTGTCTATCGATTTAAAAGGACTGAAAGAATCTCCATTTTAAACAAATGGATGTTTTTCTCTGTTGTCAAATATGACATAAAAGACATGTGTTAGTGTTACCATTTACATTTGTACATCATTCTGTAGAGCAAGTGCTCATTATTCTCTACAAATATTCAAAGACATTATCAACATTGATAAGGAACCATAAATTTCATTCGCACAACTTTGTCGAATCAGAATTAGCTTACTCTTGACAGTAGTCATATTTTAATTACATGTCATCAAGAAGATAAGCATTTTGATCCCAAGAGGTGTGTTTATTATGCATTATACATGTATCAATAACACTAAAAACACAGATAGGGAAATATTAAATGATGCAAATTTGTGTTTGGGTTACTAAACAATTCCACAACCAGTTACAGCTCAGTATATCTAAAATAGATTGCAAATCTAATATATAAGGTGAAAAAGGAGTTATTAACAGAGTTAATAACAGTCATTGTACTAGATGTATAAATGCTTTGGTTGTTAATGGGTACCCTTTTTGAAGTAGCATCAATCAATAATGCATTGGGGTTATATAATGCAGTCTAGTCCATGGAGACCAGATACATTCAGCATTATTTACTTAAAGACAGTTAAAATGCCCATTTTAGAGTATAGAATATAAATAAATAAATAAATAAATAAATAATAATAATCACTTTTCGGCGAGCTGCGATTAGGATATACTGTATTAAGACTTATATGGCTGTGATATTGCCAGGTTCTTCGTATGTGTATATAGACATTCAGTTGTTAAGTACAGAATATAACACTGGAATGATAGTTCCAATGAAGATAATACTTGGATAAGTACATGAATTTAGAAATACAGTACAGTGTTACATAATTTGATTCAGTTGAATATAAATTAACACTTGGATGAGTAAATGCATTATATTTGCATAATGAGAACTATGTGTACAGTTTTTGGTGTTAACTTTTTTGCACTGACTTTAGTTATTTAATCAGATATGAAACCAACTGAATGGTTTTATTAAACTGTGGATGAAATAGAATTTCTAAAAAACCACAGAGATAAATTTTTCACCAGGGTGTGTTGTTTTATTTTTATAATGATATTATCTGGAGGGATATTAATATATTTGAAAAACCCTCCTCCTATGGTACTGCTTTTTAATCTAAATAAATCCATAGTGTATGTTAGGTAGGTTTGTTTACGAAGTGAAATTTAAAAATTTGTTTTCAAATTAGAATTTTAAGAGTAAACAATACCTACCTAACATACAACAAACCCACCCACCAACCCCTCTTTCTCAAATGTCCTTCCTAAGGCGACTTCAATGCGCCGAAATGGAAGTGACATATCTTTGTGGGGTTTGCCGGAAGAAGACACCGCACGGTGCGTAGGTAAAAAGTCTTCTCCGGAAGTGAGAGCGAGCTAAAAGCCAGGACTTCTCCGACCCGGATTTAAATCCATAGTGTATGTTAGGTAGGTATTGTTTACTCTTAAAATTCTAATTTGTAAACAAATTTTCAAATTTGTGATAACTTTTGAATAGAGGATCTTACATGAGTGCTCATGCTTTATTTAATTTATTAAACCAGGTGAGGAAAAGAGATAAAATGCGAGGCTTGCAGGTTGATAAATTCAATAATACAGGAGCATGAACATGATATTCTATTTATCACATGGCATCAGGACTAATAAAGATCGCATTTTTGCGTGAAAACGTCAACATTGTGCCATATTACACAACGCCATAGAGGACGTCATTACGTAACGTTACAAAATCTGTAAACCACTAGTGGTTTATCGTTTTTATTGCATAGCGTTATATCACTTCCAGGCGCGACGCCATGCGATAAGGCAAGTTATTATAACTGCATTTGTTTGTATGACTAGATATGATTAACTTAATGAGACAACGACTATAGGTTACCATCAAAGGTTGACCTTTGACCGACTCGCAACCAAGATAGTTCATATTTGAAATTAAAACAGTTTGTTCACTTGAAGTATGCTTTCATAGGAAGTATCCTTTGGGTGTGACATTCCTAGTATGACTTAAACCTATTTATGCCGAATGTATTTTCCCATCCTTATCAATTGGACGAGTCCATTTTCAATTTTAGGGTTGCTAAGTAGTATTTTCATTATTATTCAAATTTTAAAAGACGCTTCTTTAAGCAAACAGTGGAGAACCTGATCAGGCGCCGCATCATGCGGCGTCTGATCTGGTTTTGCACTGTTTGCCAATGTCCCACAAAACTGACGCAAGGCATATATCCGTTAAAGTCTAGGTCACATGACAAAAGTGGCTGCTATGCACATCTGAAGTAAAAAGCTTTTCAAAAATAGTTTTTTGGGCATTATATACAGAGATTAAGTTTTGCACAATTATAAGAACCGTAATCAGTATGATACAGAATTGAATATCAGTACGACTGAGAATATTTTCTTACATGTACATTCTTAAAAGTTATTTTGGGTGCTCTACAGAACCATCTTATTGAGACGTTTCTTTTGAGTACCCAAAACATATGTTTTTATTGAGTTAATAATTCGGGTTATTAACTCAATAAAAACGCACTAATTTTATTCATACTCACTATTTTTATTTTGTTTCCTCTTTAATTGCACGACGGTGGGTCAGGCCTCAGATTCAATGATGACCCTGACGTAAAGCTTTAATCGGTTGGTTGGTGCCTGTTGCTTGTCTGTAGCTGGGCAGACCGTGGCTCAATTTGAAGTTTTCTTCAGCTCTGACTATCTATGAGTCGTTAGCTCTTTCTTTTGTTTCATCTAAGTGTGTTAATTTGATTGCAGAATCTAGGGCGAAGATCTGGTACCAGTAAAATGCATTTAAGCCCCCATACGGGCTTAGGCTTCTGTCCGTTCTAAGACGGTGGTTCTGTTTTTGTTGACTTGTTGTTAATTGTTACTCCCATTGTGGGAGTCTGTAACTGTTCTATGTTTTGTGTACATTACTTTATGTCCATTCTGGTTTTGCAATCATCTTGATGGGCAAGAGAGAGCTGGTTGTTTTGCTTTGTTTGTCTTCCTGGTGTCTCGTGATTGTTATGTGGCTCTTCCTCGCGGTGCCATGGGTTTGTCTGCAGTTTGTGATTGTGGTATTTCCTGATCATACTCACTTACTATTTTTTCTAGTTGTTTAGGATGGGGAGTTACGCGCTCTTATATAAAGTCCTTGATTAAGAAGTTGAACACTGCTGATATGGTTTCCCTTATTTGTTAGGCTCCCAGCATTGAGATCTATGCCGTGGACATCTCAGACTGGTCTGCAACCCGAACACTTATCCAGAACATTGGACAGATAGACCTTTTAGTGAATAATGCTGGAGTTGTGATACTGACGTCATTTCTTGATGTCACCAAGGAAGAACTTGACAAGTAAGTGTCCAATCGGAACTGCCTCGGCCTATTCCGTGGAATCAGACCTCGGGTGTACATCCAGGGTCTACTTTGAAAATACGACACTGACGTTACAGAAACCATGCACATACGAGCAGTGAAGCAAATGGTTACAACATTCCACAATACACTATAACAGCGAATTTCATGTATTCTGTTGACATAATAATGGCTTTAAATAGAGCTTACCCCAAATGCTACAGAACTAATTTTCCTTACGCCAGTTCCGGCTAACCAAATGCAGCTTTTTCATAATACTACGCATTTTATACATCCGGGGCTTGATTCTTGAATCGGGTCGAGATTTTCCGATTAGAAATGACATGTCTGCGTGGTTTGTGCAGGCTCATCTGAGCCTTAACTGTTCGTCTGTGCGATAAGGCCAGATTTTTTAATTGGTTGATTTGCAAACCCTCCTACTGTAATTTTCTGGAAAGTAGAGAAAAAATAAAATTTAATTTCATTTTTTTTGTTATTTTATCCATCGACTCTAAATGTTATTTGTTTCGTTGCAAAAAAGAATCTATTTTTAAGATTCTGCCTGTGTATTTTTGAGAGTGACACTGTTTAGAGTGATTGTCCTGTCCAGATTTTTTTTAGAAAAATGATGAAATATTTAAAGATTTAATACAGACTGTTGGTGTTTACCTAATTAGTGTTACTGTTTTTTCTGGAGATATTAATAAAGAAAAAAAAGCTCTGAATAAAAAACAAAAAAGCTCTGAAAATGACCAGTCAACTGGTCATTTTCAGAGCTTTTTTTCCGCCCCCCCCCCCGACCCTAAATCTAAAAAAACAGGCCTGAGTACCGAAATCTCATATGCTTGCTTGTTTATTTTTCAGGCAATTTGATGTCAACTATAACGGGGTCTACAACATTTCTCAGGTACATTTACATAAAAACCTTATAGACTGTAAGCTGAAAAGGTCCTGGTCCACCCCAACCTCTGGGAATTTTGCAGACATTCCAAGTTGCGCCCTATAAGTAATGTTTGCACTCTATAAACCGGAGCGTTAGCCTGTAACAGCCTGTTAGTTATGTTACCATATCAAATTCTGAAAGAAAACGTAAATGAAAGTTTGAGCTATTAAAACTATATATCTATTTGAATTACTCATATAGTCTGCATGCTGGATGCATTTGCTACATGGCCCATGTGAAGGAGAGTTTTTAAGGGTGTACCTTATATGGGCATGACAGCATTTTTGTTTGGTCAGTTACTAATTACCACAATAGACCAACGTATGGTTCACAAACATATGTGTTAGTTCTTTACTTCCAAGTCAACACTTTGTCTGTCATGTCGGGACGTTTTCCTGTCTTTCTCGGTTGAACAATAACAAGAAGATGATAACGTGTCTTGTCCAAGGACAACAACACAGTACCTCCGATGTGTCTCGAAGTAGCATCCCTTCGACCCCAAGTCCAACATTCTACCACTGCGCTCCTCATAACAGGATATGATCAAGATGCATTTACAACCACGCAACTAGCAGATTGACAAAGAGGTAGTTCAGGAGATATGGCTGCCATGCATATATAAATAATTTGCAGCAGAGTGACAGGAATTCTAATACCGAATGGCAGTTTGGGATGTTTAAAAGAGGTAAAAACAATGGACATGATACTTGGAAAATGTAGATTTCCAAATAGTTTTCTTCCTTATTTTCAGTAACATGTGTTGTAGGTACACATTGAATTCCAGTGTGTACCTACAACATATGTCTTTTCAATAAATGAGTTTTTAATTTGGCGCCTTTTGCGATGTAAACAAAAAATCGCCAAAATAAGAGACCAGGAAATACAGTTTCGAATTCATTTACAGGCCGCGTAGCACAGTCGATAACGTGCCTGGCAACAGATGTGAGTCTGACTGCAGATCCAGGAGTCGCGAGTTTGATCCCGGCCCGGTTCAATACTTTAGTGGATATTGATCATGAAATAATTTGTACGGTCATTCTCCTCCCTCCCACTGAATCATTCAAGAAGGGTTGTTGTCAGATACAAGCGAAAGTATGTGCACGAAGTACTGGTTAACTGCTTGTTCAAACTTGTCTAGGAAAAAGTGTGGTTAGGTGAACTGACCGTCCCACCATGACCATAGCTGTTGACTTGGAACGTAAAGCAATAAAACAAACAAACAATAAATGAACTCTCGTCCTTAGGTTGTTGGTACACATATCTGTATCAATAAAAACAAACTTCGAACAATAGAGTCTGTTTCCATTGTCAAGAAAACACCGTCGTAAAAGGGCTACTATTAAAGGAAAGAATATGCTCCCTCTGGGGAGCATATTCTTCTCTTTAAAAGATGCCCCATATGAGAATAGAAAATAACTTTAAAGGTCATTAAATTAACCCATAAAGCGCCACCTACAATTTGCAGCAGACGACCATTATACATTTTACTGCTTTTTCAAAAATAACAAATAAGGCATGATATCTCATGATAATCGTCTGCTGTCGAAAACCAGGAAAGATGTCGCAAAATTTGTCGTCTGCTGCTGTCGTGATTGGCGCTTTAAACGGTTAAGAAACCGCCAACATTTAACTACGCTAAGGCCAAAAAAAATTAATCATTAGATTCTCAAGCACTTTTTGAAAAAAAACAGATGCGGGAGGCAGGTTTTTTATTTTATTTTTTATTTCGTCAAAAACAGATGAGGGAGGCAAGTTTGTCTTTTTATTATCTCAAAATCCGACGAGGCATGTATTTACATGTCAAAGCTGTTATACTCTCCGACAATGTTCCATGGGATGTGTCCTACATGTACGGCCCCTGGTGATATTTCGACCGATACAAGAGTCATGCTGGACATTAAATCAGGCGATTTTCTTGAAAAACAGCCCTTCACAACTTCACGACGGAAGACGCCATTATAAAGAAAGATGCGACGCTAGTATACCTCCACCAAACCACATAAAAATCAATACCAAGCGCCTACTCGATTTTCAGAAGATCGGGTAAATGTATTAGGAGTATTAAATATTGGACGAACATGGACGAAACGAAATAACGAATTTTTTTTAATGCGGAATTTTTCTTTTTTTCTTTTTTGGGGGTTTAAAAAATCGGTGATGCGGGGACTTTGAGGATAATGCGGCGGTGCTTGAGAATCTAATATATTTTTTTATTTGGCCTAATATGTCAGTATTTTAAAATCGCCAAATTTTGAACAGACTCAATGCAACCGAGTCTGCTGTTTTCTTATATTGCAGGCTCTCTCTATTTCTGAAGGATCAATTTTTCCAGAAATTTTGATGCCGCGAATATATAGAGGATACTTACTTTTTTGAAGTGAATACCAAGCATATTTCATCGAGTGTGTTGAAAACATCAGAATTTTCACGAGCGCGCAGCACGAGTGAAATTCTGATGTTTTCAAATCACGAGATGAAATATATTGGTATTTATCGAAAAAGGTAAATTTTATTTTTATTCTATACATTTTATGGGCTACATGCAATGTCTCACCCACTAAAAAAGAAGGTGCTGAAAATGCAAAAACGAAACATTTTAGCTAACCCAAATAATTTTGATACCAAAATATTCGTCACGATCTAACTAAGAAAATGCATACCCACACTTGATGTTTTCGTTAACAAATAAGAAAGTTATTGGCGTTTGAAGTTCTGAAGTGAAATGCTTGAAATGAATGGAAATGTCAGAGGTAATCCAAAAATGCTACAGTGAAAATATAGGTTGATCTCAATCACTAGGGATTGGTATCATATCATTCCGCTTGTGATTGATATCACTTTATTTGTTTTTGATGTGCATTGATTTCACTGCTAAGTATAAAACGATAAAAGTTTTACAATAATCATAAAATTTTAGATGGTTCTTCTTAGGTTGTAGCCAAAGGTATGGTAGACAGAGGAAAAGGTGGGTCCATAGTCATGGTGTCCAGTCAGTCCAGCATCAGAGCAATAGATGGACATTCCGTTTACTGCAGTTCAAAGGCAGCTTTGGACCAGCTCGCAAGATGTCTCGCCTTAGAGCTTGGTCCTCACAAGGTAACCGTTAAAGCTGCATAGTCTGTAACTTTTGAAATTTTTATTTTTAGAAATAATGTTTCTATTTTCCAAGAACACAATTTAAAACTAAACTTCAGGCACACATTTTACCAATTTCGTAAATCTAAACAAATTAGCAGTATCAAAACAACAGCCTTTATGTTAAAAATCATCTGTATATAATTATTGGAGGGACGCAAGTAATTACCAACAAGAGAAAAGAACACCTGTTTTATAAGATAATTCACTTTTCTATGCGGTATTCAGCTTTAGTGAACAGATTTATTGTGAAAACATAACTTAATTCTACTTTTACAAATGATTTAAAAAGAAAACATTTTTTCTAAAAATGTTCATGGTTGCAGACTTAGTCTCTTTAAGCGTCAATTTCAAACATAGGGAATGTCAAACTGGTTGTCATTTCGATGTATTCCTGTTTCTCCCACTTTTTGATTTTTATGTAATTTTGGGGTGGGAAGAACATGATTTGAGGATAAGGTGAGAAAATGCTAACCCTTAAAGCGCCTAGAAAAAAATGAATCTGAAAAATGACGTCTGCTGTAGTCGTCTGCTGAAAATAATTGCCTAACAATATTGACTAATTAAAGTATAGAAGCAAACAGGGTGGACCCATATCAGACTGCTCCTATAGGAGCAGTCTGATCTTGGTCCACACTGTTTGCCATAGAGGCTTCTTAAACATTTCAGCAGACGAGAAAAGCAGAAGACTTTTGTTGAGATTGACGCATTAAGGGTTAATCCATCATTTCATACAATATAAAACGTACACTAGCGATTAACAGTGATGGATCCAGGATTTCTGGAAAGGGGGGTCATATGTATAAAGGTGTTTGGGTTCGCTTTGCTGATTTTCTCTCATTTTTCTTAAATATCCCATGAAAATGAAATGATTTGGTCTCACTGAGACCAAATTATTTCATTTTCATAGGATATTCAAAAACGGGAGACGTGGAGGGGGTTCGAGCGAACCCCCTTAACCCCCTCTGGATCCGCCACTGGTTAAAGTCTGTTCATACTGTAACTAGTTTTAATGAACCCTCGAAAATTTCGAAATGAAATAAATCTCGGACACAATGAATTTAGAAAAATATCTCATAATCACTAGTTTGAAGAGTGAACCAACTTGTGAACTGATAAATAGAATACCAGGTTAGCGTCTTTGATATCAAGTTTACAAGACTCGGCTTCGAGAACACATGTTGAATCGCTCGGCAAGCCTTGCGATTCAACAAGCGCTCTCGAAGCCTTGCCACCTAGTATTCTCTATGTCCCAGGTAGACACTCATCTAGTATTCTCTATGACCCAGCTATATCCTCAGCAGTTCTTTGAGAACTTTTGTATGGTCATCTTTAAAGCTGCATAGTCTGTAACTTTTGATCTTTTAATTTTAGAACTAATGTTTCTATTTTTCAAGAACACAGTAAAAAACTAAAATCCAGGTTTACATTTTACCAATTTCGTGAATCTTAACAAATTATCAGTATCAAAACAACAGCAATTATGTTAAAATGAACTGTCTATAATTATTGGAGGGACCCAAATAATTACCAACACACCAGTTTTTATAAGATGATTCACTTTTCCGTGCAGTTTTCAGCTAAAGTAAACAGATTTATTGTGAAAACATAACTTTATTCTACTTTTACAAATGATTTAAAAGAAAATAAAAAAAAATCGAAAAATGTTCATAGTTGGAGACTTAGTCTCTTTAACATATTGATATAATAGTGAACTTGGTATGCAAACGACCCATATGACGGATGCAAGCTTAGCAAATAGACGAGATACTTGCAATAAAAGGCTGTTTCGTCCCCTAAGAGGCCAAATATAAAAGTTGCTTTTCGCCAAATTCTTCATATTGCTCATGATAAAAACAACAATCCAAGTGTAAAAGATTGGTATTAATATGGCGTTTACATTTGCTATGGTAACAAAAATGGCCACCGAAATTGGCTGAAAAATAGGAATTTAAAGTGGCTACTTTGATACAAATTTAAGACTTTTGACTGAAAAAACATAGAGCATAAGCAAATAGACACAGCTATTTTACCAGAAGATTAATTAGGGCACACAACATATTTTTAAAACAAACTTGTTTTGGTATTTAACTAAGCTGATGGCTAATTCTTAAAAATTCAGTCACCCAAAGCCTTAAGTTGGGTCTAAAATAGCAATTTCTCTATTTTAAGCCTATGTTGGTGGCCACTTTCTGTTCTTTAGCAATGGTAAAAGTTAAATAAATACCAGTCGATTACATTTGGGCTATTATTCTAATAAACTAATCGGCGAACATTAGTGTAAATTAACTTTCAGTTTTGACTTCCGATGGGGCCAAATGAGCCGCTTAATGCACGGAGCTCTTTGAACTTTGTATTTTCAAGTATTTTCATTGTAAAACTTTCTAGCTTTACTGGGACAGGTCTCCATATTGCCACCACTTTTTAACCCATTTAAAGCTGCATAGTCTGTAATTTTGATCTTTTAATTTTAGAACTAATGTTTCTATTTTTCAAGAACACAGTAAAAAACTAAAATTCAGGTATACATTTTACCAATTTCGTAAATCTTAACAAATTATTTGCCTCAAAACAACAGCATTTATGTTAAAATTACCTATCTATAATTATTGGAGGGACGTAAATAAGGCCTAAATGAAATATATGTGTGGTTCCTGTTGCATACCAACAAAATTTAGGGTAGGTAGGCAGGGAAATTATTAAATTTTGTTATAATATTTAACAAATAAATAGTGACAAAATCTGAAAAAGTGCCCATTTTAGGTATTTTTTCTCCAAAGACCAATTTAATGTTTAGGGTAGGGTTAATTAAAAAAATTAAGATAGTAGGCCAACAGGAACCACACATACATTTCATTTAAGCCTAATTACCAACAAGAGAAAAACACACGTGTTTTTATAAGATAATTCACTTTTCCGTGCAGTTTTCAGCTATAGTAAACAGATTTATTTGTGAAAACACAACTTAATTCTACTTTTACAAATGATTTAAAAAGAAAATAAAAAAGTTCGAAAAAAGTTCATAGTTGCAGACTTAGTCTCTTTAAGCCGAATGGAATTTCCCACTATTATCGATTGGATCGAACCATTTCCGTTCTAAGGGTTGTATGGTGGTATTTTACTTTTTTGATCATTTTTATTTAAATTTCAATTGAATATTCTGTAAGCAAACAGTAAAGACCCCTGATCAGACGCAGCATTCTGCGTCGTTTGAACTGGGTCTGCACTGTTTGCCTATGTCCCTGAAAAAGGGCGCTAGGCTTATATGGGTTATTTAAACGGTTTTATTTCAGATTCGTGTAAATTGTATAAATCCTACAATAACGAAAACTAAACTTGCCATGATCGATGCTGATTGGCAGAACCCAGCAAAGGCTGAACCAGTTCTGGCGCGAATACCTCTAGGAAAATTTGCAGGTAACGTCTTTACTTTACGTAACGTCGCCGCAAAAACAGGTAACAAAGTTTAATCAAAATATGATCCTAGGTTGACCTTGAGCTACTTTATGGCAAGGTCAAATTTGTTTCCTAATGGATTTAATGGGGTTATTCTTGAAAAGCTGATTTTTCAATTACTGTTAAAGCCAGTGATTATACATACAAGATATAGACAATTACTATAGATAAGTACCTAAGGTTGCTCACATGGGACTGCCATTAATATATACTGACATCAACAAAAAACGCCTCACACATTATCTCTGATTTCTTAGCAGTTATGTACAAAAATGAACAGCCATGTACGGTTTATTGATGTATAGGATGGATGAGGTTGGAAAATGACTTTATGATTTGATATGCAGGTGACGCGTTATTCTGATGACGTCATACAGGTTCAACGTACACATCGCGGCATTATTCATCGATCGCATATGATTTCAATTTGAATTTGCACCCAGTTTATGCAGTTAACGTTTTGCTAAACCATGTACACATTTTTGATCAATTTTTCAAACAGTCATGCTTGCGAGCAATAACTTTGTAAAATTGTGACGTCATATTAAAGACAAAATGTAAGTTCCATTTATGAAACTTGTCAATATTCTCGCTTTGTTTTAAGTAATGGAAAAATGATAAAGGGACACGTTAGGTAATGTACAAAGAATATGTCTACATAAAATTATGTCATTTAAGTGAGCTGTCACGCTCAATGGCCAATCGTTTGTCTACGTAAACGTCATTCAAAACGGCCATCTGGAACACAAGCCAGATTGCGTTTCCTCAGCAATCGTCGCTGGTTAAAGACTATAGACTATTGCTAATGATTCGTAGCAATATTTTTGCCCACTTTGCAAAGCCATCGAGTTTGATTTATACTCAAATGCATGGCGAAAAGGTGGGTGGGGTAAGTAGTTTAGACCAGCAGACGCATACAAACATTGTCTAAACATTATAAACGGTTTGCGGTACAATATAGACGATTTTACAATGGTAAAACAAGTTTTGTGTCTGGATTGTGTCGGGAAGCAAAGCAAAAGTGCCTAAAATCCTGTGTCACACGAAACTGGTGACCCCTGTCTCAAACCGAGGTCGTTTTCTCAGCCTCAAATATTCTTACAGCAATTGTGTTTTCATGAGATACGCTTGACTGATGAGATGTTATAATGCACTTTAATAACTTTAGTATGATCAGTCTAAGAGATATCAACGTTTACTTTTGGATGAGGCGTTTTTTGTTGACGTCAGTATATTTAAACATTTGTTTCTCAGTTGCAACAGAGCCAATTTAACTCAAATATCATATGGTGCATCGAATGTAAAAAATGACTATGTAGTCTAGGTTACATGACAAAAAAGGCCACCGTGCCCATATGAGGTGAAAGCTGCTGTAAATTCAGAAATTTTCGCGAGGACTTTATTATCACGAAACTTCACAAACCCTCGCGAAATGGCAAACTCACTCTGAGGTTTATTGATATAGGTAAACCTTGCATTAGTCGCGAATTGTTCACATCACTAATATGTCTTTTAGTTCTATTCGCAAAAATAAAATTCTCGCGAAAATTTCAGAATCTGCAGTTTTCAAATAGCTTCTTCTCCAGAACCAAGAGGTCAACAAGAAGCCAAAGTCATAATACCTCCTTGGTATATAAAGAGACAATAACTTTAGTTCAACACCAAAGGTCATGATTGACCTTTTGACCTTTAGCAAACTTGAAGGTTAACCTTTATTGGAGTGGATACACAAGAGGCCCAATTGATGGAGTAAAGTCTGGATGATGCAGCCTTAATATGACTGCACTGTCCATGTCACATGACCAAAATATCTTCTATGCCATGTTAGCTGAAACAAAATTCAAAGCTCTTCCTCTCCTGATTTAATGGGCAGATCTCCCCTGGCCTTCGTATGTAGCATTAGGGATATGGTCATTACAAAAAAAGCGAGTATGATGAGGAAATACCACACTGCATTACACACTGCAGATCAGTCCACGGCACCGTGTGGAACATTAACAGTAACAGGCATAAGACAATTAAAGCAAACCAACCAGCTCTCTCTTCCTCGTCAAGATGATTACAAAACTAGTAAGGACACAAAGTAATGCATACCAAAACAAAGACCAACACAGAACCCCCACAAACAATGGAAGGTACATAAAACAACAAATTAACAACAACAGAACACCCGCCTTAGAACGGACGGCAGTCAAAGTCACAGAGGGGGGCGGCTTAAATGCATTTTACTGGCGCCAAATCTTCGCCCCAGATTCTGCTGTTGTTAAAACCACAAAAAAATGTTAAGCTCGCATGGAGGCTTCCAAACTAATGCAATGCATCATCACAGAGAAGCAATCTAATCAAATTAACACACTATGATGAAACAAAGAAATGGGCTCATGACTTGCAGATAGCCAGAGTTAAAGAAAACCTCAAGTAAAGCTACGGTGGGTCCAGCCAAGGACTAGCATCAGGCACCAATCAACTGATTAAAGCTTTACGTAAGGGCCATCATTGAATCTGAAACCTGACCCACCGTCGTGCAATTAAAAAGGAAACCATAGCTATAAACTGTGACTGGGCTTATAACCAGGCATGCAGACCAAGCGCGGATCCAGAGGGGGGACAGGTGGTCTGGACCCCCCCCCCCCTGGAAAATCACAAGTTATATGGGTTTCTATAGGGAATAAGCAATTGGACCCCCCCCCCTGGAAAAAGTTGGATCCCCCCCACCCCCTGGAAAATGTTGGACCCCCTCTCGAACCTTGAAAAATGATAGATTTCTTTGAAATTGACTATTTGATTTCTGTAAAATAAGCTGAAAAAAAAAAAAAAAAAAAAACGTCAGCTTTATTTTGTCAGACTGACCTGGACCCCCCCCCCCCCCCCCCGACGAAAATTTCTGGGTCCGCGCATGCAGACTGTCGCATGATATTTATGATGTATCCCACTTTTTGCTCAAATAATGATCTTAGGTTGACCTTGGCATTGTAAGGTATTCTTCATTTGAGCCGCGACATGCAATTTCCAACAATGTGGTATGTGCGCCCAGCAAAGCCTCAGATCAGCCTGCGCATACGCGTAGGCTGATCAGAGCCTTTGCTAGTCGCTTGAATATTATATGAGTATTAAGCTACTGACTGAACATCATTTGGAGTTTCTAAGCTTAAAGGAGGCTGCACAGGCTCTTCTGAGTCTACATTGTCAAAATGTCACATTGTTGGAAATCACATGCCACAGTTCATTTTTGTGGTTCAGTGTCAGGCGAGCATTTCAGGACCGTACGACCATCTGGTTAGGAATTTTACTCGGATTTCTTCTTTATTTCAGAAATTGATGAAGTCGTGAACGTAGTTTTATTTCTTCTGAGCGACAAAGCAGACATGGTAAATGGCGTCATTATGCCAATAGATGGAGGGATTACTGCTACATTATAGAACTTGTCGTCTGCTTATAGCCTTTGCAAACGGCTATATATAATACGCCGGGCCTGATCTTTTAACATGTTTAACACCCCCATGGTGTTCATGAACGAAACTTAAAAATGTTACTTTTCAGAAAGTGCAGACGACACATTACATGCGTTTAGTTAAGAGTGCGTACCAAAAAAATAAAGTTCTTATTTCTCAACCTAAACATATGTTATGGGTACTCAAAAGACCGTCTCAATGAAACGGTTCTTTTGAGCACCCACAACATATGTTAAAACTGATGAACTTTTGTTTATCTAAACCTATGCAATAGAATGCAAAATTACACAGCATGCAAAGAAGAGTGTTACTTATGTAGGCCAACCCGTGAGGCATCAATATGGATTTTTGGCACTCCCTCATAGTGATCTGACGTAAAGGAATTGTGTACTTATTCGATTTTTACTCGTTTCAACATGGCTGAGTAGATTTAAGAATCGTTATGAGACCCTGATATCCGATGTATTTTACGCTAGATTCGGGACATAAAATAGCGAAATGCCAGAAGAAAAAATGATGGGATATCAGAACATGGAACAGTTAGGCTTTTTACCAGTTTCGATTAAACAGACAAAAATGACTAGCTCTGGTCCTGGGGTTGGTAATGTACTGTTGCTGGCTTGGTAGCTTTGTGATATTTCAGGAGATCTGGACAAGTATTGCTTAGAAACCCTTATTTTTGTGATTTTTCAGGGGTGGGGTCCGGACCCCTGTTCCCCCCTCTGGATCCGCCCATGACAACCAAGGATCAGTGCTAAAAGTACTTTGCCAAAACCTGCGGGAACATAGGTGACATAATGTGTAAGAAATAAGCTGAAGAAAAAAGTAAAGAAAATCGTGACTATCTGAAAACGATTTTGTTTAGCATTAGGTTTTCTCACGCGCCAAGAAGTATCTTTTCTAGCAAAAAAGAGTGTTACTTATGTAGGCCAACCCGTGAGACTATGGCTATAATCGCATAAGTGCAAAGATACTATTTTAACCTTTTCATTTTGGATACCATTAAACAAGTATTTTTGGCAAACAGTGAAGACACCGATGAAATGCTGGGAACTGCTGTTTTTCCATCAGGGTCTCCACTGTTTGCTAGATAAAACAATCTTCAGGTACTCAAACAAAGTTTCGACTTGTTACCTCTTAGAATACAGAATGACCCTCCATGCTTATTGTATGAAAACATATGGGCCTCGACGTGAGACAACCTGTCTTCGGAGGTTTGCGAACAACAAAGGCGCAGACCTTCCTGCGCATGCGCGCAGTCTGATCAGCGCCTTTGTTATTCGCTTTTTGGAAAGTATCATATTTCAACTTGCTACAAGCGAAGTTTCAATTTTCTAGCTAGCCTCTGTAGCTGAAGAGACTGGTTTAAATCTCGCTTATTCGGAAACCCCGAAGACAGGTTTTCTCGCGACGAGCCCATATGGGAAAATCCACCAGAATGAAAAGGGCTTTAAGAGTGTGCAGACATCTAACGAAGTTACAGGTACGATTATTTACCAGAGCCTGAACCATACTTTGTGTATGAAAGCAGCAAAAGTAAATGTGCTGGTTCATCTTAGATACAAACTAAAATCTCATGTGTTGTCCTAGTTTGATACTCAGGATAGTTTTCAGGGAACATGTCTATTTTGTATTATTTCCTTTAAAACGAATATAATGCACAACAATTCAACAGTGTCGACGTTCTACTTGCATACCCATCCTGAATTTATGTGAACCAGACTGGAACACTTCAACAAGGGATATCCTTCTTACATTGCGTGGTAAAATGACCTATGATTTAGGTAATCAGAGCTTGGCAGTCCAATGCCGTACTCAAGAAATGAACGTGAAGCCCTTAACTTTACTAGAGACCCGGACAGCACAATTAAATTTATTACTTATATTTACATTTTGTATTATCAGTCAAGTATTATTGTTTCATAGATGCATAGTAATAAGGCTATTCTATTTTTCATAAAAACAGGTAAAGCATGATTTTCACTGCTACGCGCATATGCAATAGTCTGTGGTAGGTTCACTATAACTGTAAACTAAGACTACCTGCACGCCCAAAATCAAGGTAAACTTGACTATGTTTGTTTACATCGATTCTCATCTATCTTTAAAAGTACAGTATCAATTTTTAATTTTCACCTAACTTGGCTGTTTTTTTCCGGATATTTTGGATTAAATCAGGCATAACGGAGGTTTTGGAATAGCCAATGTCATCGCGATACGAGTTCAACGTTACGCAAGCGTCAGTAAACAAACGACTTTATTACATGCCTTCTACATTTTACATCGCAAAATTGCCGTTAGCACTCGGTACTATAATATTTTCCATTGAACTGAAACCATATTGGCACAGTCACATGGCGATGACAAAACCATATTGGGGCATCAATATGGATTTTTGGCACTCCCTCATAGTGATCTGACGTAAAGGAATTGTGTACTTATTCGATTTTTACTCGTTTCAACATGGCTGAGTAGATTTAAGAATCGTTATGAGACCCTGATATCCGATGTATTTTACGCTAGATTCGGGACATAAAATAGCGAAATGCCAGAAGAAAAAATGATGGGATATCAGAACATGGAACAGTTAGGCTTTTTACCAGTTTCGATTAAACAGACAAAAATGACTAGCTCTGGTCCTGGGGTTGGTAATGTACTGTTGCTGGCTTGGTAGCTTTGTGATTTTTCAGGAGATCTGGACAAGTATTGCTTAGAAACCCTTATTTTTGTGATTTTTCAGGGGTGGGGTCCGGACCCCTGTTCCCCCCTCTGGATCCGCCCATGACAACCAAGGATCAGTGCTAAAAGTACTTTGCCAAAACCTGCGGGAACATAGGTGACATAATGTGTAAGAAATATGCTGAAGAAAAAAGTAAAGAAAATCGTGACTATCTGAAAACGATTTTGTTTAGCATTAGGTTTTCTCACGCGCCAAGAAGTATCTTTTCTAGCAAAAAATCGTGACTGAAATCTGGTCCAAAACGCATAAAACCCCATTAAAAACGCACATAGAAGAGCTAAAATCAACATTTTCTCGGGGGGAGACCCCCTAATCCCCTAATGAGAGGGGGGTCCCCCTCTCGTGCTTTCCCCCCTCTCGTGCCGTCGGCACTCGATGATTTCCTCCGCCAGACCACTTTTAAATACGCGGCGACGGCCCTGGTACATGGGTGTCAAGGTGATCTGATGATCGATCGTTACCAGATATTGTTTTAAAATCTTGTCAGCTCTTCAAATAAAGTATTTGTGGAAAAAAATGTTGATTTTCTATGAAAAACAGTGTAAGAAGAAAGGTATCCCACAATCTAGATATACTAGGCCAAAAAAGAAACGCCGCATATAAAGATTAAAATATTGCGTGTTAAATGAAAGTTACAAAATTTTATTTGCTATCGATGTTTCGCTACTATTCCTGCCACGCATTATTTCCATTGTTTTATTGAGCTCAGTCAACCCAAACCAGTGTACTGACTGTCTTTTTATTTTCAAGTTTTTCACGTGCACATTCATTTTATTTAGATTTACACATGAAATAACTACTGAAATCACTAGTCCAATATCCAATTTGCGTGAAAACATTTAAAAAAATTAAAATTAAAGATTACACATTGATAATTTACGCTGCCAAAACGGACACATGATGAACGCGAAAAGGCGAAAGGAATGTTACAAGCTAATGTGACGCCATCGGTGATAGCCCAACAATGTCGATGCCATGCAAAGACGATCGAACGTCTTAGGAAACGTTTCTGACAATTTGGAACAATTTCAGACCGTGCGCATTCATGACGTAATCGTCAAATGACGCGACGTCAAGATCGATAAAAACGAAGGTTTAAACTGCTGAATCAATTTCGTCGGTGACAATGATAGCCAGGACAACCACATGAACTCATAATCCTAGAATCAGCGCTCAAATTGTGACAATTCGTTTACGAGAGATTGATGAAGAATCCCCCATAGACAATGTATGTTTTATATGCGGCGTTTCTTTTTTGGCCTAGTATATGCATGGATGCTAATCTTAAGGCTGCCTGACAAAAGTCTGTTGGAATGTCTCAACGTCAATACGCTCTTAGTTGTTGCAGTTTTCATCACATCAGTTTTTCGTTCTCACTGTCTCGCCGGCGCAACAGAGATTATAGAAAAGTTAAATGAATATGCGCAGATGTAATAAAAAGGTTATAATATGGCCGAGGTGTGTCTCTAGGTCATATTGCCACTGGGTAGCCATATATTAACCTGTTTTTATTGGATGGTATTGACGTTGGTTTGCCCAAATGGCGCATATGTGGGCGTGGCTTAAATTCATTTGTTCATGAAAGTATGTCATTCAAAGATGTAAATATAACGGTAGATCAGCCTCATACTTTTTCCAAATGAGCCTGTAAACAGCAAAAGGTGCGCCTATCGAAGACTCAGATCAGCCTGCGCAGATGCGCAGGCTGATCAGTCTTCGATAGGCGCATTTTGGGTACATGTAGCCAAGGATCTAACGTTTCTTCGGCGGAAAAAGTAAGCCTTTGATCAGACTGTTTTGAATCTTTATTGTATACACTTGCCAACTTGTACCGGCTCAATTCTGAAAATCAGTTATGAAAAACATGATCTTTGAGTAAATCTTTAAGTAAACTTGAAAAACAATAGAAAACAAAAACAAAAACATGCGCGGATCCAGAGGGGGGAGGGTGACAGGGGGTCCGGACCCCCCCCCCCCCCCTTAAAAATCACAAAGCTATAGGTTTTCTTTGCCACAATGTATACTGGTCCAGATCCCCTGAAAAATCACAAATCTACCAAGCCAGCATTCAATAGTGTTGGGCCGTCATCGGCCCGCAAGCGAAACGCAATTTCAATAGCGTTTCAGTGGCGGGCCAATGATGGCCCGCTTTTAGTGGTATTTGGATCCCCTCACCCCTCATCGGCTAATAAAACGTCAGAGTTTGACCCCTCTGACACATCTTCTGGATCCGTTCATGAAAACACTTAAAAAGCACCGCAAACAGATCCAAAAGAACACCTGCAAAAGCGATAGCGTATGAAGAAATGTCGCAATCACGGATCACAGACCAACCAATGGTACCGTGAGAAAGAGACACAGAACACTAACAGCCATATGACAGCAGAATACAAAGTAAAGCAACCAGCTCTCTCTTCCTCAGCGAGATGATTGCAAAACTAGAAAGGACACTTTGTATTACTTGACTTTTCGCTTACTGTAAAGGCGGTGCCTCGTGAATGCGTAATAAGGACTATTCAACCTTGGGCACAGGTAAAAGCTGAAAAGGAGGCGTGGTTTTATTCAAAAATAACTGCATCAGCTTGTGCCACAACCTCAGTCATTATTTAGTCCTTAAAACGCCAGCAAAATAACTGCAACTGAAAATGTCTATTTAACATAAGCAGGGAGGCAAACATTGTGGAACCAGATCAGACTGCTCCTACAGGAGCAGTCTGATCTGGGTCCACACTGTTAATCATCTATGAGGGTTCAAATAGTTTAGTGGACGACAAAAACATACATTTTGTGATTATGCGCTGTAAGGGTTAATAAATGTGAGTTCAGTGTGTATACCGTTAGGATTTTCATGAAATGCACGCACGTTTGCGCGGCTCAAAAAGCTTATTAACTCTTTACCAAATTAGAAATAAAACCTGATATCCCTTCATTAGCAGATGAAATAGCCGAACCACACCCAGATATGAATATTAAAGTTGCCGCTTTTACAGTAAGCGAAAAGTCAAATAATACTGCATTACAAAACAATGACCAAACACAAACCCATTCTTCGTTTTCTTAAATTTGACATAAAATGCAACCTATTTCTGAACTAATGGTTTTAAGGTTCTGAATCAACTTTTCAAGGACAGAATATTGAAGCTAGAGATGAACTATGTTGAATGTCCGATATAAGCATTTGATAGTTCAATTCACATACATTACTTTTAAAACCACATTTTTCAATTATTGAATATAATCTTTTTGTTAACACTCTATACAAAAAAGTTTGCTTCCTAAACCCATTTCATTAGGCCTAGCGTCCTTTTTGTGGTACATATGCAAACAGTGCAGACCCAGATCAGACGCCACAGAATGTGGCGTCTGATCAGGGTCTTTACTGCTTGCTTACGGAATGTTAAATTAAAATTCGATTTAAAATGAAATATATACCTCCCAACAACCCTTAAAATGGAAATGGACTGGTCCAATTGATAGAAGTGGGAGAATCCATTCGGCTTAAATGGGTTATGATATTCACTTGTTCTTCTGTCTCAACTACAGAAATTGAGTTTCTCGGTTACTCTCTGACTTCATCAGTCATAGTACCTATTCCTGCTTCTATTAAACTTTCTTCAAGCGATGTTTTTTTTATTTTATCTAAAAACAATGTCAATATTTTTGCTATTAACGAGTTTAAGCATAGCATCCTTTCTATGGGACATCGGCAAACGGTGCAGAACTAGATCAGACGCCGCAGAATGCGTTAATCACTCTTTGCTTACAGAATGAGCTTTTGAAATTTCATTGAAATCGAAATTGACTATCCAACAAACCTTAAATTCGAAATGGATTCGTCCAATTGATAAGGGTTGGAAATTTCATAAGGCATAAATGGGTTAACTCCTAATCCTTTTGTATGTCTCTTATAGCCACTTCCTTCTCATAAATGACATACTCGCTCTTCTCTTCAGCAAGCTGTTTCTTTTTCTGGAACATTGAGGATTGTTCATTGCAGCCCTTTTTCATAGAAGTCCGGCCTTTAGATAAGAGTGCGTAACAGAAAATAATTTTCTTATTTCTCAACCAAAACATATGTTGTGAGTACTCAAAAGAACCCTCTCTTTGAGTACCCACAACATATGCTAAAAGTTATGGGTAAGAAAATATTTCCAATTTTACGCAGATTTTTTTTGTTTATCTAAACCTGTGGATTTATAGATTTTTCTATTTTGTTCCTCCTGCTTTCTGTCTTTATCAGCGATAATTTCAACTTCAAGTCATCTTATTTTTCTCTTTTAATTTGGTTTATTATATGAAGTTGCGTCTGGGAGTGAAAAAACGCCATGCAATATAATCGCTAAACCTCTAGTGGTTTACGGATTTACGGGAAACGTTATGACGTCCATAACAACGTTGCGTACATAATGACACAATTATAACTTTTTTACGCCAGAAATGAAATTTTCAAAGTAATCGTAATGTCATAAAATTATGATAAATAGAATCTAACATTCGTGCTCTTGTATTAATCCTTACTCAACACTTATCTCAATTAAGTTTTCTAAGAATTTTCTCAATCATTACTTCGTTTCCTAATTTACGAGTTCCAACCAAAACTAGCATTTTCTGACCTTTAGTTATTTTTGCTGTTTAAAGTTATTTGAATGCCAAACATTTTCCAAAGTTACTATATTAGGAATCAAAAGCAGCAATTTATTCCCAAATGCTTTGTCCATCTTGCCACTGAAAATATTCAAAATCGTCATATTTTTTTTATATGTCAGATAACTCAATTTTTCTGAGGTGTACATCAAAGTATAGAATCAATGAATCATAACCATTTTCCCTTTTCTATTCATTTAGACCAGGGTGATTTAAAACGTTTACTCTGATCTTATATTGCTCTTCAATTGGTAGTGTGTTCTCCTAACTTTCATGCTTGTGAAGTTTACAGCAATCAAAAATTGGTTCGATGTTCGATATTCAACATTCAACATTCAAATTTTGAATGTCGAATATCGAATATCAAACTAAATCCAACATTCAAATCGAATGTCAAATATCGAATATCAAACTCAATCTCACATTCAAATTTTGAATGTCGAATATCGAATATCAAACTAAATCCAACATTCGAATCGAATGTCGAATATCGAATATCAAACTTAATCTCACATTCAAACTTTGAATGTCGAATATCGAATATCAAACTAAATCCAACATTCAAATCGAATGTCGAATATCGAATATCAAACTCAATCCAACATTCAAATCGAATGTCGAATATCGAATATCAAACTCAATCCAACATTCAAATCGAATGTCGAATTTCGAATATCAAACTCAATCTCACATTCAAATTTTGAATGTCGAATATCGAATATCAAACTAAATCCAACATTCGAATCGAATGTCGAATATCGAATATCAAACTCAATCTCACATTCAAACTTTGAATGTCGAATATCGAATATCAAACTAAATCCAACATTCATATCGAATGTCAAATATCGAATATCAAACTCAATCCAACATTCAAATCGAATATCGAATATCAAACTCAATCCAACATTCAAATCGAATGTCGAATATCGAATATCAAACTCAATCTCACATTCAAATTTTGAATGTCGAATATCGAATATCAAACTAAATCCAACATTCAAATCGAATGTCGAATATCAAACATCAAACTCAATCTCACATTCAAATTTTGAATGTCAAATATCGAATATCAAACTAAATCCAACATTCAAATCGAATGTCGAATATTGAATATCAAACTCAATCCAACATTCAAATCGAATGTCGAATATCGAATATCAAACTCAATCTCACATTCAAATTTTGAATGTCGAATATCGAATATCAAACTTAATCCAACATTCAAATCGAATGTTGAATATCGAATATCAAACTCAATCTCACATTCAAATTTTGAATGTCGAATATCGAATATCAAACTAAATCCAACATTCGAATCGAATGTCGAATATCGAATATCAAACTCAATCTCACATTAAAACTTTGAATGTCGAATATCGAACATCAAACTAAATCCAACATTCAAATCGAATGTCGAATATCGAATATCAAACTCAATCCAACATTCAAATCGAATGTCGAATATCGAATATCAATCTCAATCCAACATTCAAATCGAATGTCGAATATCGAATATCAAACTCAATCTCACATTGAAATTTTGAATGTCAAATATCGAATATCAAACTAAATCCAACATTCAAATCGATTATCGAATATTGAATATCAAACTCAATCCAACGTTCAAATCGAATGTCGAATATCGAATATCAAACTCAATCTCACATTCAAATTTTGAATGTCGAATATCGAATATCAAACTAAATCCAACATTCAAATCGAATGTCGAATATCGAATATCAAACTCAATCCAACATTCAAATCGAATGTCGAATATCAAATATCAAACTCAATCTAACAATCAAATTTTGAATGTCGAATATCCAATATCAAACTAAATCCAACATTCAAATCTAATGTCGAATATTGAATATCAAACTCAATCCAACATTCAAATCGAATGTCGAATATCGAATATCAAACTCAATCTCACATTCAAATTTTGAATGTCGAATATCGAATATCAAACTAAATCCAACATTCAAATCGAATGTCGAATATCGAATATCAAACTCAATCTCACATTCAAATTTTGAATGTCGAATATCGAATATCAAACTAAATCCAACATTCGAATCGAATGTCGAATATCGAATATCAAACTCAATCTCACATTCAAACTTTGAATGTCGAATATCGAATATCAAACTAAATCCAACATTCAAATCGAATATCGAATATTGAATATCAAACTCAATCCAACATTCAAATCGAATGTCAAATATCGAATATCAAACTCAATCTCACATTCAAATTTTGAATGTCAAATATCGAATATCAAACTAAATCCAACATTCAAATCGAATGTCGAATATCGAATATCAAACTAAATCCAACATTCAAATCGAATGTCGAATATCGAATATCAAACTCAATCTCACATTCAAATTTTGAATGTCGAATATCGAATATCAAACTAAATCCAACATTCAAATCGAATGTCGAATATCGAATATCAAACTAAATCCAACATTCAAATCGAATGTCGAATATCGAATATCAAACTCAATCTCACATTCATTTTTGAATGACGAATATCAAATATCAAACTAAATCCAACATTCAAAATTGAATGTCGAATATCGAATATCAAACTCAATCCAACATTCAAATCGAATGTTGAATATCGAATATCAAACTAAATCCAACATTCAAAACGAATGTCGAATATCGAATATCAAACTCATTCCAACATTCAAATCGAATGTCGAATATTGAATATCAAACTCAATCCAACATTCAAATCGAATGTCGAATATCGAATATCAAACTCAATCTCACATTCAAATTTTGAATGTCGAATATCGAATATCAAACTAAATCCAACATTCAAGTCGAATGTCGAATATCGAATATCAAACTAAATCTCACATTCAATTTTTGAATGTCGAATGTCGAATATCAATCTAAATCCGACATTCAAATCGAATGTCGAATATTGAATATCAAACTCAATCCAGCATTCAAATCGAATGTCGAATATCGAATATCAAACTCAATCTAACATTCAAATCGAATGTCGAATATTGAATATCAAACTAAATCCAACATTCAAATCGAATGTCGAATATCGAATATCAAACTCAATCTCACATTCAAATTTTGAATGTCGAATATCGAATATCAAACTTAATCCAACATTCGAATCGAATGTCGAATATCGAATATCAAACTCAATCTCACATTCAAATTTTGAATGTCGAATATCGAATATCAAACTAAATCCAACATTCAAATCGAAGGTCGAATATCGAATATCAAACTCAATCTCACATTCAAATTTTGAATGTCGAATATCGAATATCAAACTAAATCCAACATTCAAATCGAATGTCGAATATCGAATATCAAACTCAATCTCACATTCAAATTTTGAATGTCGAATATCGAATATCAAACTAAATCCAACATTCAAATCGAATGTCGAATATCGAATATCAAACTCAATCTCACATTCAAATCGAATGTCGAATATCGAATATCAAACTCAATCCAACATTCAAATCGAATGTCGAATTTCGAATATCAAACTCAATCCAACATTCAAATCGAATGTCGAATATCGAATATTAAACTGAATCCAACATTCAAGTTTTAAATGTCGAATATCAAACTAAATCCCACATTCAAATTTTAAATGTCGAATATCGAATATCAAACTGAAACCAACATTCAGTCAGTTGATGTACGCATTCACGGGTGCTGCAGCATCTACAATCAGCTCCTGACTATGACAAATTTTGAGAAATTGCAAGGCCGTAGGTCGTTGTTAAGACATGTAGTTTGACCCATCGCATGATTGCCATACGGGTACATTTGTACATTTGTACCACACAGATACAGCACGCTGATCGGGCGGATAATGTGTGATTTTAGATGGTATTTCGGGGCCCAAAATTGATTGTAGGCTCTAAAGAAATCGTAGAGACCCCGCGCAGCTACCGAAAGGTCGCCGCGTGAAGCCTGTGCAGTATCTGTAAAATTTACACAGATTCCTGCGGCAACCCCATCATGACCGCAACTTAACAATGTGGCCGTCTTACAATCGGTCAACATTTTCAGACAGGCTTGTCTGAACAATACAATACAATGCGATTAAGTATCAAAAAACGTGTGCCGCCCCATTACAAGGCGGGCCGGAAAAGGTCAATTTATTTGATTTTTTTCTGATTTTATTATCTCGTACGGAAAATATATTATTTTGATTTCTTGCTACTCTCTGTAGCTGAGCAGGCTGGTTTGGGGTTTACCAGGTCAAAATTCCAGAATTTTGATTTCTTGCCACTCTCTATAACTGATCTGGGCCCGGCAAATAGAACTATGGCCCGGCTTAACAGGGAAGTTGTGGTTCTTGATCACCTAGATAATCGATAAGTCAATTGTCCCCCTTACACCGCGGCGACTATATCGCGAAATCGATTGTATCTGAGTCCAGGTATCCATGATATTAGTCAGGCATTGAGTGGATATTATTTGCTGTATAGTTTTGTGTGCTGACGAAAGAGGTCTAAGAAGGTACCCAATTTCATTTATGTTACATAAATTGTTCAAATTGGAGTATGCATGCTCAACTAATTGAAATCAAGAAAAATATTTTTCACCTCCAAATGTAAAACATGTTTGTCCACTATTCGTGTGTTCTGAATTGAGTACATGAGCACTTGAGTACTGAATTTACTGGATAAGCAGGATAATAAATTATCATTAACAACTAATCAACGGTCTAATTAACGAAGATATTTTTTACCACAAAAATTATATGTTTTGCTCTTAGTAACATTTCCTTCCATATTTTATTGGATTTGGAACTTTAATATGTCCCCTTTAATGTTCAGAAAACATAATAAGGGCCTCGATGTGAGAAAACTGTCTTGCGGGGTTTTGCAAACAACAAATGCGCAGACCAGCCTGCGCATCCGCAGTGATTAAGAAATAACACAGTTTCACCAAACAAGGCCGTCGGCGGCGGTATGATCAAATGTGCTTATTTGGTCTGGTCTGGTCATTTTTTCAGTTTCCTCTAGACCTTTTAATGCGGTGTTTTTTCATGTTTACACGTATCAGTATTGTAGATGCGCAGCTTGATTTGGGTCTTCTCTCGGCATAGGTCTTGATAAGAGAAAATCCAGCATAATATTGTTCCAACATTTTAGCGTTTGCTTAGAACGCTCAAAAGAACCGTCTCATTGAGACCATTCTTTGAGTACACGTACCCACAGTATTTTCATGTTCAGGTTGAAAAACTGAGAGTGGGTAAGCGGATAATTACTCAGGCTGGATCCACACTGTACACTTTTTTCGAAAATAAAATCAGCCGACATCTGTAAAGACTCGGACTGGGTCCGAGGTATAGAACATTGAGTTTGACAAAAAGGGTCTGATCAGCGTCTTCGCTTCAAGTTAAAAAACATAATAAAGGATTATAACGCAGTCAAAATAAATGAGAACAGTCGCTTTAGGCCAAATCCTTATCAACTATTTTCACACTTTTAACGCAGATGAGCGAACTCCCACTGAGTTCCCGCTGCGTCAATAAGATGACCATCATAAAACGACTGCATGATTTTATGTTTCAGCTCTCCAACAGCGAACATTAATGGAGCAGGCCAGTCTGTGCATATATTACATGCTCATCGCAGTTTCTTGTGTTCACTGCTCAGATGCTACTGTTAAGCATGAATTCTCGGAACAACATATGCGCATAGTAAATCATCAGCGCAGTCTGATCAGTCCCATTGCTGTTTACGGTTGAAATTATAAATTGTTTTTGGTCAGGTCTGGTTCTTACTGGTCCCGATCAGCTCGGTGTGAAGAGATTTGTTTAAATCTGTGTATTTTGGGAATTTTTAACGGAGAGATATGGAACGCAAACAGCAATGGATCAGGCCTGACCGCGCTGTGCCATCTCACCCGAACCTTTGCTGTTCGTTCAAGTTTAACCTTCTCCAGAAAAATTAAATGGCGTCACTGAAAACTTAAGTATTAGTTTACAATTTATTTAAATGTTCAATTCTTACAAAAATACAGGCACGGAGAGACATCTTGTTATAAAGTATCTGGATCTACACTGTTGATTTTGCTTCATTTTAGTACTCTTCGTCATAATATATGCATGTCTTTTACTGTAATTGCAAAGCCTAAACATTAGTAGAATTCAAACGATACCATTTGCGCAGTCTGAGCATCTACCCATGAAGTGACAGTTTTGGTAGTATGACCGAAAAAGGTTGTTATTCTGAACAGTAAAGACCCTGACGAGACGCCGCATGACAAAACTAGTAAGAAGGGTGTACAGAACACGAACACTGTGATCAGCCTGGGTATCTGATACACACCATTTTATTTATGCATAAGTTTTTAGTAGAATGCCAAGCACTTTATGCAGAGTCATTAATCGCTAAAAACTGTCAGATCAGTATTTTATGACAGAGATAAGACCTTAGCCCGAGGGATTATCTGACACCTAGGATTATCGCATATCCCGTTATGAACGTCTCAAAATCATTTCTCACCAGAGGCACACCGAATAGGTGGCAATCGAAAACGCTCTTAACAATCGACAGACGCGGATCAAAAACTGATAGAAAAAGAGTTTTAAATTGCCATTTGTCACCATTCGGGCCACGATTAGCAATCGAAAACTCTGGTTCTAAATATTTTGATCTTCGTTCGCCGATTATATAAGTGTATTCGATTGCCGCCTATCCGGTGTGAGAATGAAGTACGAATATACTGCCAGATGAAAGTCTTCGAATAAATTTAGGCATTAATAATAATAATAATAATAATAATAATAATAATAATAATAATAAAATAAGTATTATTATTATAAAAATAATAATTGTTATATTTAAAATAAAAAATAAATTGAAGCAACATGTAATAAAATGATTTTTATTTCGGTGTGATAAGTTATGTTAATGTTATTTTCTAACAATTTCCTTTAAGATTTTTTTTCAGTATCTTGTCTCCCATTCAGCTACGTTTTCCCCTTAAATTTCTATTTAAAAATGATGTTAGGTTTCTCGACATTATCCGCATATTGAATAGTGCGGAGGCATAATAGACACAAACTATGAGAACTTAGTCATTTTCTCCGCCCTTTCAAGATGGCGCTTAAACTCAATTTTCAACCTAAAAATGACAGAACTAAAATTTATTTGATTTCTGTGAAACTTATATGGTTGATATCGTTGGGTGATCGAGATACCATTTATAACTTATAAAACATCGAGAAAATATCAGAACATGATTATTTTGGGGTCATAAAAGGCTCACCAAGGGCATTTGCAGTCAGTTTACATAGAAATGAATGGGATTTTACCAGTCAAAAAGATGAACAATTTGACAAAACTAAATATTAAGTTATTTCGTATTTGTTTATATCATTATAAAGATAAAACATTAAATTTTCTTTTGATAACTTATAAAATAATGGCAGCTTAATAATAAGTTAGTTATTAATAATTTATTTAAAGGGTTGCATACTTTTCTGTGTAATTCATGCCACAGTTTTCAACAGGTAAGTTGCGGGAGTGGTCAATATTCAAGGGAGATAATCGGGGAGATAAAACCGATAACAGCTAATATTGTCCCATATGAATTACAATGCCTCCTTAAAGTTAAGGAAGACTTAAGTTAAGTATTGATTTTTCAGGATGCGAAAAATAACGTTTAAAACTGATTAAAATCAAAATAGTTTTGATTTTTCTGAAGATTTCAATGATATCTTTGACCACAAATACCACATCGATCCAGGCAATTTATTTAGCATTCAATATAGCATGTTGAAATACCAATACTTAACTTAAGTCTTGCATAACTTTAAGGAGGCATTGTAATTCCGGGCCCTGGTTGGTTTGTGGCTTAACGGGTCAAACCCCCAAATGGTATTCCTTAATACTCTCTGTAGCTGGGCTGACTGAATTGGAGCTTATCGGCCAAAGTCCCAGATTTTTATTACTCTCTAGATAATTTTTCATTTCTTACTTCTGTTTTAGTTGAGCTGGGCCGCGTAGCGCAGTCGGCAACGTGTCTGAGTGCAGATGCGTGTCTAACTGCAAATCCAGGGGTCGATCCCGGTCCGGTCCCATACTTTCGTGGAGATTGATCATGAAATAATTTCTACGGTCATTCTCCTCCCTTCCGCTGAATCGAGAAGGGTTGTTGTCAGTTACAAGCGAAAGTACATGTATTTGCACGTAGTACTGGTTAAACGCTGGGTAAAGCTTGCCCAGGAAAAAGTGCGGTTATGTGAATTGACCGTCCCTACATGACCATAGATGTCGACATGGACGTAAAGCAACAAAACAAACCAAAAAAAGATGAGCTGGATGGTTTGAGTCTTACGTAGTCAAAACAAACATCAGAATTTTTAATTCTTAAGCCCCAGTTACACTGTCACGATTCAAGCCCCGATTCACCACGACTCATCCCGATTTGAGATATATGGTAAAATCGGGGTGCTTCGGGATGCGTCGGGGTGGAAAAAAAGAAATTCCAGCATCAATACGATGTCTCACGATGCTCCTACGGTGTCTGCACGATTCATCTACGGATCCACTACGACTCATGACGGCAGCGCTACGATTCACCACGATGGAGCTACGAATGCTCACGATGCCTCCACGATTCGACAAGGTGCTAGTAAGATTCAAGCCGGTAGCGCTACGGTAGCGTCACGACCTCCCACGAATGCGCACGATTTAGTGGTTGGCATGTGACAGTTGGCCAAATTATGACACCAAAATTGAGCCATGACATGTGATTTCCAAGAATGTGACATTTTGACGAGTGTAGACTCGGACGAGCCTCTGCAGCCTCCTTGTAAGCTTAGAAACTCCAAATGATGTTCAGTCAGTAGCTTAACAATCATAAAATACTCGAGCGACTAGCAAAGGCTCGGACCAGACTGCGCATATGCTCAGGCTGATCTGAGGCTTTGCTGGTCGCACATACCACATTGTTGGAAATCCCATGCCATGGCTCAAATATTATTATCTCTACGACTCATGCCGAGGCAGGTATGTCTTCATCTGGAAGTTCAGCCATGAGGCGTTCATATTGTCCAAGAAGGTTCCTTCGTTGAAGCCATGGTTTAACCCATATTGTACTATTTCTCCTACGCCGTCGCCTTTGGAGCGGCCTGTGCAGCTACTATGTTCACTTGTGCGGCATTTCTGTCCAGTTCAAGCTGCAAATTAGCCATTTGAAGTCTCTGGACATAATCCGTGATGCTAACTCAAATTCATTTTTGAAAATGATTTTTCAGCAATGATACCTCTGTTTTTATACCAGAATCCTGTGTCAGTGATTACCCGATTCACCACGAACGCCCACGAACGCCCACGAATACTACCACGATGCCACTAGGAATGATCCCGATCCCGCTACGGTAGAGCTACGATTTACGCCACGCCCACAATCGAACACGATTCACCCCGACGAGTTTAAACGGTTTAAACTCGTCGTAGCCTTGTCGTGGAGGTTGCCGAATCACCAGGAGTCTTCACGAATCACCACGGTACTACTAGGATTCGCGCCGATGTCTCTACGGTGCTGCTACGACTCATGCCGATGCATCACGACTTGATAAATCGGGGTGAGTCGTAGCTCCGTCGTGGCCAAAATCGTGACAGTGTAACTGGGGCTTTACTACTTTCTGTGTCTGAGCAGGTTGGATTAAGCATTACCGGGTCTAAACACCAGAAATTTAAATTCTTACTACTCTCTGTACAAATGTAGCTGGTTACAGGCTAACAGGGTCAAAATCTGAAGCCCCGTTCTCACTGTCCCGGTTTAAGGTGCCGGTTCATCCCGGTTTGATGATCCGGGATGAACCGTGATGAACCGTGTCACAACCGTGGACAACCTTGGAGATCCGGGATGAACCGTGTTGAACCGGCTCATGTCCCCGGTTGTTTTAAAATGTTTAAAACAACCGGGACTCACCGGGAGTAAACGGGATGGCTGTCAAATACCGTGATAAACCGGGAAGACGCCGGGAGCAACCGTGTCTCCACCGGGACGGCGTCGGGACGATACCGGCGGAATCCGGGAACATCCGTGTCTTCACCGTGATAAACCGTGCGGTTCCACTGCCTATGTATATGTAATAAAATGCAAAATAAAAATGAAAAGTCACTCCTGCTGCCCCTAAAATGAAAGTGGATTCATCCAAATGATAAGGATGGGAAAGTCCATTTAAATTGTCAGCAGTATAAATGTGCTCATTTACAAAGCTTATGAATAAATGCACTTATAGTTGCTGAAGAGTCAAGCATATATGAGCCACGACATGGATTTCCAACAATGTGGTATACTTGCCATTGGCAAAGCACTAGATCAGCCTGCGCCTAGGCGCAGTCTGATCAGAGCCTTTGCTAGTCGCTTGATTAAGCTACTGACCGAACAACTTTAAAGCTTAATTGGGGACTGCACAGGCTTGTCTGAGTCTTCACTTCTCAAAATATCACACTGTTGGAAATCACATGCCCCGCTCAAAGTGTTTATATATTTTACGAAAAAGCAAGACAATCTGGGCCTAGAATTACAATGTATCCTTAAAGTTAAGGAGTACTTAAGTTAAGTATTGAATTTCCAGGTTGCGAAAAATAACGTTTCCAAACTGATTAAAACCAAAGTAGTTTCATTTTTTCTGTAAATCACAATGATGTCTTTGACCATGAGTACCGCATCGGTCTTGGCAATTTATTAAGCATTTAATGTACATGTTGAAGTACCAATACTTAAATTAAGTCTTCCTTAACTTTAAGGGGGCATTGTAATTCTGGGCCCAGATCAACAACATTTAAACCTCGTCGTAAGAAAACAGGTCTGCTTCTGCTTATTTGTCATGCAAATGAGCTACGAGGTGACTAGGCATTTGCTTTCGCTACACAGATCATGATTCCTCTAGTAACTCGTATATGACTGTGCAGTCAAATGTGTCATAACTGTTATGCGATAGAGACAGAAGAAAACTGATGTTACTCCACGTTTTTATCCTGGTTTTATAGTGTAGAGTAGCACCGGGACGTACCCGTGGCGCAACCGGCAGCTACCGGGACATCACCGTAAACAACCTGGGTAACACCGGGGTATACCGGCATGAACCGTGGCTCCACCGTGCTGCACCGTGCTGCACCGTAAGTGCTCCGTGGTGAACCGGGGATCAACCGGCGTCTTGCTTTCTCGTGAACCGGGGCTATACCGGGGTAACGTCGGCAAGGTGAGAACGCAATTTATTTTTTGAGAAATGTGTCCCGGTGCATCACGGTATACCGGCTGTCCTGCATCGGGGTGAACCGTGGCTACATCGGCACAGTGAGAATGGGGCTTCAATGAGATTTTTTTATTTCTTACAAAGTAAAGAAGAAGGCAATTATCAGGAATCGATACAATGAAGTACCACACCAAATGGGAATGTGACAAAAATAAAAAAAACATCACACACAAGAGAGTCAAAAGGTCAGCACTTTCCCAGCAGGTGATCTCAACGCTGCAAGGAACAGACAAGACGGCATAACAAAGATAAACCTGAAATATAAATAACAAAAAGGATCCACAAAAGAAGCACTGCCTTGGGACGGTCAGTAAAAAAAAAATTACTGGAGGGCTTAAACTTGTTTAACGGTACTAACCTCACCCTTAATTTTGATGTGGATCAAGACACATAAATGTTACGTTCGCATGAAAGATCCCTAACTTATACATGAATCATCTCCAAGTACACACTGATCCAGATATAAAAAGGAGATTAACAATGATAAGGACTCAACAGTAAGTACATACTGTTGATTCAAAGATAGATGAGAATCGTTGCAAACAAAAATATATCCTAATCCAGGTAATAGGTGATTTATACAGGTATACGTACCTCTAACTGCTGTAATACATTTACCGTTATTTAAAAATGCACCTGTGTCAATGAAAAATAGTAAAATCCTATTATTATGCATCTTTGAAACATCAGAACAACTGAATATCAGAGTAAAAGAAATTTAAACAGTTAAACTCCGGTTGGCCTGACTAAAGACACGACATCAGGCCCCATCCCTCTCATCTATAGGTCTTTAAGTCGGAACCGTCGGAGTCTGAGGTCCGACCCGCCGGCGTGCAATTAACGAGGAAAGCAAGTTGTCAACCATGATTGGGTTGACCACCAAGCATGCAACTCTCTGTAGCTGAGGTGGCTGGTTTGAGGATTAGAAGGTCAATGACCCAGAATTTCGTTTCTTACTATTCCCTGTAGCTGAGCTTAATGGTTTGAGTCTTACATCGTCGATACCCTAGAACAATTATTTCTTTCTATAGTCCGGCGGTATTCGGGCGAATTTTAGGAGCACCTGGAACTTGCTTTTAAACTTTTTTGTCTATGTTGATTCTGGTAGTGTATACATTGTCCTTGAAAATTCCAAGTGATGCCACTCTGGCATCATTGAGCATTTCGATATATCCAAGATGGCGTCCAAGATGGAAGCCAATTAGAGGTTAAAATATTGTGTGATATGGAAAACATGTCCCAAACCTGTTTTCTTTCTTAAATTGTAGGCTATGAAGTTGGAATCTAGTTAAAGACCCTTAGCTTGTAACCAAATAAAAAATAAAACAAGAATGCTGACAAGATTGCCGCCAAGGTGGCGGTTTATTACACACAAAAAATATAAGAAAATCGACTCTGATACTGGCAAACTTCAGGGATTTGCATGCAAAATGAGTATTTTACTGATTCTTGATTTACAAACATTATCGTTGTAACATCCTAATGATGCTATTCATGCATCATTCAGAATTTAATATATTCAAGATGGCTTCCGGGATGGTAGCCAACAAGATTTACAAACCTGTGGGAGGGGACCCTACCAGATGGATTTGTAACAGACCAGAGGCCTTGCCTGGTAGAGCAGCACTTTACAAACATGCGTATCTGAATAAATGAACCCAGCATGCATGTCTGATAGAGTTTCACTGCACAAGCAGGCATATCTGAGAGTGGCACCGGATCAGCAAACATGTCTGATGTAATGGTACCTCTATAAGAGCAGCACTAGACTTGCAACCATTCTTCTTCTTCGACTAGTAAAATGTCGGTTGCAGTGGCGATTGACCAGCAGGCATGGTCTATAGTGAGGTACCACGCCAACAGGCATTGTCTGTAGTGAGGAACCACACCAACATGCATTCCTGATAATGAGGTTCCACACCAGAAGGTATCGCCTATAGTGATCACCACACCAGCAGAAATGGCTGATAATGAGGCACAACACCAGAAAACATGGCCTATAGTGAGGCACCACAATAGAAGGCATGGCTGATAATGAGGCACCATACCAGAAGGCATGGCCTATAGTGAGGCAACACACCAGCAGACATGGCTGATAGTGAGGCACCACACCAGAAGGCATGGGCTATAGTGAGGCACCACATCAGAAGGCATGGACTATACTGCGACACCACACCAACAGGCGTGGCTCAAATTGAGGCACCACGCCAGAAAGCATGGCCCTTAAAGAGGCACCATATCAGTAGGCACAGCTGATAGTGAGACACCACACCAGAAGGTATGGCAGATAGAGAAACACAACACCAGCCCACATGCAAGATTGAGTGGTAAACGATAGGCAGGCATGATTGAGTGGCAACAGTCCAGCATGCATCCATCTTGCAGCAACACTAAACAGCAGCGGTGTTTGTGGCAGTAAATACACTAGGCCAGCAAGCATATATGCTGCAGCTGCAACAGCTTAGCAACTCGCTACACGGAGTGACACTTGACCAGCAGGGATGTATTTTGCATCGACAATGTAGCAACATTCCTGTCTAATAAAGTTTCACAGTGTTAGTAAGCATGTCTGATTGAGGGGCATCGGTCGAGTAGCTTTTCTTTTTGATTTTCAATGGACCAGGATGCATGTCTGACTGAATGGTACCAAGTCTGCAGGCATATCGGTTTAAGCTTCATCAAACAGCAGCCATGTATTGCCACAGGTCATCACATCAGACATGCTTACCACCATCACACGTGTTTAATTATGTGGTACTGAACCGACACACATGCCTGTTTATGAGACTTGGGACCAGCAGTCATGTGTGTTATTTACATTGCACTAGCAATAATGTATGTTTCAATTGACACCGACTAACAGGAATGCTGGGTACTGTTGCACTTGATCAGCAGGCACGTTTAAGTTGCGCCCGGCCAGTGTGCATGTCTGTCCTAACTTGCACTAGACCACCAATCATTGTCACAGGGTCAGCAAACATATTTACCATAACGCATGTTTAATTATGTGGCACAGGACCAGCACACATTTCTGAAACCAGGCAGTTTTTTTTCTGTAACAGCTTCACAAGACTAACAGGCCTGTTGCAGCACCCATGTCTTTAAACTTTGCTCTTAAACAGCAGGCATGTTTGTTACAGTTGCACTCGACCACCTGACATGCCGGTTACAATTGCACTCTACCAGCATGTATGTCTATTAGAGTTGCATCTCACCAGCAGATATGTTTTAATCAGTTGCAACTGACTTGCAAACACATCTGTAGTTGTGGGGGCTGAACCAGCAAGTATATCTTTTACACTTGCCTCAGACACACAGTTATGACCCTATGCTCGTACTTAACCAACGGGCTGGTAAGCACAATCGCACCAGACATGTATGTTACAGCTGCACCTTGCCAGCAGCCAAGTCTTTATAATTTGCTTACTGTCAGCAAGCATGTCTGTTAAGGTTTCATTTTATAAACATTCATCTATATTTTATTTGCGTCATACCATGAGCCATGTCTTTCACAGTTGCACCTAACCACCAGTCATATCTGTTAAACTTGCACCTACAAACATGCACTACGGATACACTGTGATGATAGACTGTACTTCATAAGTAAATATTGTTTTCGCTTTTTTTTTTGGTAATTTTATCCATCCATCCATCCAAATACCACTTTCCAGCTGATTTTTCCCGCATATTGATTTAAAAAGAGGTAGGTACACTGTCACAAAGTTTTCAGTGATATTGTCCGTTCAGTATATTCTGGCATTTATCTCTTCATTCTTTGACAGAGAGTTTACCCAAAGGAGGAAATTTTACGAGAATACTATGACATTATGGTTTTATTAGATCCGACCAAAAGTGGTCTGGAAGATGGTGCATGGATTGATGGATACCAGAACAAAGACAAAAACAATACCAAATACGAAAAATATGAGTCCGTTATTTTTCCGTACAGTGTATCATAGCAAAAACCATGTGATTCCCCACCATGTTATAACTGCCATCTTGGACGTCATCTTGAATATTTAACAATGCTGAAAACAACATGTCTGTCAAATTCTCCAAATACAACCGCTGTTGAAAACTATCAGAAAATAGTTATTAACTGCCATTTTGATTTCAGGTTTAATTTACGTTTTAAAATGGCAGCCATCTTGGACACCATCTTAAATTTTTCAACCTTCTGAACCAAACCAATGGTCCATTTTAATCGTTTGTATCATTAGGCCTCTAAACCTCCATAAAAAGTTAAAATTAAAATGCTTTTTAACGAGTGTGTTGGTCTGATAGGTCTTAGGAGCCTAACTGGAGGCCATCTTGGACGCCATCTTTAATATTTCAACCCTCGGAATCAAACCAAAGTTCCACTTTAATCATTTGTATCATTAAGCCTCTGACCATTCATAAAAATCAAAATTAAAATGTTTTTAGCGAGTATGTTGGTCAAATAGCTCTTAGGAGCCTAACTGGCGGCCATTTTGGACGCCATCCTTAATACTGCAACCTTCTGAATCAAAACAATGTTCCAAATTAATTGTTTTTACCATTTAGCCTCTAAACACCCATTAAAAGTCAAAATTAAAATCCTTTCTATCGAGTCCGTTGGTCAAATAGGTCATATGAGCCTAACTGACGGCCATCTTGGACGCCATCTTTAATATTTCAAAACGCTCAGTGATGTCAGAGTGGCATCACTTAGATTCAACAAATACAATGCCTGGACTACAAGAATCAACAAAGAAAAAAACTTTAAAATCTAGTTCCAGGTCATTTTGGTTTTCTACCGGACTACTACTCTCTGTAGCTCTCTAGCCAACGAACGGCTTGAGATTGTATTAATGCAAAAATGGAAGGAGCCATTTCTTGCATGCGTCCGTACGCACAGGCTCCTGTGCGTCTGTCTGTCTCTCCGTCTCTCTGTCCGCATGTATGGGTCTGTCTTCATATATGCGCATGCGTGCGAGCGTGTGCACGTGCGTGCGAGTGTGTGTAGGTTTGCATGTATGTATGTATGTATGTATGTATGTATGTATGTATGTATGTATGTATGTATGTATGCATGCATGCGCGTGCGTTCATGCGTGCGTGCGCGCGTGAATGCATGCTTGCATACACACACATACACACACACACATATACACACACACATACATACATACATACATACATACATACATACATACATACATACATACATACATACATACATACATACATACATACATACATACATACAGCAGACCGACGTTCGGGTGCGGTGGGCGCATGCATGCCGACACACTAGCTTTGAACTGAGCTAGATGTTAAAAGTATAGAAGTTCTTGAAGTAGTCACGGGCTTTAATATAATAATACATACACGTGTATTCACGCATGTACGCACACACAGGCACACCCCCCCCACACACACATACACTCACGCACTCATGCGTGCGCTTACATACAAACATACAGACAGACAGAAAAACCAGAGATACAGACAAGCATGCAGAAAACCAGACATGCATGCATACGTACATACAAACAGATAGACAGACAAATAGACAGACAGGTTTCTGTGCGAACGCACACACGCATGCGCAGACGTATGCACGCCAACAAACAAACATCGAAGTTAGAAGTAAGACACAATAAAAAGTCACGAACGTTCAAATATACATACACATCTATGCACGTATACATACAAACACACGCACGTATACACACACGAAAGCATGCGCGCGCAAACGGACATACAGACATACATACATACATACATACATACATACATACATACATACATACATACATGCATGCATACATACATACATACATACATACATACATACATACATACATACATACATACATACATACATACATACATACATACATACATGCATGCATGCATGCATGCATGCATGCATGCATGCATGCATGCAGACAGACAGACAGACAGACAGACAGGCAGATTGACAGGTGAATGGGTTCTTTAACTCATTTATGCACGTTTGCATACGTACACACACGCACGGTCGCATACACCCGCACGCACACACAAACATACATACATTCAGACAGACAGGCACACTGGTACCTGTGTACACTTATGCACGCTTGCGTACGTACATACGATAATACATGCACGCACACACAGACACACACATTTTCGTGCCGACATGTCACAGTATTTGAGAGTCTCCACTGATGTCGCAGCTAACAATGTCTAGATAACCAGATGGTACATGTAAAATGTCTCCCTTTGCAAAGTAGTATATGTAGCCTGTAATTGTGGCCATATTTAGTAGAATGAAACGTATTTATGAAAGATAAGTAAATCCAGAAAATACAATGAATCTGAATTTTCACCTACTTCGCAGCCAGCATTCAATGTCGGGACACCCTCGGCCCGCTAGCGAAACGCCATTGGATGGGGACACAATCATCCCGCTAGCAAAAGCGCCATTTGTATGGCGTTTCGCTAGCGGTCCGAAGGTGTCACTTTACAGATGTTTACTGGATTGTTTGTGTTTGTACACGCATTGAAGGCTCTGGTGAGACTGCGCATTAGTCATGTGATAAGTAAAAAATACTCAAATGGTATATTAAACCTACATGTACATGTAAAGAAGGTACATGTAATAATGTCTGGAGAAATTTCCGCAAATGTTTGTTTGGTTTGAGCCCAATCGGAGGGGAGTTTCTTACATAAGTTTGGGGTAGGTTATGAGTTCAAGCCCACATCTGGCCACAAAGTTATGCAGAGACTGTTCTCTCCATAATGCTGATTCAAAAGCTTCTGACAAACAGATGTATACACCATATTTTGTTTCTTTGGTCAACCTTTATTTGAGATTTTTATGCCCCCAAAGGAACTTTGGGAGGCATATAGTAATCGCACTGTCCGTCCGTCCGTCAGTCCGTCCGTCAGTCCGTCCGTCCGTCCGTCCGTCCGTCCGTCAGTCCGTCCGTCCCGCTTTCGTGTCCGGTCCATATCTCCTATATTCTTTGAGTTAGGAATTCCAAATTTGGTGTGTGGATACATCTTGGGATGGTGGAGTGTCGCGTACCATTTTCGGGTCACTGTGACCTTGACCTTGACCTCTGACCTAGTTTTTATAATAATCATGTCCGGAGCATATCTCTTATATTATTTGAGTTAGGAATCTCAAATTTAGTGTGTGGATGCATCTTGGGATGAAGAAGTGTCGCGTACCATAATTAGGTCACTGTGACCTTGAACTTGACCTCTGACCCAGTTTCTTGAAAACTGCATTGAGTCTGGTGCATATCTCCTATATTCTTTGAAATAGGAATTCCAAATTTGGTGTGTAAATGCATCTTGGGATGAGGGGGTGTCACATGCCAATTTTGGGTCACTGTGACCTTGACCTCTGACCTAGTTTTAAGAATTATCGTGTCCGGAGCATATCTATTATATTCTTTGAGTTAGGAATTCCAAATTTGGTGTGTGGATACATCTTGGTATGGCGGAGTGTCGCGTACCATTTTCCGGTCACTGTGACCTTGGCCTTGACCTCTGACCTAGTTTTTTGAAAAATCGTGTCCGGAGCATATCTCTTATATTATTTGAGGTAGGAACCTCAAATTTGGTGTGTGGATGCATCTTGGGATGTAGAAGTGTCACATAACATAATTAGGTCACTGTGACCTTGAACTTGACCTCTGACCTTGTTTCTAGAAACTGCATTGAGTCTGGTGCATATCTCCTATATTCTTTGAGATAGGAATTCCAACTTTGGTGTGTAAATACATCTTGGGATGACGGGGTGTAGCATACCATTTTTGGGTCACTGTGACCTTGACCTCTGACCTAGTTTTAAGAATTATTGTGTCCGGAGCATATCTATTATATTCTTTGAGTTAGGAATTCCAAATTTGGTGTGTGGATACATCTTGGTATGGCGGAGTGTCGCGTACCATTTTCCGGTCACTGTGACCTTGGCCTTGACCTCTGACCTAGTTTTTTGAAAAATCGTGTCCGGAGCATATCTCTTATATTATTTGAGGTAGGAACCTCAAATTTGGTGTGTGGATGCATCTTGGGATGTAGAAGTGTCACATAACATAATTAGGTCACTGTGACCTTGAACTTGACCTCTGACCTTGTTTCTAGAAACTGCATTGAGTCTGGTGCATATCTCCTATATTCTTTGAGATAGGAATTCCAACTTTGGTGTGTAAATACATCTTGGGATGACGGGGTGTAGCATACCATTTTTGGGTCACTGTGACCTTGACCTCTGACCTAGTTTTAAGAATTATTGTGTCTCGAGCATATCTCATATATTCTTTGAGTTAGGAATTCCAATTTTGGTGTGTGGATGCATCTTGGGATAGCGGAGTGTCATGTACCATTTTCGGGTCACTGTGACCTTGACCTCTGACCTAGTTTTTAGAATAATCATGTCCAGAGCATATCTCTTATATTATTTGAGGTAGGAATCTCAAATTTGGTGTGTGGATGCATCTTGGGATGACGAAGTGTCGCTTACCATAATTTAGTCACTGTGACTTTGAACTTGACCTCTGACCTAGTTTCTAGAAACTGTTGCATATCTCCTATATTCTTTGAAATAGGAATTCCAAATTTGGTATGTAAATGCATCTTGGGATACCTGAGTGTCACAAACCATTTTTGGGTCACTGTGACCTTGACCTCTGACCTCGTTTTCAAGAATTATTGTGTCCAGAGCATATCTCCTATATTATTTGATGTAGGAATCCCAAATTTGGGGTGGTGATTCCTCTTGGGATGGCGGAGTGGTGCATACCATTTTGAGTCATTTTGACCTTGACATTGATTTCTGGCCTCATTTCTAGTTGTTTCTTGCTTTATTACAGCTATCTTTCCTCAAATGTGTCTTATACTAGACCAATTCCTTTGGGGGCATTCGTCACGTGTTTGTGACATTTCTTGTTCATAATAAATTTGTTTCCAGATATGATACTGACGTCAACTAAAATGAATCAAGACTGAGTTCACCGACAAGACAGTTTACAGACACACATTTGAAGACAGTTCACCGACAAGACAGTTCACAGACACTCATTTGAAGACAGTTCACCGACAGAATTGAAGACAGTTCAGCGACAGCATTGAAGACAGTTCACCAAATTTTTTTTATTGTTTTTATAATGAATGTCACATGTTTTACCATCATTTGGGATACTATTAAACACATGACTAATATAAAATTATTGAAGTTGAATGATTTCTGTGGCACTTCGATCTTTTATTAGACATATCTATGCCTAATGCATATATTTATAGATCATTACAATATCTGTATATACCGGATTGGTCCTGGTTGAAAAGAAAACAACAATAGTTTAGCTTCATGTAACATCAAAAGATCTGCCTATTATTTGTTAATCAAGCAAACAAAATTCGCCTTGTTAACCAACAATAATGCAAAGTCCATGATCCCACTGATGCGGCACAGCAGTAACATAAATGTACTCTCTCATTAGTGAGAAGAAATAGTTCTATCTATCTTCTATTCTGGCAGCAATTGCCATTGTTCTCTACCAAATGTATCTACTTTTGTTTTTACTTCAAATCACAAGTGATCCATAATTCGTCACAATTAACAGTTATTTTCCAGCCATAGGTCAGTTACATATAAAGCAAATGTGTCGGTGAACTGTCTTAAAAAGTGTCGATGAACTGTCTTCAATTCTGTCAGTGAACTGTCTTCAAAAACGTGTCGGTGAATTGTCTTGTCGGTGAACTGTCTTGTTCCCAACTTAAACGCCTCACTCATAAACGATTTAGCGATGACATACAAAAATGCACAGCAACGTTCTGCTTATTTGTGTAGAAGTTGGGTGATGTTGGAAAATGACTTTGATTTGGTATGAAGGTAACGCGTTTTCAAATTGCAGTTTGTAGTTTTCTAGGCATCTCTAAAAACATCGGAACAAGTTGACCACAAAAACAATACATTGTAAACCCCAAAACATTTTGATTTACAGTCGACATGGCTCGTTGGTAGACCGTTAGGTTGCTAGTTCGATACTCACCGAAGTCACCGTGAAGTGATCCAGTAGCCAGTAATAGGGATATTATAGAGAGTTATATGCAAAGTTCAGATGCGTAGTTTCGGAATTTTCGAGTGAAGACCATGGGGAGGTAGGTCTGGGTGTCCTGCCTACTGCCAGCAACGATGCACACTCCAAAATTTATATCAAACACAAAAGTCAAACCGCCTGTGTGTCCTGTCTACTAGGGTAGGTTGGGCTATTAGGGGCTTAGAATGGCGATGCTGTGGGGCCCGGTAACCAGTAATGGAGATACTCTAGAGAGTTATATGCAAAGTTCAGGTGCGTAGCCTCGAAATATTCCAGTGAAACCCATAGGGAGGTAGGCCTGGATGTTCGGCCTACTAGGTATACCACCGTTGGCTTGGGCTTTACGGGCATAGATGCATAGAATACCTTTAGAAATGGCGATGGACTATGTAGGTTGGCCCGGTAACCAGTGATGGATATACTGTAACGAATTATATGCAAAGTTCAGGGAATTTAGAGCATACATGAGGTAGTGAAGCCCATTGGATGATATGCCTTTGTGTCCGTCCTACTAGGTGTACCTCCTCTGAGTTGGGCTTTAAGGGCTTAGAAATGGCGATGTACATGCAGTGAGGCTGCGCGACTGAGCTGTGCATATAGCCCTCTTAAGCATGTTAAGTATCCCCGTAGAATGGTATACACAGGCCTAGCTCCCTATGGGTTTCACAACCTCCTGTATGCTCGAAATTTCAGACGATTCGCACCTGAAGTTTGCATATTACTCTATAGTATATGCATCCAATCAGGTCCCACTACATCGCCATTCCTAAGACCTTTAAGCCAACTCCCAACGGGAGCACCAATAGTAGGCAGTAGGCAGGATTCCCAGACTAACCTCCACATGGACTTCAATACGAATTATCCGAGGCTGCGCACCTGAACTTTGCATATAACTCTATAGTATCCCCCTAACTGGTTACCAGGTCCCACTACATTACCATTTCTAAGCCCTTAAAGCGCAAATTATGGAGGGCTGTGGGGGTAAAGCCGAGCAATCCAATTTATTTAAGGGGAACAACGACACTGGTACCATAATATTCTTAATCAGTTTGCAAAGTAAGCCGACCCGTTCCGTTGACAAAGTGTTTGTCTGCAGGTCCAGGGATCACAACTCCTAATCTATGGTCATTAATCTCCCGCCGCAAAGCTGAGAGGGGATTATAGGAATGCCCTTTGCCTGTCCGTCAGTCTGTCCGCCCGTCCGTCCGAACGTAACACTTTCTGTTCCTCACACCGCTTTCATTAATATTCAACTACTGAAGCAATGACAGCTTCGCAGACTCAGTTAAAGGTCATTGGATTTAGCCTTGAATTTTATGTCCGCTCCATATCACTTGAACACTTTGAAAGATTTGCATTAAACTTGGTCAAATGTTCATCTCTGGGAGATCGTGTGCAGAACCTATGGCTCAGTTACAAAGACTCAATATCAAGGCCACAAATGAAGGTCGTGTGACTAAGCCTTGAATTTCCTGTCCGCTCCATATCTCCTTTACCCAAAAGCTTTTCTTTACACTTTGGTCAGATATTGATCATCGTCCCAACATAACTGAAAATTTGTTGACTGCGACGTAAACAATTAACTCTAGTAACATGACTTGCGAATCTAAGAGATAGGAATCAGAACACTAAGGATGTCATGAAAAATAGTACGTGAGTATGATCAGGCAATACCACAATCACAGACTGCAGACAAACCCATGGCATCCATGGTACCGCGAGGAAGAGTCACACAACAATCACGAGACACCAGGAAGACATACCAAGCAAAGCAACCTGCTCTCTCTTCCCCATCAAGATGATTGCTAAACTAGAATGGACATAATGTAACGTGCAACAAAACATAGAACAATTACAGACTCCCACAATGGGAGTAACAATAAACAACAAGTCAACAACAACAGAACCACCGCCTTAGAACGGACAGCAGCCTAAGCCACCTGGGGGCATTTTACCGGTACCAAATCTTCGCCCTAGATTCTGCTGTTGTTGAAGTACAATAAATGTTAAGCTCGCATGGAAGCCTTTTAACCATTGCAATATATCATCATGGAGAAACACTCTAATCAAATTAACACACTATGATGAAACAAAGAAAGCACACGACTCACAGATAGTCAGAGCTAAAACAAATTTCAAGTTGAGCCACGGTGGGCCTAGCTACAGATAAGCATCAGGCATCAACCAACCGATTAAAGCCTGGCTTTTAAAGTGTGCCCTATAATCCAGAGAGAGAAACGTAAATCACCATCCCTGACGCATTGACGAACAATGTTTTACAAAGGGCGCAATGTAGCAGTCTATTCAAAATTTGAATGTAGGATTGAGTTTGATATTCGATACTCGAGATTTATCTTTTTGAGATTTTAGATCTGATTGTTTGATTCAGTTTGATATATAAGAGGTTCGGAATAAAAAAATAATCAAATGTTGAATTGAGTTTGATATTTCATATTCGACATTCAAAATTCGACTGTTGGATTCAGTTTAATATTTAAGATTCAAATAATTGGAATGTTGGATTCAGTTTGATATTTGATATTCGACATTCAAAATTTGAATGTGAGATTTAGTTTGATATTCGATATTCGACATTCGATTTGAATGTGAGATTGAGTTTGATATTCGATATTCGACTTGAATGTTGGATTGAGTTTGATATTCGATATTCGACATTCGATTTGAATGTTGGATTGAGTTTGATATTCTATATTCGACATTCGATTTGAATGTTGGATTTAGTTTGATATTCGATATTCGACATTCGATTTGAATGTGAGATTGAGTTTGATATTCGACATTCGTCATTCGATTTGAATGTTGGATTTAGTTTGATATTCGACATTCAAAATTTGAATGTGAGATTGAGTTTGATATTCGATATTCGACATTCGATTTGAATGTTGGATTGAGTTTGATATTCGATATTCGACATTCGATTTGAATGTTGGATTTAGTTTGATATTCGATATTCGACATTCAAAATTCGAATGTGAGATTGAGTTTGATATTCGATATTCGACATTCGATTTGAATGTTGGATTGAGTTTGATATTCTATATTCGACATTCGATTTGAATGTTGGATTGAGTTTGATATGCGATATTCGACATTCGATTTGAATGTTGGATTGAGTTTGATATTCGATATTCGACATTCGATTTGAATGTTGGATTGAGTTTGATATTTGATATTCGACATTCGATTTGAATGTTGGATTAAGTTTGATATTCGATATTCGACATTCGTTTTGAATGTTGGATTTAGTTTGATATTCGATATTCAACATTCAAAATTTGAATGTGAGATTGAGTTTGATATTCGATATTCGACATTCGATTTGAATGTTGGATTGAGTTTGATATTCTATATTCGACATTCAAAATTTGAATGTGAGATTGAGTTTGATATTCGATATTCGACATTCGATTTGAATGTTGGATTTAGTTTGATATTCGATATTCGACATTCAATTTGAATGTTGGATTTAGTTTGATATTCGATATTCGACATTCAAAATTTGAATGTGAGATTGAGTTTGATATTTGATATTCGACATTCGATTTGAATGTTGGATTTAGTTTGATATTCGATATTCGACATTCGATTTGAATGTTGGATTGAGTTTGATATTTGATATTCGATATTCGATTTGAATGTTGGATTGAGTTTGATATTCGATATTCGACATTCGATTTGAATGTTGGATTTAGTTTGATATTCGATATTCGACATTCAAAATTTGAATGTTGGATTTAGTTTGATATTCGATATTCGACATTCGATTTGAATGTTGGATTTAGTTTGATATTCGATATTCGACATTCAAAATTTGAATGTGAGATTGAGTTTGATATCCGATATTCGACATTCGATTTGAATGTTGGATTGAGTTTGATATTCGATATTCGACATTCAAAATTTGAATGTGAGATTGAGTTTGATATTCGATATTCGACATTCGATTTGAATGTTGGATTTAGTTTGATATTCGATATTCGACATTCGATTTGAACGTTGGATTTAGTTTGATATTCGATATTCGACATTCGATTTGAATGTTGGATTTAGTTTGATATTCGATATTCGACATTCGATTTGAATGTGAGATTGAATTTGATATTCGATATTCGACATTCGATTTGAATGTTGGATTGAGTTTGATATTCGATATTCGACATTCGATTTAAATGTTGGATTGAGTTTGATATTCGACATTCGATTTGAATGTTGGATTTAGTTTGATATTCGACATTCGATTTGAATGTTGGATTGAGTTTGATATTCGATATTCGACATTCGATTTGAATGTTGGATTGAGTTTGATATTCGATATTCGACATTCGATTTGAATGTTGGATTGAGTTTGATATTCGATATTTGACATTCAAAATTTGAATGTGAGATTGAGTTTGATATTCGATATTCGACATTCGATTTGAATGTTGGATTTAGTTTGATATTCGATATTCGACATTCGATTTGAATGTTGGATTGAGTTTGATATTCGACATTCGATTTGAATGTTGGATTGAGTTTGATATTCGAAATTCGACTTGAATGTTGGATTGAGTTTGATATTCGATATTCGACATTCGATTTGAATGTTGGATTGAGTTTGATATTCTATATTCGACATTCGATTTGAATGTTGGATTGAGTTTGATATTCGATATTCGACATTCAATTTGAATGTTGGATTGAGTTTGATATTCGATATTCGACATTCGATTTGAATGTTGGATTGAGTTTGATATATGATATTCGACATTCGATTTGAATGTTGGATTTAGTTTGATATTCGATATTCGACATTCGTTTTGAATGTTGGATTTAGTTTGATATTCGATATTCAACATTCAAAATTTGAATGTGAGATTGAGTTTGATATTCGATATTCGACATTCGATTTGAATGTTGGATTGAGTTTGATATTCGATATTCGACATTCAAAATTTGAATGTGAGATTGAGTTTGATATTCGATATTCGACATTCGATTTGAATGTTGGATTTAGTTTGATATTCGATATTCGACATTCGATTTGAATGTTGGATTAATTTTGATATTCGATATTCGACATTCGTTTTGAATGTTGGATTTAGTTTGATATTCGATATTCGACATTCAAAATTTGAATGTGAGATTGAGTTTGATATTCGATATTCGACATTCGTTTTGAATGTTGGATTTAGTTTGATATTCGATATTCGACATTCAAAATTTGAATGTGAGATTGAGTTTGATATTCGATATTCGACATTCGATTTGAATGTTGGATTTAGTTTGATATTCGATATTCGACATTCGATTTGAATGTTGGATTGAATTTTGATATTCGATATTCGACATTCGATTTGAATGTTGGATTGAGTTTGATATTCGACATTCGATTTGAATGTTGGATTGAGTTTGATATTCGATATTCGACATTCGATTTGAATGTTGGATTGATTTTGATATTCGATATTTGACATTCGATTTGAATGTTGGATTTAGTTTGATATTCGATATTCGACATTCAAAATTTGAATGTGAGATTGAGTTTGATATTCGATATTCGACATTTGATTTGAATGTTGGATTTAGTTTGATATTCGATATTCGACATTCGATTTGAATGTTGGATTGAGTTTGATATTCGATATTCGACATTCGATTTGAATGTTGGATTGAGTTTGATATTCGATATTCGACATTCGGTTTGAATGTTGGATTGAGTTTGATATTCGACATTCGATTTGAATGTTGGATTTAGTTTGATATTCGATATTCGACATTCGATTTGAATGTTGGATTGAGTTTGATATTCGATATTTGACATTCGATTTGAATGTTGGATTGAGTTTGATATTCGATATTCGACATTCGATTTGAATGTTGGATTGAGTTTGATATTCGATATTCGACATTCAAAATTTGAATGTGAGATTGAGTTTGATATTCAATATTCGACATTCGATTTGAATGTTGGATTTAGTTTGATATTCGATATTCGACATTCGATTTGAATGTTGGATTGAGTTTGATATTCGATATTCGACTTGAATGTTGGATTGAGTTTGATATTCGATATTCGACATACGATTTGAATGTTGGATTTAGTTTGATATTCGATATTCGACATTCAAAATTTGAATGTTGAATGTTGAATATCGAACATCGAACCAATTTTTGATTGCTGAAGTTTACAATACATATTTGAAACATTTAAAAATAGCGACTGAAGCATCATTTATCTACACCAGTAACCGGCAGAGTGATTTCGTCATTTTGCGAGGGTTTTATTTTCGCGAAACTTCGCATGCATGCGAAGTTTCGCCAAAATAAAACCCTCGCGAAATTGTCTGAATATTACAGTATCAATCGGAGCGTGACTACGAAAATCTACCACATTGCTACTGTTCTGTGAAAATAAAGTTGATCAAAACCAATTTAACGGATTTTCTTGGTCCCAGGCCACACCATTAATCTTGATTGTTAACTCTTTGCCTGCTAGACAGATATATGTCGTCTATTGATTGTCTCTGCGAACAATTAATATCCATACCAGGCCCGAATTCCGGGTCCTCGGCTGGATACAAATTGTTGAACCTTAAAATTTCCCTGAAAGATTTTACTAAGAAAAAATAGTTTTGAAGAAAAAAAAAAAAACACAGTAGATTACAAGAAATTAAAATTACTAAGCATGCAAAGAGTTTATCTCGAGCACGGATATATTGGAAGCAAGACAAATGAGCCGCGACATGAGATGTCCAACAATGTGGTATATGCGACCAGCAAAGCCTCCCTCAGATCAGCCTGCGCCTACGCGCAGTCTGATCAGAGCCTTTGCTAGTCGCTTGAATATTCGATGGCTGTTAAGCTACTGACTGAACATCATTTGGAGTTTCTAAGCTTAACGGGAGGCTGCATAGCCTCGTCTGAGTCTATTCATGTCAAAATACCACATTGTTGGAAATTTCATGTCGCGGCTCAAATGCTAGTTGGACCAACACATATCAAAACCATGCACACAAATCAACCGTCTCAGAGAAGTGAGTCAATGGGATCAATTGATGTCCGGCGTCGTGCGCCGTCAACATTTTACCTTAAATCATGACAACTCCTCCTATAACGCAGGACTCTCATCAAAAATCATCAGTATATCCACCAATAAAAATGGTCGCTTCGGACGCGGCTTACTGCGGCTAAGGAAACTTTAGAAAATATATCTTCTGAAACCGAAATAATTTGGCAGAAAAGGTCACTTGATAACATCCTACAAAAATAGCTCAAATGAATTTGATCCGTCAGAAACATGACCACCACGGGGTGTGGCCAGTTTTCCAAGAAACTCAAAACGTCTTCTCTAAAGCTGAAAAGAATTTGGCAGAAATGGTCGCTAGTAGTAGCGGGATCTGAAGAAAAAAATCGTCATCCTGCACTACGACAAATATACTGCTGATTGCATAGGCGCCGTGACATGTGATTTCCAACAATGTGTCATTTTGACAAGTGTGAACTCAGATGAGCCTGTGCAGCGCCCCCTCAAGCGTAGAAACCTCAAATGATGTTCGGTCAGTAGCTTAACAGTCATATAATATTTAAGCGACTAGCAAAGGCTCTGATCAGACTGCGCGTATGCGCAGGCTTGTCTGAGCCTTTGCTGGTCGCACATACCACATTGTTTGAAATCTCATGTCACGGCTCAATATAGATTGTCATGCGAAACCACTGTACACCAATGCGATTCGAGTTGCATTTCACGAAAAATCGCATTTTTTCATAGTATGTAGCCATATTCCACAAAACAACTTTTTACGAGTTATGCTCATTTATCATTATTTACTGGTACGATCATTTCTGTCCATTCATGTTTAAAAATGAAAATCTATAGTTTTCAACAAAAACCGAATTCATACATTTTCACCATACCCAGCTATATATTTATGAGGAGCGCGATGGTTCAGTGGTAGATCCATCTGGACATGACTGAAAAAACTGTTGACTGGGACGTAAATAATCAAAACAAACAATCACCCCGGCCCCGCTATGGTTAAAATGCACATTCATTATGCAACGCCTGTTCTGTATTAAAACAGTTTTTAGGATGATAAGCATTTGGTCGTTATGATACAAAACTGCTAATTACTAAACATGAAGGACACAAATAATATTTGCTTACAGTACATAACGAATTTAGCAGGATAGAATAAAAATGAATGATACATGAAACTTCAATACTATGCATCATAACTGTCTGTAATCAATGAGCAATGTGAACTTTATAAATAAATGATACTCAACAAAAAAGCTTAGGAAATTGTGTTTGAGGGATCTATGTGGGTCCACAAAATGCTCCCCTACACAATATGCTCCTTTTAGTAGCATATTGTGTACCCTGCATACACAATATGCTCCGCTGGAGCATTTTGTGTACCCTACATACACAATATGCTACCAGAGGAGCATATTGTGTAGGGTCGGTACATATTTTATTTCAGTGGTCGTCCGAGAGTACACAATATGCTCTTCTTGAAAACATGTCTCGTGGTATAGCTGCCTTTCCTTCTAACTTTCCTCTCGACATCCATCTGTCTATCTTACGAACCTTATATCTAAAGCCATGCCCGCATCATAATTGTATTATAGTGGTCTTTAATCCCTATCAACAACATTTTGGAGACGTTGTCTCCAAATCTGGCTTATTTCACGACATGAAATCAACCTTAGGAAACCGTAGTAAGGAAAAATGGGGAAACGCCGGGGGTTAAATGTAGAAATGTAATGAACCTGTATGAGTCCAGGACACCATGGACATTCATAAATGCTATACCTGTTCCATTGGAATATATAATATGACTACCATTGTAGCCATCTTGATATCCTTCAAAGACCATCTTTTCCCATCCCTACGTCAGAGTGAATCTTAACTTGGTTTGAGGGATAGGGGCAACATGGACATTCAGAATTGCTTGAATCATTCGATTCTGATATCCAATTTGGCTCCCATGGCAACGTTTTTGATTTCTTCAAAAGGCATAGCTCTCCAAACCATACATGTATTTCAGGTTATACTGAAACATGTTGGAAGGCATGGGGCTAACATGGGAATAGAGACTTTCTGAACGCGGTTAATTCAGGTATTGACCACAGAAACATACAATGTTCTGCACTGACACTTACTAGTAAGCGGGCGCTCGCAAAGATATGAGACGATTCATTATAAAGGTGACGAATCATTTATTGTATGTTTGGTATCCCCACGCTTTTTTAAAAAAGCGAAGGGGATATTGCTATCGCCTCCGTCCGTCCGTCCGTCCGTTATGCTATCTCCTCTTAAACCATTGGACGAAATTCAACCAAATTTGGTGTGTGAGTTACTCACATAAATGGGGCGCGCAGCGTAAAAAAATTTTTTGGCCCCGCCCCCTGGGGCCCTGGGGAGGGGTCAATAGGTCAAATATCATTTAATTTCAATTACAAAGTCAATTTCAAAGATTTTTATTCCAAACTGTGTGTTCTCACAAATGAAGATACAAAACATATCAGACGGGTTTTTTTATTCTGTCGCCTGGGTCATGCCCTAGGGGTGGGACTTGGGGTACTTAGGGGCCAAAATCAAATTCCGTCCTGCTCTCTGTCCGTTATGCTATCTCCTCCTAAACCATTGGACGAAATTCAACCAAATTTGGTGTGTGAGTTACTCACATGAATGGGGCGCGCAACGTAAAAAAAAATTTTTGGCTCCGCCCCCTGGGGCCCTGGGGAGGGGTCAAAAGGTCAAATATCATTTAATTTCGATTACAAAGTCAATTAAAAAGATTTTTTTCCAAACTTTGTGTGTGTTCTCACAAATGTAAGATACAAAACATATCAGACGGGATTTTTATTCTATCGCCTGGGTCATGCCCCAGGGGTGGGACTTGGGAGTGCCCAGGGGGTCATTTTTTTCAAACATGGTCATATGGCATATCAAATCGACGGGGATGACAAGCAGAACAGAATGCAAGTAACATATTCATCCTAGGGTCAAACTGGTGACCTTGGGGTGAGGTCAAAAGGTCAAATATCATTAACATGTCAATTTCAAAGATTTTTATACCAAACTCTTTGTGTGTTTCTCACAAATAGAAGATAGAAAACATATTGAACAGAATTTTCATTCTGTTACCAGGGTCATGCCCCAGGATGGGACTTGTGGGTGCTAGAGGGAGTAAAACACTTTAGCGTGGGGATTTGCGATGGCGCCCCATCGACTGCGCGCTCTAGTTTTAAGATTATGATCAGAACTAATACTGAGTAAACTTGAATAATGTATTTTGACAATTTGCTTGCTACTGACCGTTTTATGGTGATGATTTAATGTATGCACTTACTTCATATCCTTCGGCGCAGTAGTTTCTTGCTCTACAAATTCTAAACTTATAGCGTTATCTAACTTTGAATAGTATACCATCACAATGATTCTACCTAAGTACCATTATACTGAACCGTACCTACACAATACGCTTCCAATAAAATAAAACTACTAAGGTAGCGTATTGTGTACCCAGCATACACAATTTGCTCCAATTATCATAATACTACTGAGGTAGCATATTGTGTATCTTACCTACACAATATGCTCCAGTCATCATAATACTACCGAGGTAGCATATTGTGTACCTTACCTACACAATATGCTCCCATTATTATAATACCACCAAGGTAGTATATTGTGTACCTTACCTACACAACATGCTCCGAATATCATAATACTACTGAGGTAGCATATTGTGTACCTTACCTACACAATATGCTCCAATTATCATAATACTACCGAGGTAGCATATTGTGTACCATAACTACACAATAGGCTCCCATTATCATCATACAACCAAGGTAGCATATTGTGTACCTAACCTAAACAATATGCTCCCATTACCAAAATGCTACCAAGGAAGCATATTGTGTACCTTCCTACACAATATGCTCCTATTATCATATTACTACCCCATTATCATACTACCGAGGTAGCATATTGTGTACCTTACCTACACAATATGCTCCCATTATCATAATACCACCAAGGTAGCATATTGTGTACCTTACCTACACAATATGCTCCGAATATTATAATACTACTAAGGTAGCATATTGTGTACCTTACCTACACAATATGATCCAATTATCATAATACTACCAAGGTAGCATATTTTGTACCCTACCTACACAATGTGCTCCAATTATAATAATAGTACTGAGGTAGCATATTGTGTGCCTTACCTACACAATATGCTCCAAATATCATAATACTACGGCGGTAACATATTGTGTACCTTACCTACACAATAATAATAGTACTGAGGTAGTACTATTGTGTACCTTACCTACACAATATGCTCCAATTATCATAATACAACCGAGATAGCATATTGTGTACCTTACCTACACAATGTGCTCCCATTATCATAATACTACTGAGGTAGCATATTGTGTACCTTACCTACACAATATGCTCCAGTAATCATAATACTACCGAGGTAGCATATTGTGTACCTTACCTACACAATATGCTCCCACTATCATAATACCACCAAGGTAGCATATTGTGTACCTTACCACACACTATGCTCCGAATATTATAATACTACTGAGGTAGCATATTGTGTGCCTTACCTACACAATATGATCCAATTATCATAATACTACCGAGGAAGCATATTGTGTACCTTACCTAAACAATATGCTCCCATTATCATATTACTACTTTAATATCATACTATCAAGGTAGCATATTGAGTGACCCTACAAAAACAATATGCTCCCATTATAATAAAACCAACAAGGTAGCATATTGTGTACCTTACCTACACAATATGCTCCCATTATCATATTACTACCTTATTATCATACTATCAAGGTAGCATATTGTGTGACCCTACATACACAATATGCTCCCATTATCAAAAAACCACCAAGGTAGCATATTGTGTACCTTACCTACACAATATGCTCTGAATATCATAATACTACTGAGGTAGCATATTGTGTACCTTACCTACACAATATGCTCCAATTATCATAATACTTCCGAGGAAGCATATTGTATACCTAACCTACAAAATATGCTCCGATTATCATGCTACTACCAAGGTAGCATATTGTATACCTAACCTTCACAATATGCTCCCATTACCAAAATGATACCAATGTAGCATATTGTGTACCCTACCTACACAATGTACCACCATTATCATATTACTACCCCATTATCATATAATACTACCAAGGTAGCATATTTTGTATCCGACCTACACAATATGCTCCAATTATAATAATAGTACTGAGGTAGCATATTGTGCGCCTTACCTATACAATATGCTCCAAGTATCATTATACTACTTAGGTAACATATTGTGTACCTTACCTACACAATATGCTCCAATTATCATAATACTACCGAGGTAGCATATTGTGTACCTTAACTACACAATTTACTCCCATTATTATAATACTACTAGGGTTGCATATTGTGTGCCTTACCTACACAATATGCTCTAATTATCATGATACTACCGTTATAGCATATTGTGTACCTTACCTACACAATATGCTCCCATTATCATAATACCACCAAGGTAGCATATTGTGTACCTTACCTACACAATATGCTCCGAATATTATAATACTACTAAGGTAGCATATTGTGTACCTTACCTACACAATATGATCCAATTATCATAATACTACCGAGGTAGCATATTGTGTACCTAACCTACACAATATGCTCCCTTGGTAGTATTATGATAATGGGGGCATATTGTGTAGGTAAGATACACTATATGCTACCTTGGAAGTATTATGATAATGGGAGCATTTTGTGTAGGTAAGGCAGACAATATGCTACCTTAGTAGTAGTATGATATTTTGAGCATATTGTGTAGGTATGGCACACGATATGCTACCTTAGTAGTATTATGATATTTGGAGCATATTGTGTAGGTAAGGTACACAAAATGCTTCCTTAATAGTATTATGATATTTAGAAGAAATTGTGTAGGTAAGGTACACAATATGCTACCTCGGTAGTATTATGTTATTTGGAGCATATTGTGTATGTAAGGTAGACAATATGCTACCTGGGTAGTATTATGATAATGGGAGCATATTGTGTAGGTAAGGTACACAATATGCTACCTTGGTAGTATTATGATAATGGGAGCATATTGTGTAGGTAAGGTACACAATATGCTACCTTGGTAGTATTATGATAATGGGAGCATATTGTGTAGGTAAGGTACACAATATGCTACCTCGGTAGTATTATGATATTGGGCGCATATTGTGTAGGTAAGTACACAATATGCTTCCTTGGTTGTAGTATGATAATGGGAGCATATTGTGTAGGTAAGGTAAAAAATATGATACCTTGGTAGTATTATGATAATGGAGGCATATTGTGTAGGTAAGGTACACAATATGCTACCTCGGTAGTATTATGATGTTGGGAGCATATTGTGTAGGTAAGGTACACAATATGCTACCTTGGTAGTATTCTGATATTGGGAGCATATTGTGTAGGTAAAGTACACAATATGCTACCTTAGTAGTATTATGATATTTGAGGCATATTGGGTAGGTAGAGGTACACAATATGCTACCTTGGTAGTATTATTGATATTTGGAGCATATTGTGTAGGTAAGGTACACAATATGCTGCCTTGGTAGTATTATGATAATGGGAACATATTATGTTGGTAAGGCAGACAATATGCTACCTTAGTAGTATTATGATATTTGAAGCATATTGTGTAGGTAAGGCACACAATATGCTACCTTGGTAGTATGAAAATGTAAGCAAATTATGTAGGTAAGGTACACAATATGCTGCGAGCATATAACGCACAACAGCAGATTTTTCTTATTTTTGATGACGATAACTGGTTTGTGCAGTCCGTGAACCCAATCAGTCAGACCACGTGATTGGCCACCTTAAAGTAAATCTACACTTTTTCCCCTTTATTTTGATCTAGTGTGGGTGATCTTTGACATTTGTACTTTCAGTTTGCTATACACTCCATTCTGATCTTCAACATAGTTGATTTCAGAAAAAAAATGTTTTATCTTTTGACCCACCCCGAAGTCGCGGTGTGTCTTCTGGAACAATACTTGCTACCATGTTGCTGCATGCGTAAGTCCCTTCTATTTGATATGCAGCATGACCATATTCAATAAATGAATATTTGACCTTTTGCCACTACCCAAGGGGTTAGGGTGTATGTAAGGACAGAATGCTTGTTTTCAAGGTGCTCTACGAAACATGACTAATTTCAAGGTGAAAATGGGTTGACCTTTTGACCCCCTTCCTCAGTGGTCAATGGTGTCTCTGCGTGCTAAATAATTGCTATCATGTTGCTGTCATGTGCTGTTCCCTTAATTGTATATGCAGCATGACAATATTCAGAACAAGTTTCATTTTGGACTCGCCCCATCCCCTAAATCTACCCAGGGGATCGGACCCAGGCATCCAATCAAATATCCAGTCTGATATATTTCATATCTAGTGTTGTTTTTTATCTGTCTGCATACAAAGTTTCGGTAATAATATTGAAAATTGACTAAGTTATTGCCAAATTAATGTATTTGACCTTTGACCCTGCCTAAAGATTCAAGTGGGCGGGGTATTTATTTTTACATTTTAAACCGTCATACTTATCTACAGGCTTTTTATACATAATAGCTTTGGGGAAATGTTTAAATCATTACTCTGAGAAAGCCATTACAACTTTTGCATTATAAGTACCAGAGCAATAATGAGTTTATCAGTTGATCTTGACGAAACTTATACGATATAGGACTGTCATGCGCGGATCCAGGAATTTTCGTCAGGGGGGGGGGGTCCAGGTCAATCTGACAAAAAAGCTCTGACAACCTTTTTTTAGTCCTCAGCTTATTTTACAGTCGCAAATGGTTAATTTCAAAGAAAACTATCATTTTTCAAGGTTCCTGAGGGGGTCCAACATTTTCCGGGGAGGGGGGGGGGGGTGGGAGGGGGGTCCAACTTTTTCCGGGGTGGGGGTTCCAATTTCTTATTCCTATAGAAAATATATAACTTGTGATTTTTCGGGGGAGGTCCGGACCCCCTGTCCCCCCCTCTTTATCCGCACTTGGGACTGTCCATGGTACTATCCATTCATGCAGAGAATGCATCAAATCTGACTAATAGGTACTTAGGTATGTTTCTGGAAGGACAGGTGGACAGACAGACAGACAGACGGGTGCACAGACGGCCGACGCCAAAACAATATCCCTCCGACTTCATCGGGGGGGGGGGAACCAGTACTGAGCACAGGATATTTAGTGTCATGTTCAAGAACACAACGCAGTGCTTCAGGTGAGGCTCGAACCCGCAACCCATCGATATCGGGTCAAGCACTCTACCACGACTGCGCTCCTCAGCTAGGGAGCATATTGTGTAGGTATGATACATGTCCTACACAATATGCTGCCGATTTAAGGGGGAGCATATTGTGTATGCAGGGTACACAATATGCACCTCGAGAGAGCATATTGTGTATTGAGCATTTTGTGGCTCTACAGATCTAAAACATTTAAAGACTTTGAATTTCACAATAGTCTAATGTGAACAATTTTCTTTATAATGACGCTTTATCTGGGTCTGTAGCGCCCATAGCAGCTTAGTAAATCCATTTCAAAGTTGACTGGCCTTCACTCCATTTTTCGCAAAAAAAAAACAATTTACGAAGCAAACATAGGTTTTCATACATTAATTCATTAACGTTCGCCAGGTCGCTCAGGAGATGGAGATGTTTAAAACCTAGGACGACAGATCAGGTGCTTATAGACGGACACTTGATAAGTCCAGTGTACATGGATGAGGTTTGAGGTCTGTTGTCCTGCTTTTTGTGCGAAAACCAGTGACAGTACCAGACCTAGGATGACAATGTCAGAACACACCTCACTAGATTCAGCACAAACAATGTTGTGCGCATTGACTGGTCAGTTCTCTCATTAGACATGTCTAAAATTTTAACATGTCTATGACAATTTCGGGCAGAGGGTCCAACACATAATAATGACATCAAGAAACCCCCAGCTTTTCGATGCAGTGTTGCATTAGATTTTGATGCTGATCCCTCAGCATCAAATCACCAGTATTCAGAGTATGCGAAACCGGCGCTAGTCCTAATTTGCCGCTGACTGGGGACACACTCATTACTGATGAAGGCATTTTCATCTTCGAAATGTGATGTTTAAGGCTATCAAGTTAATTTCATGTGGCATTTGAAGAAATTGCATTCCAAGTTTTGAAAACTGACATGTTTTTCATGTGTTTATGAGGGAATACTCTATAGTCATTTTTGCAAAAAATGACTTTGACCCCTGGGTTACTTGACACTGTGCCACAACAAATGTATTGCCGCTAGCAAACTTAAGTAAAAATATTTCTCAACCGATGACATGTATCTAAACAAATAAATAAAAATTGAATCATTGTTTGCTTTGGTATTCTTATGTTGCATGGTTTTCTGAGATTTCCTTAACTTTTTTTGTTGAGTATATTTAGAACAAAACATCTCTGTAAAAAATGGGAAATCAGTTATAATGGTGGACCAAACATGGCAATGATCACATGTGATCATATCAAGGGAAACAGGTCAATTACTTACGATACCAATTTAAATTTTCAGCGAGAAATAGGTAAGGCTAAACATAACCAGGCGACAGTAGAGCTAATTCAAAACATATTTTAAATGTTTAGAATATTGGATGGAAAAGTATCAACATTGTCACCAGTACAAAATTGTGCTGGAACTTAATAAGTATCTATGCATATGTCATTTGCAAATTTACCTACAAATTGTAGTGGATATGGTTACAAATGTCAGATATTATAGCAGTGCCTTTCCTTTCATTTGTCGTATATTTGTTGTATATGATATAGTATACCAAATGGGCCTCGTCGTGAGAAAACCTGTCTTCGGGGTTTCCGTTTAAGCGAGTTTCAAACCGGTCTCCTCAGCTACAGAGACTAGCTAGAAAATCGAAATTCTGCCTGTGCCAAGGTTGTATATGGTACTTTCCGAAAAGCGAATAACAAAGGCGCTGATCAGACTGCGCGGATGCGCAGGCTGGTCTGCGCCTGTGTTGTTCGCAAACCACCGAAGACAGGTTTTCTCGCGTCGAGGCCCAAATACTGAATATCTTATCACATATTTATTATTTCACAATAGCAAAAGTGCCAGTTTCATTGCCATAGAATGAACAAATTGGATTTTTTATCATAATATATAAATGCTCAAATGAAGATTTGGACCAGCACAACGTTTTTTGTACTTATCACATATGGGCCAGTGCTGACAAAGTGGGGCTAAATTATGGTCTGGGTCTTAGTCCACTACATCTATTCTTTGTGTATGGGAGCAGCGATGACTCTGGCAATTCTACACATTTACACATACTTGACTGAGCCTTCATTGTGTCACACTGCGATAAGTACCAAAATCAAATAGGCTGGCTTATTTGATTTATTCTTCACATTAATTCATATTTGATTTATTCTTCACATTAGTTCAAGACAAACTGGACATGCTTTAGATACAAATAGATAATGACTATAGGGGTAGGCATGAAGGTTGCCATGTGTGAACTGAATTATTTCGACTCAGATAAACAATACCATTTAACATTTTAAGAAAAATAATTTAACCGTTAAAATAACCAGTTATTTTAACTTCTATGGTAGTTTATGTGCTTTATAGACGGATGGCTGAGAATGGGTTCGCTCCCCCCCCCTCCTAGGGAATTTTGCAGACATATCCTATCTTGTAGTGAATTAAAAGCCGAGTCTTTTAAGAGATGTTTGCACTCTGTGCTCCGGGGTGTTAGTCTGTAAGAGCCTGTAACATACGTTACTTAATCAAACTAAGAAAAAGTAAATTGAAAGTTTGGGCTACGAATTAAAGACATTAAAATATTTATTTTTTAAAATCATTCATATAGTCTGCATACTGGATATCTTAACTACGTATGACAGCCATTTGAAAAAAATTGCGGCTTCCTAAGGTGTCATATGCGTTACATAAATCAGATAACCCATTAAAATTTGCAAAAGTAGCTAACATCATTTACATTCACAATCTCTCTGTGTGTTTTGCAAAATGTTCTTAACCATGTCTGACTAGCTTATGCAATTGGCTAACAGAAAAATTAAAGTTTGTTTCCCTAGCTTAAACATTTTTTCTGAAATAAGCAATTAAACAATCCTACCCCTACCGAATTTTAAGGTGAAATGTTTGGTATTAAAACTAAAGTAAAAATAGTTAAAAAATATTTGCAGTTGATAAATGTGTTTCATTGTTTGGGATGTATTTGCTTATATGAAAAGACTCATTAATCTGCAAGTTTGTTGCAAAATTTTTAATATCAGAGGCTGTAACATATGTTACCTGATGTAATAAATGGACAAGCTCATTGTCTTTACGTAAGATATGCCTAAAAATGTTTTAATCTCCTCGAGGGAATTTTGCAGACATATTCCTTCTTATAGTACAGCTCAAGCTGCATCGAATAAGGGATGTTTGCACTCTCTATGTTCGGGCGTTAGTCTGAAACAGCGTGTTACATGCGTTACTATATCAAATAAAGGAATTGTAGTTTGAAAGTTTGAGCTAAAATTGTGAAAAACTCGCAGCTGTTGGACATCTTACATTGTTTAGGGATTTTAAACTGGCTCCTATGATAAAGACTTATAGATCTGCTAGTTGTCATCAAATTCTAAAGATCAGAGAGCGTTACATATGTTAGCGTGATAAGTAAAATCATCAAACAGTATTTTGACATCAAGCTGAGTAAGGGCCTGCTCCATCCTAATCCCCTTTGGAATTCTGCAGACAAATTACATCTTATGTAACCATTCAATGTGCATTTAATAAGAAATGTTTGCACTCTGTAAGTTGAGGCGTTAGCCTGTAACAGCTTGTTACATATGTTACTATATCAATTTGAGAATAAGAAATTTGAATGTTTGAGCTACCAAAAGAAGAAATAAATTGACATTCTTATAGTCTTTATACTGGATGTCTTTACTACATATGGAAGCTGTTTAACATTAATACGGCTAATTGTGGTGTTATGTGCGTTACATGAACCTAATTATAATTTAAAAGCTATAATTGTGGCTATCGTCATGTAGTTAAACAACTACTATGACTTGGTTTCAAACTGTTTTATTAGATTTTACAAACATATACTCAATTGATGAAGAGGAAAAACCAAGTTTGCTTTTCTATCTTAAATATATTGTCTTATAGGAGCTAATACACAGCCCTACTCCCAGTTTTACAGAGAAGCGAATTTAGTTATTACCGTTTAAGTATAACACATGAAAGCGACTACGGTGTGTGGATATTTTTCATTTCCTTAGTCTGTCTTGCTCATATATCTACAAGATGTCATTAAGTTAAAGATCAGGACACTTAATGTATACTTATAAGTCTTTGGTGCCAAAACACTAGAAATTATATTCATTTCTGATTATCAAGCCCATGGACTGTTGTTACAGATGTTATCAATGACCTTTTGGACACATTTCCTAATACTGTGCATATAATGCTAAATATAGAGCCACAAATAGAAAAGATAGTTTTACATTTTTACAAGAAAATACAATAAATGAAATGGTCCAAACTATTTCTCATCGATTTAACACTCATGTTAAACGTTTGTCATTGTCTGCTTCTGTGGCAATCATTATTATTACACGCCTCCTTGCAACTAGTAGAATCATCACACAATATTTCAATCATTTACTGTTATTCAATTTTACCACCAGTCCACTCAAAATTTATGAGCCATTATCAACTTTCCAATTTTGCCATTTATGGCTTGGAACGTTCAGAAACTGATATGAATTCCTAATAGTTGCCTCTTTGAGTATGTGTTTCAAGTGATACTTTGCAAGTAGGAGGAAGACTAAAGCTTTACAAGGAGAAAAACTATGCCATTAAGAGCAATGAGAACCTGGACTGATGTACCTTGGTATTTCTGTGATAAAGAATCATATCTTAGCTGGTTAACTTTTATAAATGTAGCCTTTCCATACATGCAACCCACATATTTTCATCTAATAATGTCTCTGCACTTATTATCTTTCCCCAAGCATTCAAAACCTCATTTGAAGTCTTAGTACTTCTGAAGTGCTGAAACCGAGGTAACTCTTTCCCTTCAGATAAACAAACTAAATGTATCACAGCAGGTAAAGCAATGAAATGCAGGATGAACAGAGCGCAAATTAGACCCTTTCAATTCAATGATTTACGAAGTTTCTAAGATAAGACGCTTATTAAAGGATGTAATATATATAACTCGTCATAATAAATGAGCAAGGGCACTGTCGTGACATCCTTTTTGATTACACAGTCAGAGGCAAGTGTTTTCAATTTCAGTGTTTTCAATGGATTATGAAATGAGGCACCTTATCAACTTGTTTACTCTGTATAAATCTTCCTAAGAGCATAATATAGAACTACTGGTTATCCCAATCTACCTATAGTCCACTTTCCTTCTTATGAATGCAACAGCTAATGATATGGCTGCAAAAACTGAGAAATCATAGGTTTAAGTTATTTTAAGACATGTTTCAATGTACAGACATCAAAAAACAACCAACTGCAAACATAATTGATGGCAATGTCCAACTTCATATTCTTTCTCTTATACCAGATAACTTTCAAGGTGTTACAGAAATTGTTTCAGACGGTCTGCCAAAACCATCAAGTGTCAACATTGTAACTAAAGAAAACCTATAAATTTCTTTGGGCGCAGCAAAATACTATTGATCTAAGACCTGAGGACTTGATCACCAAAAGACTGGATAGGTTCTATGGCAAATGATGCAAAAAAGCAGCCTATCAAATTTCTGTTTGACCAATGTCAGAAATCTTAAAGTATTCTTAGAGGTACACGGTAGAGACATAGATTTTGCAAAATCAGAGCAAAGTTATCATTTGACTAGCACGGATGCAGCGGCAGCTGCAGTTAGATTGCTCTTGCCACTTCACAGGAAGAGATATATACCAGAGTCATACTCCATTGTATGCATATATGTGGAATGGCATTTAACCCATATTTAATCAGGTGTTTGATCCCATGACACTGATATGCTGTTTCTGCTTTTGAAGAATGCTAAAAGGATTCAAGTTTGGCTGAGTCAAGTTGTTTGACGCTGGCACTGGCCACACATACAAAGAAAATTAAGTCTTTTGATGGTTAAAGAGGAGGGTCACACGAAATGCTTATAAGTGATGTTTGTCACAATTACCAATTTTAAAAAGTAATCTTAATTAATGTAACACATATTACACAATAGGAAGCTGTATATTTGTTAAAAAATCTTTTCTTATGTATCAAAGGTATTCAGCATGCAAACTACATGAATAATTCAAATAAATAGATAGTTTTATGTCTTCTTTCTGTTTCTCAGACTTTCAATTCATTTATTCTTAAATTGATATGGTAACATACGTATCATACAATTACAGGCTAACCCCCTAGTTAATAGAGTTCAAACATCTCTTATTTGATGCAGCTTGAATTGTTCTTTAAGGTAGGATACATGTATGTCTGCACAATTCCCAAAGGGGTGGAGAGGAACAGGGTTGTACTCAGTTTGCAGTCCTAATACAATGCCATGATTCTACTGGTTGTGATGAAATGGGTGATTATTTTGCAATAGAAGCAGACACATTGATAGACATTGTGAGGGTGACTTGAATAAAAATTGTTTTTGAATAATTTTATTTAATAGGACTATTTATTAAATTATGTCATCTAAATGAGAACTATTATTTTCTATCTATATGTCTATATATTTCAATATTATAGGCATTAGGAAATATGTGATTAAAAAGGTTATACATAACATAGGTAACACAATTCCAAGAGCTTGTTATCAGCAATGACTGTAATTTCTAAGGCTAAGGCACCAGAGGCTAGAGATTAATAGGAAAACATGTGAAAAGCGTTATTTTTCTGAAATATCATCTCTTACTTCCAAGAAAATTTCCTAACCCATACATATGTTACATACTTAAATAAGTGCTCTGATTCTGATGTCAAACTTGCAAATGTATGATTCTTTATTGTATTAGCAAGACAGTGCCAAAAATGTAAGATATCCACGAGCGTCAAATATTTTCATATATTTTTTCTTCAATAATAGATACCAAAATTGGATACTTAAAATTGGGGGTAGGGTTGTTTAATAGCTCATATAAAAAAATGTATTTGAGATAGAAAAGCAAACTTTGTTTTTTCTATTAGTCAAATGAGTACTTTAGTAAATTAAGATTAAAAACACTTGTAAAAATGCACAAATTGTCTGTAAAATGAATGATGTTAGTCACGATTTCAACTTTGAAAGGGAAATTTAATCTATGTAACGCATATAACACCATTGAAGGCTGTAATTTTGTTTAGAATGCTGCTTTTATGTAGCTTAGGCATCCAGCGTGCAAACTACATAAGAAATTTGAATAATTAGATGGTTTAATGTCTTCTTTCTGTAGCTCAAACTTTCATTTTGATTTTTTCCTTAGTTTGTTACAGTAACATATGTAACAGGCTGTCAGAGACTAACGCCCCAGAGCACAGAGTGCAAACATCTCTTAAAAGATGCGGCTTGAAATTTTCTTTAAGATAGGATATGTCTGCAAAATTCCCTAGGGGGGGGGGGGGGGGCAGGACCTTTTTTAGCTCGAAGTCTATTACGTTCAATTATCTTCCATTACATCACCCATGCTTCAATCGTTTATTTTCCAGTAATATGCTTTATATAAATAAGGACAATATTCATCATTTTCCTCATAAGTGAGCCTTCAAAAGGCAGCAATTTATACCCACTAGTAGTATAAATTGATATAGTGCTTTTATTGCGCTTAAATGATACATATAAAATAGCATAACATATGTAACTGTAAAAATAGGAGCTTCTATAGTTACAATTATACTTCTAGTCATTTGCTTTCAATTAAAAAATAAAATTGACTTATAAGAAGAAGAAATAAATTGATATTATCACTAAAGAAGTTCCTATTTCACTATAGAAATCTCCCAACTGCGTATGAGCTATTATTTTGTGGCTTATAGAATGTGTTTGTAGTAAACTATAATGAACAAAGCTGCGGAGGTATTAAGAAGCCAATGGTCAAGTGATAGCCCTGTACTAAATATAGCTGTAGAATAATGTATTTGAAATTAAGTAACGTATACTACAGAATAGTAGTTTCAAAGATCGATTAGAATCGTTGTAAACAAACACTGGCGAGTTTACCTTGATTTTGGACACGCAGGTAGTCTCAGTTTACAGTTATATTGAACCTACCACGGATTACTGCATATGTAGTGAATAGTCATGCTTTACCTACTGTACCTGTTTATAAGAAAAATAGAATTGCCTCATTACTATGCATCTTTGAATCGACTATATTATCAAAGATTGTTTTGTTGCATACTGGCTGTTGGCTGCATTTATTTAAAAACTTTCAATGCAATGAGCATGTCGATAAATACGAATTAGATTTAACTTTGTATTTGCACACTATAATTTGATACTATTATAGGGTAACGGAGCTAACATGGCTGTACCACAATGAACCCCAACTGCCAGAAGCTAACATAAGCCATTTTACATCCTTTATTCTTATATACATTTAATGCAGTTTTAGGAAATAATAGTGTACCAAATAACTCCTAAATGGGGGATGGGGTTCCATTAGCATATTTTTTTTGGATGCTTCGTGTGTTACTATTCGCATTATGGTTTCAAGATAAGCATGCTACTTAAGTATAATCTACTGACTCTCATAACATGCCAGCTCAAATGGTGGCTGTTTTCAAATGTCTACAAAAAATCTATAACAGCTAGGGAGCTGGTCTTTGCAGTTTTGAATAGGTCAGTTAATTGGCTTTGTGTCAACATCAAAAGCTCGACCCAATAGTCAATAATAACATGTCAGAAGAGACGACAGGCATAATTATTTCCCATAATTTGGGTAGTAATGCAAAATGTCACATAAGTAACATATATTATATAAGTGAATAGCATAATTTTGTTTTAAATTATAAGGTTATGTTGCTAAATGATTGGGCTATATAGAAACGTTAAACTTTAATTCATTTGAATGTCTCTTATAACATTTGTGACTTTTATTATTCTATGAAATTTTAACGAATTTTGGAGGTAACGTACGTAACAGATGTTACATAGCTTACGGGACACCTGTCAGAGGGCTTTCAAAAAACTTGTAAGACATTGTGCTATATGAAAATCATAGTCTGCAAAATTCCCCTGGCGGGGGGTGTTGGCAAACCATGTCTATCCGAAGGCCTAAGTTTTTCACGGTGTGGAATTTGCGAAGTGTGTTTGCGGTTAGACAAAGTTCCGGTTTATTAGCAGGAATTGGCGTTAGGAAAATAAATACTGTAGCATGTGGGTTCAGCCCCATCAAAATCCATTTTTCTGATTACCCGAAAAGTTTAATCAGCAAAATAAATGAAGTAATATGTATTTTTCTAACAATATTTTATTGAAAAAAACATATACTTCATTTATGACCGTTTGTTTTGCTGCTATCACACTTGTTATTGTATTAGCATGGTTTCTGTGACGTCAGACGTTTCTTTTACGCACACAAACATAGGTTCGGTAGGAACAAGTCTGATAATAATAATTTATCACCTTTTTTTGGGGGGGGGAGGGGGTATTCGAAATAAAACCCCTAACCCTTAAGACTTTGAATTTACGAGGTTCTTATCTACCAGGGCTTTGCAAGCGGCAAAGACGATTTACCCATTGCTTCAAGACTAACAGAAACACGGTGTGTAATAGAACATTTTGCTCTCTATAAAGGCGGTAACTTTAATATTCATATCTGGGCGCGGTTTGGCTATTTCATCTGCTAAACAAGGGAAATCAAGTTCTATTTTTATTTGGTGAAGAAATAATAAATTGTTTGGGCCGCGCAAACGTGCGTGCATTTCAAGAAAATCCTAACCAATACACACTGAACTCACATTCATTAATTCCTTAGAGCGCATAATCACAAAATGTATGTTTTTGTCGTCCACTAAAATATTTGAACCTCATCGACAAACAGTGTGGACCCAGACTAGATTGCTTCTGTAGGAGTAGTCTGATCTGTGTCCACAATGTTTGCCTCTATGCTTATGTTAAATAGACATTTTCAGATATTGTTATTTTGCTGGCGTTTTAAGGACCAAATAAAGTGTTTTGCGTCTATGGCGCAAGATGATACAGTTACTTTTGAATAAAACGACGCCTCATTTTCAGCTTTTACCTATGTCTAAGGTTGACCAGTCCTAATTACGCATTCATGAGGTACCCGCCTTTACAGTAACTCAAAAGTCCTATAATACCTTGTTCATTCTGTACATTTCAGGACACTGTTAAGTTTATAAGTGGATATTCATGATTTACAATCTGTGCAGTCACTGAGCCCTAAAAAATCAATCAGAACAAGTTTCAATTTTGTCCCAGAATTGAAAATAAAATATCATCCGCATGCTATTCAGACAGTCATGTTTGGTAATGGAATTTTATCAATTATTTCATTAGAGTTGTCTACAAACATTTCCGAAAGCATTATACGCTAAAAGAAGCTGATGCATTTTATTTCATCCAATATCAAAACGTTATTAATAATTGTATAGCTGACAACGCTAGGAAGATTGACTGCATTTTCCTGTGTAAGTAAAATGTACCAGTATTCCCTTCATGCTAAGCTCCATCCACTATGAATAATTATATAAATATACTTTCATGTTTGTACATAGAACAAAGAAATTACTTTTCAGGTCCACTAGTGTAGTCATACCTAATCATATTTCCATAAGCAAACTGAGTAGACCCTGATTAGACAGCTCTTACAAGAGCTGTCTGATCTGGGATTGCTCTGTTTGCAAAAGTGTTAAAAGGCATCAGTTTGAGGTAAAGGGTTAAACGGTTGAATCTTCCATCCAATTTTGATAGGAGCAAACAATATGCAAAAAAGTCATATTCTTATTACATGTATCAGCATTGCATAAACATTTTGTTTTTGATAAAAAAATCAGACTTCGCGTTTGCCTAAACATCGGACTATAGTCTCTGAATTAACTGAAGCCAAATCATTTTACCATGTACGGACATTGTGTAACTTTACTTTGTACTGCGAAATTCAGCGAAAAAATAACTGATGAAATTCTAGGTACTCACAGTTTGGGGGACAGACTGTTATCATGGACAATCCCAAACTTATTGTATCTATTTGATTAAGGGAAAATCCATCGTTATAAAAATAAAGAAATAAGGAGAAACATCAACGACGATACGAGTCATATGTCGGTTTCTTGCAAGCTTTAAGAGTGTAATTCAGTTTTGCCGTCACAAAACCACACCGGGCAGGCGGCAATCGAAAACGCTCTTAACAATGGAACAGTATTTTCGATTGCCATTTGTCACCGGTGGGCGACAAATGGCAATCGAAAACTCTGTTTCTAACGAGTTTTGATCTACGTTTGTCGATAGTATTGACGTTTTCGATGGCCGCCTACCCAGTGTGAAAACGCAATAAGCAGTTCGAGATTTAACCTAGCTGTCAGATCGTGGCATTTCGCTTTTCTGTAATGTCCATTGGGACAACAAGTTATTTCTTAGGCTGGAGAGGTTAAGTTTTGGTCTTAATCTGACATTGATTTACGAAGAAAATTAATGGTATTACATCGATAAAAGAAATGGCACATACTTAAAGACGTATGCGGCTAATTCCCATGCGCAACATTCCTGCGTCGGGGAAACAGGGAGATTTGTCTGGGTCCTGTCTTTCGACCATTTTCGAATTCGGATCAATACAGTGAGTTTTCAGATACTCTATGGCAGATGGATATTTCCACATTTTCTTGACAAAATAAAGTAACTATAAAATGTGTTCGAAATATCTATTGACCCTTTATCAGAACTGATCGTCTCAGTACCAAATGCAGATAAAATGATCAGACGAAATCAAACAATGTACACATTTTCCAAGTTTTTACCTGGTTGCTCATACGAAAATGGCCGATACTCAGATTGTCTGTCCAATATGTACAATTATTTTGACCCGCGCACGCTTCGACATCGTGGCCTAGTGGTTAACGTGTTGGACTGTGGAATCAGAGGACCAGAGTCGATTCCCGTGTGGGCATCTATTAGCCATTTTTGTTCCTTCTTTTTAGCGTTAACATGCTGAATTACTTCCTACAAGTAATATGGACTTATATAAATAACAAAAACATCACTCCGAAATCTGTGGGGGTTGGGTTAGAATTTCGCCCTCCTGAAAGATCATATATTTGGTGACCCTCGAATTTTTCTTTTTTCCAAAGGGAAAAATGATAGTCCATGATATAAAAAAGGGTCAGATTTTTTAATATATAATGTACGCTATAAATCGAAATCCTATTTTTGGGAAACTAGAATTCTGAGAATCGGATGAGTCAAACAAGGCAAATTCATTGGAATTAATATCCCAAGATGAAGGGTTATTTTAGAGAAACGTGTAAACCACAAAACATAAATCTCATTTCTCCAACCCGTAAGTTCAACTTGGGTATCATACAGATTTTAATTAAAAGCATGTCAACTATTTTAGTGCTTAGTTCAATAAAAGATATACTTATCTGTACAATTTCAATATCTGACTTTTCAACCTACCAAGAGTCAGGAGTGTGTGAATGGTCAGAGTTTTTTTCTTGTATGTTGGTCTATACTTTTTCCCTTTCATTTGATATGCAACATAACCACATTCAGAAAAAGTATTTTGAACTTTTAACCCAATCTCAGCGGTCGAGGGTGTGTGTAAGGACAGAATATATGCGTTCATGGTGTTTTACGCTCCATTCCTTTTAATTGATGTGCAACAAGAAACGGTACTTTCAGAAAAAAAAAAATATTGTGACCTCAGCCTATGGGCCGAGGATGTGTTTGGACAGAATATGTGCTTGCATGGTGCTCTATGCTCCTGATATGCAGCATAACTACTTCCAGAACAGAAAAATGTTTAGACCTTTGACCCTATCCAAGGGGTTGAGGATGCGTGTAAGGACAGAATATGTGCTTTAATAACGCTGCATTCGTCATGCTCTTTAATTTGATATGCAACACGACCATTTTCTGAAAAAAGTTTAATTTTGACCTTTTGACCCCACCACAGGTTCCAGGAGGGGGTCTATGGGCAAAATATTTGCTACCATGTTGATGTATGCGTCATTCCCTTTAATTATCCCCCGAGATAGTCGGAGGGATATTGTTTTGGCGTCGTCCGTCCATACCGTCTGTCCGTCCGTCCATCCATCCACACTTTTCGTCTGTCTAGAAACATATCTCAGGACCCATTCGTCAGATTTGATTCATTCTAGGTACAAATGATAAGTACCATGGATTCCCAATATCCTATAAGTTTCGTCAAAATCGACCCCTTAACACTTGAGTTATTGCCCTTGTTTTATTATAGGCAATTATAATGCAAAACCTTTATTAGCTTTTCTTGTGTGATAATCTTCACATCTCATCATAACTATTATATTTAACAACTTCTCACTATATACCATGGTATCTATCTCTTTATAATTCCGAATCCTCTTCCGAGTATTATTGGGATTTTTACATTAGACAAGCATGACAGTGTCAAAGTTTTACCCCACCCCCTTTGACCCCACATAAGGGTCAAAGGTCAAATATTTAAATTTCGCAATAACTAAGGCAATTGTCAATATTTTTGCTGAAATTTTGCATGCAGGCAGAGCAGCAATAGATAGGAAAAATATCAAACAAGATTTTAGATTGAAGGTATGGGTCGGAGCCCCTGGGATGGACTTAGGGGATAGGGGGCGAGGCCACAATTATTTTTTTTCAGAATATGGTCATATTGCATATCAAATTAAAGCTGACGACTTTTGCAGCAACATGGTAGCAAATATTGTGACCACAGACACACCCTCGACCCAGGGGGTGGGGTCATAAGGTCAAACCATATATATTTTGTGAAAGTTGTCATGTTGCATATCAAATTACAGGGACATGAGTACAGAGCACCTTGAAAGCAAATATGCTGTCACTACACATACCAACGACCCCTAGGGTGGGGTCAAAAGGTCATATTAGTTTTCTTTTCTAAAAGTAGTCATGTTGCATATCAAATTTGAAGTGGAAGAAGTGTAGACCTACATGCAAGGTAACACTTTGAATTTACACACATCCTTGACCTCTGGGGTTGAGTTGAAAGGTTAGATATTGGAATTGTGTAGATGTACATATATTTTTTTATTAAACTAGGCACTAAAACATACTTGACAGGCGTTTGTTATGATCTGAATGATACAGAAGGTGAACTAAGGGTTAGATAAATGGGATTTATGTTTTGTGATTTACATCTTTCTCTCAAATAACCCTTGGTCGTGGGATATAAATTCGTCGAATTTGTCTTGTTTGATATGCAACATGACCATATTCTGAAAAAAATCAATTTTGGCATCTGCACCATTCCTTGAGTCCACTCAGGGGACCGTACCCAGACCTTCAATCTAAAAGTCCGTTTGATATGTTTCATATCTATTGTACCTCTGCCTGCATGCGAAATTCCAGTAAAAATATTGACAACTGACCGAGTTACTGAAAAATTTAAATGTTAGACCAATGTTCCCGCCTAAGGGGTCAGGGGGTAGGGTAAAATTTAAATCACTGTCATGCTTGTCTACAGGCACTGAGTAATCATGGCCTATAGAAAGAAGCTGTCAGATATAAAAGCTTTGCGGAAATGGAAAGTTAATCACACACAAAAAGCCAATGTAGCTTTTGCATTAGCCTAAACCCACGTCATAAAGGGCCATATCTCACTTAAAATTGTGCAGATGATCCCCAAATTCGAACTTGACCTGTATTTTATGATGCTCTAACCTTTTGTAAACTTTGAATGAAATTGTTGCATCCCTTCAAAGGTTATAGATCGGAAACCACAATTTAGGCAAAATCTTGGTTTAAAAAGGGCCATAACTCAATCCAAAAGTCGAACTTGACCTGTATTTAATGAGGCTTTACTCTTTTGTAAATTTTGAATGAAGTTGATGCATCCCGACAAAAGTTATTGATAAAAAACAAAAAGTATGACGCCCGGACGCGCCTACATCGACGATGACGACGCTGACGGATTCATGATCCCTGTGTGTCTACCATGCTTCGCAGGCTACACTATTACCAAAATATACCATGCAGTATCTCTTACATTCTCTATAAAGCTTGAGGTCAAAAGCAATAATTGAAATTAAAATATAAATAAAAAGGTGGATGACGATTACAGCGTTTAGTTAAATATTAATTCTGAAAATTGTTCAAATGCTTTAAACTCCCATATGAGGTTGTGAAAAATTGAGCAGGCATATCCTTTTTTATTAAATAAATTCAAGTCCATGCATAAAACAAACAATATTCAAAGTATTGAAAATATTTAAATGTGGGAAGTATTTAGTAATGCCTGTTTCACATCAATTGTACGATCGTTTGTCCATGCGATTTCCCGCTGATCGCAGACAGTTTTTGTCGTTGCAGCAGCCGTGTGACCCTGTGATTCCGCAACGTAGTCTTGCCGTGTTATGCACAGCCGCATATAACCCAGAAGAATGTCGTCATAGACAGGTGTACGGCTGTCGTACGATTGATGTGAAACAGCCTTTTTCACATCAATCGCACGATGGTTTGGCCGTGCGATCGCGTAGTGCGGCAGATCGCAGACAAAATTGCATACCTCAAGTAGATTTTCACTAAACGTAAGACAGCCGTACGATGCTCCCATAATTGTCTTGCGTTCACGCGCAGGGCTGTCGCCAGATGTGCTTTCAGAGTTGCAAGTCTGTCGCAAAAGCGGCAACGCGAACTTCATTGGATGTCGTATTGTTCGTAGCATTCGCAAATAACCACAAGGTCTTTGCACGCTAATCGCGTGGCAGTCTTGCGGCATTTTCGGACAAGATACGTGAGTGCAAGCTCTTACGTTAGTCGTACGAACACCCTGTGTCTTGCAGCAGCCTTGCATGCCTTGTGGCAGCATTGCATCCTCATAAGAACGCAAAAGATTCTTGGAGAAGCATTATAACTATCAGAAACTCGGTCGTTGTGACCATGGTTACCACCAAAAGAGCGAACTAGTTGCTTTTTAGCTATTTGTATCAGTTGCTTAGCAACCGTATGAGCAATCGTATGTAAAACAGTGAACAAGCAATTTATATTGTGAGTATTTGAAGGCTTTTGAATATTTGAAGGCTTGCTTTTGACTTCCCATACATGTATTTGCCAAGTCCATATGAGCCGCGACATGAGATTTTAAACAATGAGGCATTTTGACAAGTGTAGACTCAGACAAGCCTGTGCAGCCTCCTTTTAAGCTTAGAAACTCAAAATTATGTTCAGTCAGTAGCTTAACATTCAAAGAATAAAAAAACGACTTGCAAAGGCTCTGATCAGACTGCGCGTATGCGCAGGCTGGTCTGCGCCCTTGCTGGTCGCACATACCACATTGTTGGAAATCTCATGTCGTAGCTCATATCATAAATAAAACTAAAGTGAAGAAGAAATGAGTGTCTAAATTTCTCATTAATGTATCAATTTTTTGAGTTTGTTAATTTTAATTTGGCGCATGAATGTGGATAGCTTGGTTTAGAATGTAAACAAAAGCTTATTTGAGCCTTTTCAGGAGGTTATTACAGGTATCTATCTGACCGGAGTCTAGAGATCACTTTGCCTCAAGCTGTCCACATGCCCAGTAAGTGGAGACAGCCTGGTTGGTCTTAACCCCAGGTTTCAACGTACGTAGATATAAACATTTTAGCAAACGATGGAAGACACAACCATGAGGTCGGTTTTCTCTCTAATGTATGTCATGAGCGTGTGATAGTACATATATGTAAATAGTACGCCCTTTTCGGTTGCACTCCACAATTAGGTTTTCCTTAGACGACAATGCTAACATTCTAACACCTTGTTCGAAAACTATACATATAAATTTTACTAAACAGGCCTCATTTTAAGCTTTCATCCATGTCGGTTAGTTTCAATGAATAATAACTACATGTTTCCAAGCTCAATTCTGCACTATATCCCTTTAAACTGACATACTACGAAACAACATAATTCCTAATTTAGATAGCTCTTCAAGGGGGCCCAAGAAGCAAAACCCAAATAGTATTAACCTGGTACCGGGATTTATCACCTTGGCCATCTCCATCAAACGGAATATGACTCGCATCTTTTAATCAAACACGCCATTACAGCTGTCAATCAACGAATATTGAAGAATGACGTCATCTTAGCTTTAATGTAAAGTATAAAGGCGGGCCAGATTTCATGAATATTTAACACTTTAAGGCTTTCTATATATTGCTTTATTCCCTAAATCACAGTATGTAAACTGAAATAAACATCCTGTACCGTTCCTCTGCTAGCTCACGCCATATAAACATGAATAACAGCACTCGTGCGTAACCAGTAGTCGGAAAATGCGTGTATTTAGGTACATGTACACGTTTCGATTTATATTGTTAGCGATACAGACAATACACATTCGAACAAGGTAAGAAAAGCCATTTTATCTATTTTATTCCGTTTTATTCCATGATTTTAACGGTTTCCTCCTTTGCATTCTAAATGATACAAACAATTGAACATGGTTTTGATTCAAAAGGTTGAAATTTTAAAGATTGCGTCCAAGATGGCAGTCAGTTAGTTTCCAAAGACCTATCTGACCAACAAACTCGACATAAAAGCATTTTTATGGATGTTCAGAGGCCCAATAATACAAACGATTATAATGGAGCATTGGCCTGATTCAGAAGGTTGACATATTTAAGATGGTGTCCAAGATGGCCGCCGTTTTAAAGCAAAATTCAACCTGAAATTTAAACTGCAGTTAATAACTATTTTCTGACAGTTTTCAGCAGCGGTTGTATTTGGAGAAATTGACTGGCATGTTGTTGTTGTTTTCAGCGTTGTAAAATATTTAAGATGAAGTCCAAGATGGCAGCAATAATAGGGTGGAGAATCATATGTCTTGTTATGATACACTGCACGGGAAAAATAACATACTCTTGTTTTTCGTAATGGTAATGTTTTTGTCCTGTTCTGGTAATCTTATCCATCAAACCATGCATCACTTTCCGGACCACTTTTGGTCAGATCTGATGATACCATAATATCATATAATCCTACTTTGGGAAAACGTTTTGTCAAAAAAGTGAAGTGACAAATGCCAGGGTATACTGAACTGACGATATAAACGACACAGTTTAATCAAAATACAAACCTTTTTTGAATCAATATGCGGAATTCAGCCAGAAAAATGGATAAAAATAACAAAAAAGAGAGAAAATACTATGTGCTTATGGAATGCAGTGTATCAACACAATAAACAACACCTGAGTAGGATATCTGCATGCTGCAGATATGTTCGTTACCATCTTGACCGCCGGTTGGGTGTAACTTTAAAATACAAGCCTGCTGGTCCTGTGCAATTGTAACAAAAATTACTACAAAACTGGTCTAGTGCAAGTGCAACAGGCAGCACAGATGGTTGAATATTGCTATACAAATATGAATGCTTTTCGTGTGCAAGTGTATCAGACATGCAGGCTTGTAGGCGCAAGTTTAACAAACATGACTGTTGGTTAGGTGCAACTGTGAAAGACATTGCAAATTGCCGGATGCAATCGTTAAGACATGGGTCGGGTGCAAAGGTAATATTCACTGATGCTGATAAGATGAAACTGTAACAGACATGTATGCTGATAGTATTCAACTTAAAAAGACATGGCTGCTTGTCAGGTACAACTGTAACATATATGCCCGATGGTCTGGTGCAATTGTGCTTACAAGCCCTACAGCTGGGTACGAGCATAGGGGCAAAACTGCGGGTCTGAGGCAAGTGTAACACATATATCTGCTGGTTCTGCCCCTCAAATACAGTTATGCTTGCAAGGCAGTTGCAACTGATTCAAACAAATCTGTTGGTGAAATGCAACTCTAACAGACATGTATGCTGGTAAAGTTTAATTGTAACCGACAAGCTAGGTGTTCGGGTGCAACTGTATCAAACATGCCTGCTGATCCAGTGCAACAGTTCCCAGCATTATTGTTACTTGGATACAATTGTTACATACATTATTGCTGGTGCGATTCAATTAACACACATGACTATCATTAACAGGCAGGTGTGCTGGTTCAGTACCAAATAATTAAACACGCGTGATGGTAAGGATGTCTGATATGATGACCTGGCGGCAGAATATGGCTGCTTTTTGGTGTAACTTTATTATATATGCCTGCGGACGTGGCACCATTCAATCAGACATGGCTCCTGGACCATTGAAAATGAAAGAGAAAAGCTACTCGACTGATGCCCCTCCATCAGCCATGCCAACTAACACTGTAAATCTTTATTGTGCAAGACTGCTACATTTTCAATACAACATAATCGCCTACTGGTCAAATGCCACCACTTTGTAGAGAATTACTATTTCGCAGAAGCTGCAACATATATGCCTGCTGGCCTTGTGTAACTGCCACAAACCCCTCTGCTGTTCAAACATGCCTACTTGTTGAGTGCTGCTGCTAGATGGGTTCTGCCTGGAATGTTGCCACTCAAATAGCATGTCTGTCGACCTTTTGCCACTCAATCCTGCAAGTCTGCTGGTGTTGCGCTTCTCTATCTGCTATACCTACTGGCGTCTCACTATCAGCCATGCCTGTTGGTGTGGTGCCTCACAATAGGCCATGCCTTCTGATGAGTTGCCTCACTATCAGCAGTGCCTGCTGGTGTGGTGCATAATTATAGTTCATGCCTTATGGTGTGGTGCCTCGCTATCAGCCATGTCTGTTGGTGTGGTGCCTCCATGTAGGCCATGCCTTCTGGTGGGGTGCCTCACTATAGTCCATGCCTGCTGGTATGGTACCTTATGCCTCACTGTAGGTCATGCCTGCTGGCCCGTTACCACTGCAACCGACATTTTACAGTGCAGATGAAAGAAGGATGGTTCAAGTGTGGTGCTACCTGTGCAGAGGTGCCATTACATCAGACATGTCTACTGAGCTGGTGCCTCCCTCAGATATGCCTGCTTGTACAGCACAACTCTATCAGACATGCATTCGTGTGTTTGTAAAGTGCTTCTCCATCAGGCAAGGCCTAAGACATGCATATAAGGTAAGGTGCCATTCCAACGTGTTTGTGATACTTGTCCAGTACCATCCTGGACGCCATATTGAATATATCAAATTATGAGTAATGCCTGAATAGCATCACTAGGATGTTACAAGGATGGTGTCTATAATTCAAGAATCAGTAAACTTAGCACTTTGCCATGCAAATCCCTGGAGTTTGCAAGTCTTAGGGAAGATTTTCTTATATTTTTGTAATAAAATTGCCACCTTTGCGGCCATCTTGTCCGCATTCTTATTTTATTTTTATTTGGTTACAAGTTAAGTGTCTTCAACTAGATTCAATCTTCATAGCAAACAATATAAGAAAGTAAATGTGTTTTGGATATTTTTCCATATCACACAATTTTGTCACTTATAATTGGCCTCCATCTTGGACGCCATCTTGGATACATCGAAATGCTCAATGATACCAGAGTGGCATCACTCGGGTTTTTCAAGGACAATGTATGTACAACTAGAATCGACAAAGAAAAAAGTTTAAAATCAAGTTCCAGGTCCTCCTAAAATTCGCCCAAACTCTGCCGGACTAAGATGATATGTGTAATAATCTCCTTAAATATTCTTGTTATGCATGTTGCCAAGATTATTTCTTTCTTTCTTTGCCGAATAAGAAATGCTGATTACTAGCATAGGTATTATAACCAAAGGGACAGGCATGTTGGTTACCATATTTTGTATAGAATTGTTATGATTAAAAAGAACTTCAGTTTTCATTGAAAGGGCCAGGAATAACACTTATATAAATTCTTCTTTTCTCAATGTTTACCATGTCTGAAATGACTTAACATTTCACAAATTGTGAGCTAGCTTTCGTCCTTAGTTGTATTTATTATAATAGTTGTTGTAATAAGTAGCTGATAAGCTGTTTATGTATTTGGTTGGCTCACACCTTTGGTAATAGACTAAGCTGCTACATGTTTAAAATCCTGTGCCGTCTAAACTCAACTGTAGACAGTATTGAAAAATGTCTTGTATTATTATAAGTTGTATATATCATTTCATGTATTAATTTTAGTCGACACAAACAAGTGTCAGAGATAAATGCTATTAATCAAGCATTTAAGAAACATTAATTGATTATTAAAATAGGTAGTTACTATAAGTGATGTAAACCTATTCGATAAAAATCTCTTAATTGAAATAGCATTTCATGTGCCTTGAGTTCAAGTTTCTTCCTTTTCATCACCTGCGCTTTTGTTAGAGTTTATTTTCACTTACATTTTATGTTCAAAAGACACTTTTAATTATATCTTTCATTATTGAGCCCTAAAATGGCAGTACTTTGCGCTCATATAATGCATTTTTGCATTAAGTTAATGTATTCAAAAGAAAGTAACGTATGTTACAGTAATAAAAGGTACCTAAATGAGGTAAGATTATACTGCTAGTCATTTACTTTCAATAACAAGATAATATTGATTTGTAAAAATAAGGAACAATTTTGATGATTACACTAAAGGAGTTCCTATTATTTTGGAGGTAACATAGTTAACTCTGCAATTGCAGGGTAACGTCCCAACTCATATAGAGCTAACCTGCTTTATTTTGTGGCTTATATAATGCGGTTATAGAAAATTATAGTGTACAAAACTCCTTTTAGGAGGTATTTTGGCAGCACTTTCATCTCATCTGAGTCTACCCTGCACGCAAATGTAAATCCTTTAACCTAATAAAACAATAGCCAGTACATACCTGCAAATATATATCAAATATATTAATACTATGTAATGCCATCATGAAAGAGTATATAACGTCTTTTCTAAACTCCATATATAGACACAGGCCTACATAAATTTAAGATTTAAATACCCCTGTGTCTATCTACAATGTAAAACCTGATATAAAAGTAACTCAAACATCTATTTGCAATAGGCGAGCATTTATTTGCTAGATGGACACGGACATGACATTTCAAAATGGCAGTTTATTCTATTTTTAGACGGACGGTATGCGTCTCTAAAGACTTGACTTTCGACGTTTAAAAACAGTCTTTACATTATATGGGTCACCCATCCTGGATTGTCAGCAATGGCCCACGAAAAACCCCACCTTTAAGAGGGAGGAAACGTGTCCAACGTCTAATAGTGCTGAAACAACCTCAGGGGCAGGTAGTCGGACCTTACCTGGCATGCAAAATTCAACCCATTGCATACATCATTTTGAGCTCTCAATAATGCAATTTTTTTATCAATCAATCATTTTGGCGCTTTAAAGTAAACTGTTGATGTTTACTGGAATTGCGGCTCGCTAGAACTGATTTCTATATCACGTGCAATTCAAATCTTTCAATAACTCGTGGTTTAATCAAGCTGCTTGATTGGCTAAGCATATACCTACGTATCAAAAAGACAATTCTTTCCCGCTTTACTAACGAAACGCGGGAAAGGTTAAGTCTTTTCTAAACTCCATATATAGATACAGGCCTACATAAATTTAAGATTTAAATACCCCTGTGTCTATCTACAATGTAAAACCTGATATAAAAGTAACACAAACATCTATTTGCAATAGGCGAGCATTTATTTGCTAGATGGACACGGACATGACATTTCAAAATGGCAGTTTATTCTATTTTTAGACGGACGGTATGCGTCTCTAAAGACTTGACTTTCGACGTTTAAAAACAGTCTTTACATTATATGGGTCACCCATCCTGGATTGTCAGCAATGGCCCACGAAAAACCCCACCTTTAAGAGGGAGGAAACGTGTCCAACATCTAATAGTGCTGAAACAACCTCAGGGGCAGGTAGTCGGACCTTACCTGGCATGCAAAATTCAACCCATTGCATGCATCATTTTGAGCTCTCAATAATGCAATTTTTTTTATCAATCAATCATTTTGGCGCTTTAAAGTAAACTGTTGATGTTTACTGGAATTGCGGCTCGCTAGAACTGATTTCTATATCACGTGCAATTCAAATCTTTCAATAACTCGTGGTTTAATCAAGCTGCTTGATTGGCTAAGCATATACCTACGTATCAAAAAGACAATTCTTTCCCGCTTTACTAACGAAACGCGGGAAAGGTTAAGTCTTTTCTAAACTCCATATATAGATACAGGCCTACATAAATTTAAGATTTAAATACCCCGGTGTCTATCGAAAACCTGATATAAAAGTAACACAAATACCTATTTGCAATAGGCGAGCCTTTATTTGCTAGAACGAGTGCACCACCAAATCAAGAGCCTGCCTGATTAAATCAACGTGAAATTTACTATGCTTTATATCTCATTGAACTAAATTGACTAATGCTTAGTTAAGCAGAATACCATATTGAACCTATAACACAACTATTCAAAATGAACAGCTCAGCGCATAACTATATATTAAAGCCCTAAACTTTTGATGATTTCCAATTTCTTGTCTACCGAATCTGCAATGTAACCATCTTTGCTCTCATCTCTTTTTCATCTACCGTGCCTTTTTAAGCACCTGCCATTGATATTTTCAGTTGCTGCCTTCGTACAACCGCTAGCCCTTAAGCTGTGCAGTCCTAGATTTAAGTCCGGTGCCACTAGTTTTATTTTTTCCAAAAGACACTGCCTAGCCCTTGTATAGCTCAATTTCTTATTTCTATAAATTAACTTACAAGTGGCACCGAACCTAAATAAAGGCCTGTACAAAAAGCCATCAGACTCGGTATTTAAACTGGCTAAACTCATATACCTAAATAACATGCTATACAGGCAAGCTGATCAATAGCCTTTGCTAATTAACACTTCATTACCAGATCTATACTGATCTGTTTTACTTTTATATATCAGTATGCGAACATAATCTGCACAAAACGATATCTCGTTGCATTTTATATTACTAATTTCATCGAATCTAAGAAAACCTGCGTATTCAAGAGTAATCATGGAGAATTCTCTAACAATTGCCAAATCTGTTGACTCTACAAATTTATCGCACAATTCAATGATCATTTCAGTAGATAAAATATCTTTCTTTATCGTTTTATGGCTCCTCAAACGTTTCGCGGATTCCAACAATTTTTTAACAAATGCGTTGTTTTTTGGGTCCTCCAAACCATTAATATCATGCGCCCACTTGATGGAATATATTACAGAGGAAATTGTATGAACCGAACACTGAGAATCTAACAGCTCTGTTATGAATACCGCCACATGAATGTGCTGTGCAGGCAAGCACTTATATTTTTTATCAACACAGAAGTTTTGTCACTTTTTAAAACTGTAGAAATACTTTTTGATTGTATTGTCACTCTTTGAAGATAATAAATAGGTACACATACGATCTGCAACATCCAAATCCTCAGCTATCCCCCCCCCCTTCTGCAAACTGAATTGTACATTCTGCTTCAAATGGATGCCTGAAAATCAAAACGAATATGCGAACAAACCGTGCAAATCCAACACTTTTTTTACATTGTGAAATCTTCTCTCAGTGCCAAAAGCCTAAAAGGTAATGGACTTTGACTAAATACCCTGTTATTCCCCAAACCTTGCAAAATAACGTTGTATTGTGGCAATATCCTGACACCCTTTACAAAGCTTGCAAAAGCATTTCCTTGCGGCTGCAATATCGGCCAAAACGGTGCGGTTTTCCAGAGTGGAATAACGCACGTACCCCTTGATCTATCAAACTATTTTTTGCAATGCCCGCAATACATCTCATGGCGCTGATACCACCCAATTACATTCGTCTGGCCAGCTCTGGACAAAAGCGTTTACACCCTCTGTACCTGGACACCAAAACCTTGAATTGAAACGAGTGCAATGGCTATTTAAATTTGAAGCAAACCGATCAACAGTGTGGTTTCCTCAAACCTTATCAAGGCTGTCAAAAACCCAACGTTGGACCTGCCAGTCATCACTGTCTCTGATAAGTCATATCTGATATGATGATATGCAGATTTTAAATCAAAAACGAAAGTAAAATCACCTGTTTTGAACAACTGTCTCACGACAGACACATCTTCATATTTGAATTGGTATGTGCAAAGCAAATGATTAATGTGCCTGCAATCTAGCACCAATCTAGGTTTTCCGTGTCTATTGTACGCAACAGTCAACGGATTCACCACCCATGGCTTCTCACTTACCTCAACTATACATTACCGGGCCGCGTAGCGCAGTCGGTAACGTGTCTGGCAACAGATGCGAGTCTGACTGCAGATCCAGGGGTTGCGAGTTCGATCCCGATCCGGTCTCATACTTTCGTGGAGATTGATCATGAAATAATTTCTACGGTCATTCTCCTCCCTTCCGCTGAATCATTCAAGAAGGGTTGTTGTCAGTTACAAGCGAAAGTATGTGCACGAAGTACTGGTTAACTGCTTGTTCAAGCTTGCCCAGGAAAAAGTGTGGTTAGGTGAACTGACCGTCCCGCAATGACCATAGCTGTTGACTTGGGATGTAATACAACAAAACAAACAAACAAACAAATCAACTATACATCTTTTATCTAACAGTGACTGATTTTCTGAGCCAACAAATGAAGGGTTATCTCTTGCTGACCTATTGTTTCTTAAAACTGCTGACTCTGGAAGCTTTTTGAAAGGAAATCTTTAGCCACCCTGTATTACTGACAAAATATACCTGCTAGCTCCAGCCACCATCCATTGATTTGTGCACCCTTTCAACCTTCCCACAGGCGACTGCGTATTTTCATCCTTGCTTGACACATTTGAGAGCAAATCAATATTGAGTCTTCTTGTCCTGATTATTAGACCATGAATCAAACTGACCACTTGTAATATTTACCTGCATGCTTGACTGATATTGTCCACTCACTGAATTATTTACTTGTGTATAATCAATAAAAAAAGGTACTTAACTTATCATTGGCAGCCCTAATTATTCTGTTCGGACACTCAAACTTCCAATAATTAGCCATACCACATTCAAAGCAGACTCCAGCCCTCCGTGGCGTTGTCAGACACTCAAACTTCCAATAATTAGCCATACCACATTCAAAGCAGACTCCAGCCCTCCGTGGCGTTGTCACAACCGTACCAATTGGCGCCCCTGGATTTGACGTTACTGTCGACGCTGATGGAGCACGTGAATAAGGCGCAAAACGACGTGCCTTTTGCGCCTTCTCAACCTTCTTTTGTCACTCCTGTTTGACTTTCTTGGTAGCTCTTTCTTTCTTTCTTTTAATACTGGCACGATCTAATTATGATCATTGCCTCAGCTCTATTCATCCGTTTTTCGTCCTCTTCATCCGAGGCCAATGGATTTGTAACGTACTCATCTACAAAACGCCAACCTAACTCACTGGCATCTGCCATTCTAATCAACTTGTGACGATTGCTTATCAATTTAATACCTTCTGAAATGTCCTGCTTGACATCCTGCTGACGAAATCCACTGTCTGCATGCGCTTCAGCATCTCTAAGTTTCCCCAGAACCTTTGCATTAAATCCACAACTTTTCTTCTTAAAGTTGTAATTTTCATTTGAAAGAATGTTCTGCCGAATTTTACTTAGCTGATTTTCAGAAAGGTACCTTTGATTTTCACTGAACCTCGCTTCAAAAGTTGAGAAAATGCTAGAAATGAGTCCAGAAATATCATCCATTAACAATTTTGCGAACTGGCCACTGCTTTCCGTACTTCCCTTTGTACCCTATCCTCGAAATTTTCCGCGTCCATCTTGGCAAAAATGATGTTTACTGGACTTGCGGCTCGCTAGAACTGATTTCTATATCACGTGCAATTCAAATCTTTCAATAACTCGCGATTTAATCAAGCTGCTTGATTGGCTAAGCATATACCTACGTATCAAAAAGACAATTCTTTCCCGCTTTACTAACGGTGTTAGTACACAATTACAGTCTTCCGGTATGGTAGCCCACGAAAATAGTACCTTTAGAAATTTAACACTTGCCGTTTCTGGGCCCTTTATGGCGTAAATGGGTGCTTTATTCGACTTTAAATGTACATGTTATTCAACATTGGTCTATGTTTGTCGGGCTGATGCAGAGAAAAACATCTTTGTGTGGACTATTTTGTCACAGACTGCCCGACGCACTCCCCAGGTAACATATGACGCTGGTCGGATTTCAGCCCGGATTTTTTGACTGTTCCTCAAAGAACGGAGAATGCTGAGAAAACGAGATTATCAAGGTAGGTTGTGTCTCACTTTTTTGATAGGTGAATGACATACCTTGCCACTCAAAGGCAGAAAAAAAGTCCAAGCAATGCCCTGGAAAAATTTGCAGATGCTCGAATTCTGCCTTATTACATGGAGTTGAATGGGACCGATTAATTGTGCATCGAACCCTAACGAAACGCGGGAAAGGTTAATTATTCCATCTATAGCTAGGGGTTAAGTGCAACGAGGCATGCATTTGTGCTTGGTTGTTAGTGTAGTGCCCGCATGTTACAAAGGATGCATTAGTGCATAGTACTAAGGACATGTTTGACTATTTAACGGTCAAGGAACTATTTTTTTAAGACAGGCGATTATGTATGAAAAGGCCCCTCGCATAGGGCGCATGAAAAAACTAAGGTACTTTGAGTATAATACAAACCTAACTAGAAAAGCACCAATCTGGTGCCTATGACATACGAGGGGTGTTTCAAACAAAGTATTTTCGTATCTGATAGAACTACCAATATGCAATTTAGTAATTGGGTCATTGGTTACGATACAGTACCACACCAAATGTACCAACCCTCTTTACCCAAAATTCACATGCAAAAATTTTGCGTTTATATTTTTTGCTGCAACCTTTACCTGATCATTGACTCACACCGTTTGACAGTAAATGCACCTAATAACGTGACAACTTCTTCAACAAAAATGCACTGATATGGCATACCCCAGCCAATATGGTTACTAATTGGAAGTATAAAACTGACAACAATTACATAATTAGGAGTAATTCTTTTGACTGAGAGCCAGCAATGGTTTTGGAGCCAGTAATTATGGAATACAAACGATAAAAATGGGTTTCAATCAATTTTGAATGTTTGTGACTTTTCAGTTTAGAGGGTTGCACCATTTGGACCTGTACTGTACTTTAATTATTGAAGCGTGGCATAAATTAAACTTTCAGTTTGATTGCAGATATCTGGAACTATGAAATGAATGCATAATTGGTTAAGCTTTTATTGTATTGAATTTTAGATATGTAACTGAATCTAAATATCCTTCAATTGTTTTTCTGAGTATATTAGCTCTCCCATGAGCCCTCGGCTCAGATGAGCTAAAAACGAACAGCCGCACGTCGATCCGTGACGTCATCGTTATGTTAAAATGCCGTCACCATGTCACCTCACAGCGTATTCAGGATTTTCTGGAATCCTTTTTCATGTTCTTTCCAATAAAAAATGCGATACGTAATGGTTATCAAGAAAAAAAAAATCCATTATTCTTTTGAGGATGGGATAGAAAACTACGCCCCTCGCAATCACCGTTGGTCACCACTCAGCAAGCCTCGTGATGCCAATCGGTTATCCCCAGGACGAATTTTTCTATCCCACCCTTAGCTTCATGACAGATTCTAATAGTCCTTGACACGAGAAAACCTGTCTATTGTTTAAGATTTGGTCCAAAATGGCAATTTCTCTGTATAAAGCCTATTTTGTCGGCCCTATTTGTTACCATAGCAACAGTTAAAGTTTAATAAATGCCAGACTTTTACTCTAGGGTTACTCTTCTAATTCAATCAGAAGGAATTGGTGAAAAGCAGTTTCCAGGTCTTGGCTCCAGAAGGGTCCAAATTAGCCATTAGCTCTTTGACAGGTAACCATAGAAATAACAAACAAATAACAAAGACAACTTATCAAACTGTACATATATGCGGGCTTGTCTGTTAGTCTGTGCCTGTGTTGATCTCTAACAACAAATTCAGGTATTCTCGCGATAAGGTCCAAATGAAAGTTGATATGTTATTTCAGGATGCAACAAAAATGTGTTTGCACTGGTAAATGATAGTGACTGATCCCGGGGGGGGGGGGGGGGGGGGAGGGTACTCCCATTTTTCTTCATACGTACGCTTGGACCCATCATCTACTGTTTGCTTAAAAAAGTATTAGGAATACCAAGCACCCAAAAAACTATTTGAAAGTTTAACAACCCTAAACAATGTCCTCTTGACCTTAAGAATAGACCCTAAAATGCATAGAAATGACCCCAAAAACTGGTCCAATTATGTTATGATCCCAAAACAATATCCACAAAACCAACATAACAAAAATATTTTATTCTGAAAACCCCCAAAAATACTGAAATCCAAAATGTTAAACCCCAAAAAAATGGTCGGAGCCTACGTTCATATGAAAATATCAGAGTATCCCCTTGATACTGACCCACTTTTCAGATCTCTGCTAATTGGTTTTCCACCAGAAGATTAAGCTTATGAGATTTGATATAGGATTCAACAGATGAAATTTGAATGTAAATGACACAAAATGGAACTACATAAACATGTGCGGATCCAGCGGGAGGGGAGGGGGTAGGGAGTCCGGACCCCCCCCCCCTAATAATCACAAAAATAAAGGGTCTCTAAGCAATACAGGTCCGGATCCCCTGAAAAATCACAAAGCTACCAAGCCAGCATTCAATTTTTGGTCAGTATCGGCACGCCAGCGAAACGCCATTCAAATGGCGTTTCGCTGGCGAGCCGATGATCGTCCGCTTATAGTGGTATTTGCTTGGATCGACTCTCCCCTCTAAAAAAAAAATGTCAAAGGTGGACCCCCTCTGACAAAGCTTTCTGGATCCGCGCATGATCACTGTTATGTATTAGATTCCATGGCCCACTTGGAATCGAACTAATGTTCCTACTGTAGTTATTACGTAATAGGTGCGCGCGCACGTTTACACCCGAATGGCTGCAGTTGCAACTTTTGTTGGTTGCCAAGTAAACAAAGTGAATAGCCTTGCATGCCCCCTTTCAATTCTTCATTGCAGAAAAAAATGATGTTCAAATACTGCACAGCCAACTCTAATGAACAATTACGAATAAGTAGGACAGGGAGTATTTATTTTCTTAAACAAATTATTTTGAGGCTACTGATAGAATTTGAACCCATGTTGTTAGATAGGGCTAGAGGAGGGAACCATACAATCTACTAGAGTAACGGTGTAGTAGGACAAAAGTAGCGACTATCAATGTTCGAATCAAACTTTAGTTAACATAGTAGGAACTAAAGTTCGATTCGAAGTGCGCTCATAACATCTCTATGGATGCTAAACCAGTTGTTAGAAGTTCATTCTGCTTCCTCTGTTATCTATTTCTTTGTAGTGTCGACAAGGTTAGCTTTTAAAAAACCTTAAAACCATCGCGTGGCGTTTTACAGTTATTAAAGAAGAACTTTTATAGTGTTTTATTATTGCATTTGCTGAAGCCACTCTTTTCATTGTTTCATGGGCTTCAAGCTCTGAGTATTTTTGTTTTTTGTTTTAGTTAACGATTTGTACATAGGTGATCCATTGGAAGCAAAAAAAAGACAGGAAATATGCATATTCCAGTAAGACTCTGCTCATGAACACACTGAATAATTGTAGAGTTAACCCCCTCCCCCGCAGTATGTATTAGGTCATTCAACCGTATTCCTCAATCGAAGTCAATGCACATAATGCCTAGTGGGCATATTGAAACTAACCCATCTACATCTAGATATTTCGTCACATTTAGTCTAGAATATCCGCGGGCCAATGTTTGATCGGGATTCTCGCTCAGTGGTAAGGCCTCTAATAGGCCTTTTCGCTTTAAGAAGCGATCCAGTATCCAAAGTATATCAACATCGCTCACGCAATGATGGAATTTTGGAAGTCACTTGGTCGACGGGGAGTCGGAGAAAGAACCTTTAAAAGCCACTGCTGTTGGGGAGTTAACACCTGATCCATTTCCGCAACTTGCTAATGGAACAGGCCCGAATCGAACACACGCCCAATAGAAGTTTACTAACGTATATAACCAGCGCTGACGCGCTGGTGAATTATGGTGTACATTTAGGTACTGTCCTACCAGCCAAGAGTGACAGGGACTTCATGTTTTGTTTACAAAGTTATCAGGGACTTATAATCGATAGATCAATTGTGTATTAATCCTATCCTAGTGTAAAAGCGGCGCCTCATGAATGCGTAAATAGGACTAGTCAACCTTAGGCATATGTAAAAGCTGAAAAAGAGGCGTGGTTTTATTCAAAAGTAACTGTATCATCTTGTGCCACCACCTCAGTCATTATTAGTCCTTAAAACGCCAGCAAAATAACTGCATCTAAAAATGTCTATTTAACATAAGCAGGGAGGCAAACATTGTGGACCCAGATCAGACTGCTCCTGCAGGAGCAGTCTGTGTTGGATTCACACTAAAATATATAGTTTAGTGGACGATAAAAAACATACATTTTCTGATTATGCGCTTTAAGGGTTAATAAATGTGAGTTCAGTGTGTATACGGTTAGGATTTTCATGAAATGCATGCACGTTTGCACGGATCAAAAAGCTTATTTCTCTTTACCAAATTATAAATAAAACCCGAGTTCCCTTCCTTAGCAGATGAAATAACCGAACCACACCCAGATATGAATATTAAAGTTGCCAACTTTACAGTAAGCGAAAAGTCAAGTAATACCAGATATAGATGAAGGCCAAAGTCTGAACCGAGATAAAGAGATGTAACCACTGTGCTTTTGTCCAATAGGATATTGAAGGTTTATCTCCCTAGTGAAAGCTGTTGGTAATATTTTCTTGTCGGTATTGATATACTTGAGCCTCAAAGCGCCAGCAAGCACTGCAACTGAAAGAGGTGACGGCTAATTTCGTCCGCTCACAGTACTCAGTCATATAATTGTCATGCGAGAGAAATATCAAACAATGTGGACCCAGACCCAGATCTAGCTGCTCCCACAGGAGCGGCGCGAACATCGAGACAGTTAAAACACGTCAACAGATGGCAATAGCCGATGACAATAGTAGGTATTGGTGTGTTTTAAAATCTTTGGACATAAAAAACTGGTGGTTAATCTACTGCGTGTCAGTGCGTCCATTCTTATAATGGTTGCATTGATTCCTAACTAACGCTTGCTACTATTTTTATACCTACATAGTTTTATTACGTTAATAAATAACGTTATCAACACACTAAATACAAGTCGCAACTGATCAAGGACTTTTTAGTCTGAAAATGCATATTTTGACGTCGTGTCTGAGAGTGAAATAACGCCATGCATTAAAATCGATAAACCTCTAGTGGTTTACAGATTTTTGGGTAACGTAACGTGTATAAAATGGCGTCCATAACAACGTTGCTTACATAATGATATTTTACGTCAAAAATGAGATTTTAAAGTAATTTAGATGACACTTGATAAATAGAATCTAACATTCGTGCTTCTGTATTATTTAATTTATCAAATTCGTTGCGAAAAGGTGACAAAATGATCAGCAAGTCTCGCATTTTATCACTTTTTTCTCAACTCGTTTAATAGATTCAATAACACATGGTAATTCATTGATTATATATTATATTCAAGCAATTGTGTCGATCAATAAATAAACAAAAACTAAATAAAGTTGAAACAAGAAATGTCACAGTCACGTGACGAATGCCCAAAAGGAATTGGTCTAGCATAAGACACATTTGAGGAAAGTTAGCTGTAAGATAGGAGATATGCTCCAGACACAAAAAACCTAGAAATGAGACCAGAAGTCAATGTCAAAGTCAAAGTGACCCAAAATGATATGCACCACTCCGCCATCCCAAGAGGAATCAACACACCAAATTTGGGATTCTTACATCAAATAATATAGGATATGCTCCAGACACGATAATACTAGGAACTAGGTCAAACTCACAGTGACCTAAAACTGGTATGCGACAAATCAGCATCCAAATGTGTATCCATACAGCAAATTTTGGATTCCCATCTCAAACAATATTAGAGATATGTTCTGGACACGATTATTCTACAAATTAGGTTAGAGGTCAAGGTCAAAGCAACCCAAAAATGGTATGTGACACTCCGCCATCCAAAGTTGCATCCACACACCAAATTTGGGATTCCTAGCATTAATAATATAAGACACCATTTTTCTAAAAACTAGGTCACAGGTCAAGGTCACAGTGACCTGTAAATGGTACAAGACACTCCACTATACCAAGATGTATTCACACGCCAAGTTTTGGATTCCTATCTCAAATAATATAAGACATATGCTCTTACACAATAATTATTAAAATGATATGCACCAGACTCAATGCATTTTCTAGAAACTAGGTCAGAGGTTAAGTTCAAGGTGACAGTGACCCAATTATGGTACGCGACACTTCGTAATCCCATGATGCATCTACACAGCAAATTTGAGATTCCTACCTCAAATAATATAAGAGGTATGCTCCGGACACGATTATTCTTAAAACTAGGTCAGAGGTCAAGGTCACAGTGACCTGAAAATGGTATGCGACACTTCGTTATCTCAAGATGCATCTACACCCCAAATTTGAAAATCCTATCTCAAAGAATATAGGAGATATGCACCGGACATGAAGCGGGACTGACGGACGGACAGTGTGATTACTATATGCCTCCCAAAGTTCCTTTGGGGGCATAAAAAAGTACGGTGACTGGTTTTGAACTCGCAACCTCCAAGACAGTGTACAAGCCATTCATCCACTATGCTAGGATATCTCCATGTTCTTGATTTAGGGAGTTGAAAATAACTTTGTTATTGGTAAGTTGTCATAGGCACCAGATTGGTGCTTTTCTGTAGATGATTTCGGATCTCTCAGTATTTACCTGTATACAAATCTTCACTATTTCAATGACAGTCACACCCTAATGCTTTTAAACCATTTATAGTTAGGTTTGTATTATACTCAATGTACCTTAGGTTTTAAAGCGCCTTATGCGAGGGACCTATTCATACATAATTGCCTGTCCTAAAAGATTAATTCCTTGACCGTCAAATAGTCAAATATGTCCTAAGTACTATGCACCAATGCATCCTTTGTAACATGCGGGCACTACACTTACAACCAAGCACAAATGCATGCCTCGTTGCACTTACGCCCTAGCTATAGATGGAATAAGTTATATACTTTTTCAAAATGGTATTATATAGTATACTAAGAAAAAAAAAATTGAAGGATATTAAAATTATTTTGACTTTATAACAGTTGAGAAAATAATTTCCATACAAGGCATTTCCGTATATTAGTCTAATCAGTAGAACTCATAAGGTTGAACAAATTGCAACAGAATTTTTTCAGCAATCCTGCGACTGTTTGGGTTATCTTGAGCAACATACTAAAAGTTGCAAGTCCTATCTTGTGGGGAAGAATATATATTTTTGACTTAAAAAGGATCACTTTTATGCTTAAAGTGGCCATTGGAGATTATTGATTAGTCGTTTGGACACCTCTTCTAAAGTTGTTTTAAGTCCTTTATGCTTTGATTATAGAATTTAACTTGATCATATGAGTATTACACATTATAAAAACCATATCAAACCATATAAAATTAGCCGAAATGTTAAATATCAGGGGTTGAATTACCCCACCCACCATATTACAATTATATTAAGATTAGAAACATAATAGTTCTGTTTACTTTTCATCTACAACATATAAGTATTATTCTAACAGTGTTGAGGTTTTTGTGATTGAACTTTAAATGACCTAACAACATACCATATGGTATTACAAATATATACGTTACTTACTTTCAGATGTATTACTATTTAATGCAGTACTATCTTTAGACCATAGGTTGCCAAAATACCTCTTAGGAATTAGGTTTGTAGACTGTTATTTTCTAAAACCACATTATACTAGTCACATAGTAAAGTATATTAGCTCTTTAGTGGTCGGGGCGTTACCCTGTAATAGCAACATTCACTACGTTACCCTAAACTAATAGGAAATCCTATATTGTTATTATATTAAATTATTCCTTATTATTACATATCAATATTATCTTTTAATTGAAAGCAATGATTAGCAATATATAATTTACTTAATCTAGACACCTGTGATTACAGTTATATACGTTATTTTCGATGAAATACAATACTTTAATGCAATAACAGCACTATATGAGTTTACACTACTAATATATGTAAATTACTGTCATTGGAGTGCCCAGAAAGGAGAGAAATGATGAGTATTGTATTATTTGACAAAACAAGTAACTAAGAATAAAACCCAACAAAGCATTACTGATAAAAAGGAAGAAACTTGAACCTAAATCACATTAAACGCCATTTCAAGTCGGAGTGTTTTATCAAATATATAAACATCATTTTTGAAACTACTTATATTTTATGATCAAATTATGTTTCTTAAATGCTTACATGATATCTTTTTATCTCTCTGAAACCTTTGTGTTTCCTTCTTTTTGTATTTGGAATGATATATACAGAATATTTTAACTGGCTACAGCTTAAGTTATATGAAACATTGATATAAAACAATTGTAGTTCATAACCCAGTGTTGAGCAATGAAGGAGCAGGCGAGGCGGTGAAAATGTGTAGTTAGACACAACAGAACCTTTGCTGCTCCTATACACAAAGTAAGTGTGTAAATGAAGACACAGGCCAAATTTTAGAACGCTATCTCTGCTGCATCAGTATGGGTGATTAAAGATGCATTTGTCATGTGCAATAAGAACCAAAATCTCTTGTGCTGCTTCAAATTTTCATTTGAGCTTGTATAAATTACATAAAAAGCGTTCAACATTATATTTCTCATCTAAAAGTAACGAAATTCATACTTTTACTACTGTCAAAGAACAAATCGACATGGTATGGAATATTTGATATACTATATCATACACACATAACACAAATGAAAATAGAAACACTGCTTTATCAACCTCTGAGATTTCTAAACACCTTAATATAATATACAAGTAAAAGAAATATGATTGAACAAAAGCATGGCAAATACGATAAGTATATATACTTTCATTAAGTTCATGTGCACTTTCTAGACATTACATGTAAATATTAAGTGAGTATGATCAGGAAATACCACAATCACAAACCGCAGACAACCCCGTGACACCGCGAGGAAGAGCCGCTCAACCATCACAAGACACCTCCATTAAGACAAATTAAGCAAAGCAACCAGCTCTATCTTCCCCATCAAGATGATTGCACTACTAGAATGGACATAAACTAACGTACAACAAAACATAGAACAATTACAGACTCCCACAATGGGAGTAACAATAAACAAAAAGTCAACAACAACAGAACCACCGCCTTAGAACGGACAGCAGCCTAAGCCACCAGGGGGCTTTGCTATCAAGTATTCCATTTACAAGATTCCTGTAATAATTTGGCCATACCACATTCTGTATAGTGGAAATTAGCATCAGCTATATAAGCATTGTTTGCTAAATCTAAGTAAGATCTCATGACTGCACGTTTTTAAACATTTAACTTTTCCATCTAACATTATGAAAGAACATTGTAAACTCTATTTGACATTAACAACTTGAATGTCATCAGGTATAATTCAGCCTGGTAATTCTGACTGATAAAGTTTTAAAGATTTCAATTGGTATCGTAAATAACAATCAACCTGTTTTCTTGAATATGATCATATCAAATGGGACCATTGCCATTTTGTAAAACTAATCATTATACCTGATTTTCCACATTTTCCCATTTTTAGGCAAATGTTTTCTTCTAAATAAAACATCTCCTTATAAAGTGTTATTAATTAAGCAAGTGATCAGAAGTACTAAGTTGGTGTGATATGCACCTTCATTAATTAAACAATGGAAGGTATGCTGAAAATAAACTAAAATCATTTTAAAAGCTAAAACAAGTAATGTGCCACCCTCTGCATACGCATAAAGATGTCAGTATACAATTTGATTTTTGAGACAGTCTCTTTAAAATAACTGATTACAGACACATTTAATGCATAATATTTAATGTAACATATATCAAAGTTTATTCTAACAACTCTTAGATGCTTGATTCTATCTGGAATGTAAGCAAAGGAAAATTATATGCTACCACCTCCCTAAAACAATTAGTAATTAGCAGCTTTTTTACTTAAATTGACCTTGATATACAAGGAAATAGCCTATAATCTGTTACTGACTATGTTTGTTTAATGTGAACAACAATAAACTGGGTACACAAAAATATTTTTTTAAAATAACTGATTAGATTTTTTTCAATTAAGTTATTTTTTCAGATAAATATTACAAAAATCTACATCAACACATATATTAGATTTTCAGGACCAATTGTATACTGTCTTTAACAGTTTGGACAAACTTAGGTGGTTCTTATGATATATTTTAAAAGGTTATATATGTTACTTTGATATATTTGACAGAAAATGGGAATGTATTTTTCTATTGTTATTAAAAAACTATCCTTTTAAATGAATATTTTGTAGATAAAAAACGTTCAAAAGTTTACTATTTCACAAATGTAAATGTGTGTAGATATATATCGACTTTAGTGTATACATATAGTTTCTTAAGAATAACTGATAATTATTTTAGGACAAACTGGTATCTTGTTAAAAATTTACACAAAAAAAGTTTTGAAATGAAATAAAATACCATATGATCTATAAGATAAGGTATTTAGCAGTATAGATAGCAAATTTCAAAGTTTGTATTGTATGTTACATATTTCCGTACAAGCAACAAAATGCTACTTTACACCAGAAACGTTGTTATGTATAGCTTTTTAATAGTGTTATCCATCAAATGCTCATATATGGGTTTTAAAAGTTAACAGATAGCATAACATGATAATTTCAAAGTGAAAAGGTTCTTACTATATTCAACATTTAATTTGGGATCATCATATATTCAACAGCTTAAAGTATTTATGAAATAAACAAACTGCTTGCAGTTTTGAAATAGTCAGTTAATTGTCGATGAGGAATGTGGTATCTGAACCCCAAGAACTCATTATAAAGCTTATCAAATGAAACTATTGAACACATTATCAATGATTTCATAAGGTGTAGTTAGGAATGTAACGTAAATGTCATAAATAACATAAAGTTGTGTTTCTGGAAGCAAACAATTTATTTTGATGCTTGTTTAGGCCTCAAAGTAAGCTGTCGGTAGTAAGGAAAGACTGTATGCATCAGCTGGACACCACCTGGATACCATTTCTTATTTAAATGTAGCAATTTAGTTTTAAAAGTTAAAAAATGGGGTAGGTGTATAAAACGTATCCTCCTGAAAAACTGCTACCACAATTTGACCGTACAGTGTGTCTAGAAATATTGTAGAAGGCTAGTCTTAACTAATAAAGTCAAACCTTTTCTGGCAGGAAAATTGTGCCAATCGAATTTTCAAATATTTAGCTCCTGGACTAGTAGTGAGTCTGATCGATAATCTGACTTTTAAATGTACGGACAGCAATAAAGGGGATGTGAGTTTTAATTTTAATAAGGATACATACTTTCATAAAGATAATTCTCTCCCTGCCACTGATTTTTAGTTACTGATGACAGTACATGGTGTTCACTAAGTACTGGTAAACGACTTGTGGACCGGAGCAATGATAACTGACCATCATGGTAAGATGGAGAAAATAACCTTGTTGAAAGCGACATCGTCCAATCACAGCGACAACAACAACTACTACAACAACAACTGGTATATTTATTGTGAGAGTCACTATGGGTTATCAGCTTGTTATGAATGTTAGAATAATACTAATATATTGTAATAGAAATGTTAACAGAACTATTATGTTTCTAATCTTAATATATTGGTGGGTGGGGTAATTCAACCTTTGATTTTTAACATTTCGGCTCATTTTATATGCTTTCATATGTGTTTAATAACATGTGTATAATGTGTATTACTCACACAATCAAATCAAATTCTATAATCAAAGCATAAAGGACTTAAAACAACTGCAGAAGAAGTGACCCATTGAATAAAAAAAGATCTTCAATGGCCACTTTAAGCATAAAAATGATCATTTTAAGTCGAAAATATGAACACTTCCCCACAAGATAGGACTTGCAACTTTCAGTATGTGATCAAAGGCATATTAATATAGCAAATAAAACTAATAGCATTTCTGTTGCAATTAGTTCAAGGTTAGCCTATTTTTGAAGCCCCACCAACTAGTCTATATGATAGAACTACCAATATGCAATTCAGCAGGATGCAAAATAAAATTTATGGGTCATTGATTACGATACAGTACCACACCAAATGTACCAACTCTCTTTACCCAAAGTTCACAAGCAAAAAATTAGCGTTTATATTTTTATGCTGCAAACTTTACCTGGTCATTACTTATGTTCTAATTCTGACCACAGACAAGTGTTCACACCCATTTATCATTAATTGCACCTAATAACGTGACAACTTCTTCACCGAAATTGCACAGATATGGCATACCCCAGCCAATATGACAACAAATTGGAAGAAAAACACTAACAAAAATTACAAAATTAGGTGTCATACCTTTGGCTGAGAGCCAGCAATGATTTTGGAGCCAGCCATTACGGAATACAAACGATAAAATTGGGTTTCAATCTTTTTTGAATGCTTGTGACTTTTCAGCATAGAGGGTTATTCCATTTGGACATGCACTGTACTTTAATCAATGAGGCGTGACTTAAATCAAACATTCAGTTTGATTGCAGATATCTGGAACTACGAAATGCATGCATAATTAGTCTAGTTTTTATTGTATTAAATGTTAGAAATGGAACTGAATCGAAATATCCTTCAATTGTTTTTCTGAGTATATTAATATATTTGATATATATTTGCAGGTATTGTTTTATTAGGTTGAAGGATTTACATTTTTCATGATGAAATTACATAGTATTAATATTTTATATATACGTATTTGCAGGATCCATCTATACTTGTACTATATTAAAATCTTCAACTCCAGATCATCATTCATTTGTATGTTGAATCCAACGAAGAACCCCGTAGGGATTAATTACTAAGGACGACAATGGCTCCCATCGTAAATAACCCACCCTAGACCCCCGCAGTAATTCCCCGAGTCTCATTAGAAATGATTCTCTATGGCCTGGAACTTCGGGGACGAAGTCCAATTTGGTGGGGGAGAGTGTCACCGGGCTAGGTAGAAACCGGCTTTTACAGTGACGTGTTAGTGTTTGCCTGTAATTCCAGCGACCTGGGTTCGATTCCCAGCTGGGGCAGGTAAAATATTTTCTCTCTACGACAATTAATGCAATCATGAAAAAGTATAGAATTTATTCCATCTATTGATAGGGCGTAAGTGCCTTATGTTGATCTTTTCTCTCTAAGCAGAACAGAAATAAGAGATCAAAGCATGCACCATTTGTTTGTTCAGAAAATGCAGAAATATCCAACTGACGTCAGCGTATCTGAAAACTGTATTGGTCCGCATTTGTAACAATCAATGTTTTTTATAAGTAATATTTTCCTAGCCTGACTGGAACGAAATATTATGACTGATAACTCTGGTAAGCAGTTGCATTTAATAAGTCCCATTTTCTGCCTATTTGTGGTCACTTTAATACCTATAAAACTAGCACATGCAACTGCACAGTACCATGAAAGCCAGACCAAAACGGTAGCATTTGCATCTACCACAGCATTCGGAATTGCATCCACACTTGGTAAGCTGCTGGCAGCTCTTTGTAATCGGCGGATACTGTCAAAAATCTGCCACAAATCTCCTTTCTAACTCCAAAATAGTAAGTGAGTATGATCAGGAAATACCACAATCACAAACTGCAGACTACCCCGTGGCACAGCGAGGAAGAGCCGCTCAACCATCACGAGACACCAGGAAGACAAATTAAGCAAAGCAATCAGTTGGATGTAATCTGCGTTTCTGGTTGGCTTATTGTTGACCCACTCCAGCTACACACCAGCCTAGTAGCATGCTTCATATGCTGGTTCACGCTTCCCTGGCTGATGGAATGGTTTCGCGAGGCCTCTGCTTCTGAGCAAACATGTCCAATCTCACGTCATCTACACTTTCAGCTGTAATGGACTGGTTATACGTCATGACCACAAACTTCTGTTTGCACAAGTCCTGCATTTCTCCATCATCTACTACAAGTGGATACTGACTGAGTTTCCTGAAGTCTCAGGAGGTAGGTTTGACAAGCAGACCTCGTCCTTTTCCCACATAACTCTGAAACAACATTGCATTCAGTGAATGTATGGAAGAAGAGCATGCATTTACTCGTTTCTACAAGACGGTCATTTAATTTATTTGCAGGAATTCATCTCATGTTCTTTCCCAGGCCAAAAGCAACACAAAACTGCAGGCCTAGCTCCTGAATCACATGTAGTATATTGACTGTGATATCGACAACATTGCTGTGATCATTTTGATTTAATTGATGCCTGTTTCTGTTGCTATCTGACATACATCCCTTGTCATCCTACACCTCATCTCTGTCATTTTATTGACCTGGTTTCAGCTTTCAGACTAGATGGCAGATAGACATCAAATACAATGTCTGTTCTCTTGTACTTTGTAGAGTGTGCCTTTATTGTAGGAAGGACATCTATCATTGCATACTCCAGGAAACTCTTTGCATGTCTCTGTGGTAAACAGTTAGTCAACACTGCACCATCAGTACTGATTGTTTCCCCAAGGAATCATGAATTTGCTTGTAAGACTGGTACTGATGTGAGGGTGTGTTCTCATGATGGAAAATCTCCTTCAAGACACTCTCTCTGCTCTGGTACATGTTTGATATGTACAATTCAGAGATAAGTCAAATAAAACATGATTTTAAATAAAAGCAATTAGATTCTGTTAAAAAGATGTATTTGTCTTTAAAATGTCATAATACTATCAATATGTATATCTTGAAATAACTGTTTCATGTCGTCAACATGGAAGCAACTATTTCTTACTTGTGCAAAGTTGTCGCATTCCAAAAGGAAGTGACGTACAGTGAATTGTGCGTTGCAACCAACACATTGTGGCTGTGCTTCACCTTGCAGTAAATATGAATGAGTGAATCTTGTATGAACTTAATAGAGTCGAGCTAAAACGACTTCTTCTCTTCTAATGTTTGGAACAACTGATTGATATTCACTAATAGTTGGTTTTATGTCAAGAAGTTTATTTCCAATGCTGTTATTCCATGAAGTTTGCCATTCTTCTAAGATATATTTATTGATAGATGGCTTAAAATTAGAAAATGGAATCTTAAAAGAAGTTGGTTCTAATGAAAGCGATGTTTTTGCTTGCTGATCTACCATCTCATTCCCTTGGATACATATCTGACTACGAATCCAACAGAGAACAATTTCTTTACTAGCTAAAAGCTCGTGGCATTTTTCTAAAAGTTTCTGAATCAGCGGATTCTTTGAACTGGTATGGTTCATAGCTTTCAATTCAGACGAGTCAGAAAATATAATAAATTTATTGTTAGCATCACAAGTGCTAATGAAATCTAAAGCTAGATCGACTGCTTTGGCTTCAGCAGTGAAAATTGATGAATCGTCAGGTATACGTTGCATATTACTATGGTTGTCTGATATAACAGCACAACCAACCTTTGAGTCTTCTTTTGACCCATCAGTATAAACTTCTTGATAATTCTTATAACGACTTTGCAGCCGTCTAAAATCATCTTTTAATATGTGTGGATTTGATTCAGATTTCCCGGAATGTAAATGGAAAAGTATTTCAGGTTGTTTCAAATACCAAGCTGGAATATTTGGTGTAAAATGTTTTCAACATTTTGTGGTTTTATATTGGCAGCTTCTAAGAGTGGTAAAATTCTGATGCCAAATGATTTAATAGCTTTAGGTTTTTGCTCAATAAATCAACATAGTTTGGTGGGAATGTAACTTCATGAGCAGGATTTGATGGGTTAGCAGCAAGTCTTATAGCATATTGCATAGAGAGTTTTTCTCTTCGTGAGAATAGTGATGGTTCGTCTGCTTCCACATAGAGACTAGCAACAGGAGAAGTTCTAAAAGCTCCTAAAGCTAACCTAAGTCCTTGATTATGTATAGTATCAAGCATTTGAAGATATGATTTTCGTGCAGAGCCATATATAATACAGCCATAGTCTAGTTTTGACCGGACTAGAGACCGATAAAGCTTGAGAAGTGTAGTTCGGTCTGCACCCCAAGAAGTATGGGAGAGCACCTTTAAAAGATTCAATGCTTTTAAACTTTTAGCTTTGAGATATTTAATATGAGGAATAAAACTGAGTTTTCTATCAAATACAATGCCAAGGAATTTAGAATAGATGATCCATATTAGGGTCATATCAGGAGTCAATGTGCGTAATTATCATTATTGTTAAACATAAGGCGACAACTTTAGTGATACTATGCCTCATATTTTCTCAGAGTTTCTCCAATGCAACCGCTGTCATCAAGTCTGGCTAGCTCAAGAACAATCGGCATCTTGTTGATTGTGTAAAACAGGGGAATATTAACGACAATCATTGTGTAGCAATCATTATCTTGTGTGTGCTGTCTATGTGGGTGCTTTAGATCTTCATCATTTTTTCTGTCAAAGACAACACTTGCTCCAGTCAGTCCAGAATTTAGATGGTTCTGGTTCTCTGTTTGCCATCTTGGTGATTGGTTAACAAATTGTCAAATTATGATACCTGTATGTATTCAGCAAATCGATGTCAAGGTGTTATCCTTTTACCATCTTAATCACAATAACGCACAATGGGATCCGACAAGGTTCGATAATAAATATTTATTACCAACATCGTCCTGACATGACTGAAGCATTGCTGCATAGGACGTAAAGCATCTCAACAAACAAAAAAAGTGCCCAATCGTCCATCGAGTATCATTTAAGCCCTGTGTTATCTGTACACCATCCAGGTAACTACATTGAAAACAATGTAAAGCCCCGTTACCCTTGGCTCGGCTCTACCACGCTGGCAAACCCTGTCTGGGCTATCTAACTAAACATCTAGTTTGAACTATACTCAAACAAAAAAGAAACGTCCAATTTTTATGGTATTGTATCTTTCGATCCAGTTAAGATGTTGCAATAAAAATAAAACGAAAATGCTTATCAAACGTCCGACACACAAATAATGGTAATTATTTGATTTTATATTTTGATCTTAAAGAGTTATTAAACCTAATATGCACACAGCTTTTTCCATTATCATCAGGAAGTTAACCATCAAAACGTGACACATTTTACGTTAAATGGCAACCAGAAGCATCCGACGATGAAAAAACATCTAAAAATCACAAGTATGGTTATTTAACGAGCGAAATTGCAGTGCCAAATCATTCATTTACGAAATTAACTAAAATTACCTCCCTTTGAATTAAACAAATAACAATTTAAGAACTCTCAAATCTCCTTAACCTTACACCATTTTGAGGCCGTTTTTGTTTTAATTTGTTGTGTCTGTTTATGACAACAGTTTCACTGTAGAGAAAAACAAAAACTATGGCTGATGTCGGGCATCAAAGGTTCACTTAATCTGTGTTTTATACCCCACCCATCACTGCAAAATCATCAGAGAATTACCATTATTGAAAAAAAAAATCAGCAGACGACACAACATGATAAATTACTCATTAGGCAAAGAGTCAATGAATTCATAGAAAAGCAACTCATTTTGTTTCACTTAGCGATAGAGAAGTATATGTAGTTCAATGAAGGAAAAGCCTATTATTTGTCTACTCATTTGGCACGTTGTAGGACCCCTAAAGACCTTTACAAGTGCATGCGTACGTGCGTGCACGCGCGCTTGTGTGTGTGCCAAAGAGAGAGAGAGAGAGAGAGGGGAGGGTGTTATGCGGTAAAGGTTTTGCTGAATCCGCGGATATAGATATTCCCGTAGGTTAAGCCATCGTCACACGAGGGCTTACGACCATGTTGCGACCTGTGAACGACCAGTCACGTAATAAAATCGCAGGTAGATCTTATACGAGCGCGCGACAGGTCTTAGTGATTGGGAACAGCAACATAAGCAAAATAGGCCCCAGAGAGGTCTCTGAGCATTTGCATAGCAGATGTATACAGTCATGTCTTTAAAAACTTTTTGGTGCTTTCAAAACTAGAAAGGATAAAAGTGCAAAAATTAGGTGGAAGACAGTCGCATGTTGGTTTTTCTTGATCGGGAGTGATCGTGCGAGCAAAAAGCATGAAAATGGGCGGGGTGGAGAGTTTTGAATATGTCCAAAAACCTGGGACCGCTATCCAAGATCACGTGTCGTCTCCAAACAGTATCTATAAGGTCCAGCGACGTGTATAGGACCAGTATACGACCAGTCTCAGATCTTTGAGATTGTCAAATGTATATACATGTACAAATGTATGATAATAGGCTGATATCAACCCAGTAAATAAAGCATTTATAAAAATATACCGACACAACTATGCAAATCTCCACTACAACTGTACCAATAGCTTCATGTCTGATATACTTTATTGTAGACAAATGGGCAGTAATAACCTACCAACTATTCTATTCTACATGTAGTTAGAAGTCTTGGACACGTGGTCTATAACGTGGTTTCTCAGCTACTTGTCAAATCGCCGACAGCTAGTTGTGATAAACGGACAGGCATCTGATTGGGCATCTGTACTTGCTGGAGTTCCTCAAGGTTCTATTCTAGGTCCTCTGCTGTTTCTAATTTTTATAAATGACATTGTCAAACACATTGGGTGCTCTATTCGATTATTCGCTAACGACACTAGCTTGTATATTATTGTGGACTGCCTACTTCAAGCAGAACGACTTCTAAACAGGGATCTCAATGCCATTTTGATATGGGCAAACAGTTGGCTTGTAACCTTTAACCCAAGTAAAACATTGTCTATGTTGATTTCTCGGAAAAGAAACTCAGTTTTCCACCCTCCTATATCTATGGATGGAGTTATAATAAGTGAGACCCCTTCGCATAAACATCTTTGACTTACTTTTTCAAAAACTGCAGCTGAGACGAACACATTGTTAACATCTTGGAAAAGGCATGGACTAGGGTAAACCTTCTTAAAGCTCTTAAATTCCGAGTATCTAGGCAATCGTTGAAAAAAAAGTATTTCGCATACGTTCGTCCACTCTTTGAATATAGTGACACTGTGTGGGATAACTGCTCATTAGCATCAAAGAAACTTCTGGATGCTGTCCATATAGAGGCGGCAAGAATCGTTTCAGGTGGGACATAACTTTGTAGTGTAGACAAACTTTTTCAGGAACTTGGTTGGGAACCTCTTCAGATTCGAAGGAATAAGCACAAACTGGTAACTTTTTACAAAATTTTGCATGGACTGACCCCAACTTACCTTTTGGACATCATCCCTCCTCATATTAATGAAACTATTGATTATCCACTAAGAAACGCTGACCATTTCCAAAACTTCAGATCAAATTCAAACTTCTTCCTTGAATCGTTTTTTCCTCTACAATAAGAGCATGGAATAACCTTCCAAATGATATCAAAGAATCTACGTCAGTCTCTGCATTCAAATTTCAGCTAAATAAAAACCTTCCAAAGCCACCAAAATACTTCAATGTTGGTTCGCGACTAGGTCAAGTCCTCAAAGCCAGACCTCAAATGGAATGTAGCGCTTTAAATGCCGACTTATATCGAAAAAATATTGTCAACAGCCCTTCATGTCAATGTGGTGGCTTTGAAAACGCCCAAAACCTATTTTTCACATACCCATTGTACGCAGAAAGTAGAAGAACCCTGTCAATGCGTCTGGACAACTACTCAATTAATCAACTCCTATATGGAATAGAAGACCCAACTCTTCAGGAGAATACAACCTTATTCATAGAGGTACAAACATTTTAACCAGTTGTGGCAGGTTTAATCAACGTAGGGAGCCCACTCATGCCAGAGCTCATTAACTCAAGGGTTACTTGCCTGAAACAGGATGTCAGTCAAACATCCCTCCCTCTCTCTCTCTCTCTCTCTCTCTCTCTCTCTCTCACACACACACTTTCATTTGTATACATATATATTTTGTTCATTCCAATAACACTTGTTGTATTAAACATCATAACACCTTTCGGGAGATGACTTATATAAGCTTACCCTTACTGTCAAATCCCTTTTATTCAGCTGATTTGCTATATTATTTGTGCTATGCTTATTGTATAAAAGAGAATGAATAAAATATGTTTAAACCAAACCAGACTTATATAATGGTAGTGTTCCATGACAAATGGTGTATGTGCTGCGTGTACATCGCAATGTTCAACATCACATTGAGACTGCCATACTAAATGCAGCTAGGAAAGAGATTTTAGTATTTCACAAACGTGAACAGCTACATGTAAGGCGAGTCACGAAAGCTCTGGTGCGGCTGATCTTAGCCGTAGGCGTTCGCCTTTGTGGTAAGAAAAAAGGTGTTTTCAGGACATTTTGTCATCTCGAGGTGTTTTTAAAATGAATTGTTTCATTCAGATTTGTTGATGGGACGTAAAGAACCAAATCAAACATGTAAGGCTAAGATAAGCTTGCACTTTTGACACAAAAAACGTCTGGTCTGGTCTATATCCAATTTGTTTGGCACTTAAATTTCGTTATTGTTGAAAGATTGTGTCAGAAACAGTTCATTTTGAAAACACCTCGAGATGACAAAATGTCCTGAAAAACACCTTTTTTTCTTACCACAAAGGCGAACGCCAAAGGCTAAGATCAGCCGCACCAGAGCTTTCGTGAGTCGGTTTGAAGTATGACGCAGCTGTAGAATCAGATCAAGACATAGATCATGCAGTCCCACTGGATAGTTGAGCGCTAGGTGCATAGATAACAATAGTGCGACTTTCGTGGTGCGGTTCATAGTACAGTTATATCATATTCAGAAAAAAGGAACAACAACCTATGTAGGGAGAGTAATAAGTCAATAGGGGTCGAGGCCATCCTCAGTATATAAAATGTCTGAACTGAAAGAGAGACAAAATCACAAAGCCTTTGGAGTGTTCATGATTTGAAAGTGTAAATTATTACTGAGACCACATGTTAAAGCTCAAGATTACAAAAATCAAGAATCAACTCAAAGAAAAATAAATCTTTACATGCTGGGTAAATTTGTATGACTTTTCAAAAGTGTCGCCTTCTGCTTTTCTTCAAAGTGACCTTTTTCAGAAAAACAAAAAAATCAGGAATACCTTCAGTATCAAACAGTTGGGATCCAGATCAGGTCCAATGTGTGTTGGGCCCTGTTTGCGAGAAACGTCAAGTCTGATCTCTATCCAAAACTGTTTTTGGTTGACACTAGCAGATGAAGAGTTAACAGGCTTCTTCATTTTTGCGGCATTCTATTGGCACTTAATGGGTTCTTCCTTCCGATTAGATGCATTAGTTTTGGGATGGTCCATTAAAAAAAAGAGAGGAGTCACAGCTTATAATTTCCAAATTAAATTACATTTCTTTCTCTGTGGATCCTTTTTTCATACTTGTAGCAAACAATGTAGACCCTGATGAAGTGCGTCATTTCGTCTAGGTCATCACTGTTTGCCAGACGGGACACATTTATACCTAATCAGTGTAAATGGTTCATCAATTATTTTTCGGACAAAAAAATTGTCTGCTCATATGATAACGGTGCTTAATATACTGAAGGACTTTAGAAACGCACCACCGGATGATATGCTAATTTAATGTCAAAATGTAATATTCTAATTATGCGGAAAATAAAATTGACAAGTCCCATCATTTAGCTTGCATGCAATAAGAAAATCGAAACGCTGTGACTTATGATTGCCGTGACGTCGCGACTATTCTGGGACATCCCAAATTTAAAGTCACAGAATATCAATACCTTCTATAATGAGCGCAAAAATATTTTCAAACCGATGTTTTTTCTTGAAAGCACAATGAAAGACCAATTCAAATCACAAGTTTCAGGCCTCTGGTAAAGTCCATTTCGTCTAGGTGACGTCATTATTATTTTTGACGTAGTTGGCTGTTTATATCCTAAGAATCAGGAATAATCAAAATGTTTTAATGCAACAAGATACTCCACAACCCATTGCGTAGAAGACAAAAGTATTGCGACATGTGCGAACGTCATCCGCCTGTTATTGCTGTTTGAAAAATTAAGACTGACGTTAGCAAAGAAACGCTGCGACTGGGAGTGTAATTAAACGATTATATCCGATTATATCCGATTATTTCCGAAACTTTTCTTGTTTTTCGGTTGGTTAAGAAATCTGGCTACCAGCTCAAAGTGTTTGCTTTTGAATTGAACTGATCTCACAGTTGTCAGACGACAATTGTGGAAAAACGCTAACGTCAGTGTTACGTCAGAATGAACCGCATGAGCAATCGAAACTATGGCAAATCATGGTCCATTGTGTTAGCGGATAACAAGTGATAAAGAAAATATTCTCAAATCAACCATGTCGAAGAGACAGTGAATATATAACTGGTGCGTTTCAAAAGTCCTTCAGTATAGTATCCCCCAAAATCGGTCCTTTTATCAATTTTCATAATGTCACAGTCGTATACGTGATATCGTGTAGACTTTTTTGGCTGCAGTATAGATTTTCAAAGATGGCGGACGTGAGAGACAGCAAATTCTGGGTGCACTTTCAATTACAAAATATGACATGTTTATTTACACCCAGCGGCCAGTCATAGACGCTAACACGCTAAGAAAAAACTGGATTTTGTAATTTCATATTCTCTTTGCGTAGTTTGATCTGTTAAGCAAGAATTTGACAGAGAGAAATGAGTTACTTGAAGAGAGTGAAAACGAAGTGGAGACCTGTACGGTTTTCTATTTATTTTGTCTTTCTAACAGCAAATATTTCGATTCGTTCACTATATACCATAAGTACAGTCCTTTAAACTCACCATCTGGTCCTGAAAGCTCAGATAAACTGTCTTGGATGGTGATATGCGAGATTCAAAACATCAGCCTTGATATCGTGTAGACCATGGCTCTTTTCCGTGGTGTATCGTGTAGGCAGAAGCAGTTTTTGTGAATAGTGCGACAGTGAAGACACGGGTAATGGATACCGTGTAGACACATGTTATGGATACTGTGTAGATCCATAAAACTGGCAATCATCATCATGAAGCATTTTTTCTGATTTATATGTAAGCAACCCATTGTTTTTAGAACGCCAATATGTTGAGTCTAGGCGGATTCAAACCCTAATAGACTCAGTTACCTCTAATACTGATCTGAGCATTCGCTGCATTTTAGCTTACACACCTTAAACATAGGCTAAAATGGACATAAACTTATAGCTGGATTTTTAACAAATTTAAAACTTTAGAGTAACCATTCTACATGTATAGGACATCTCAATTTCGAAAGAGTACCACAACACAGGTTTGTTTGAAGAGATAAGAAAACAATTTTGAATGAATTTTAACACCCAAGGTATGGGCCGCCAGATCGTATGTACACTGGTTTATATCAATATGTCATTTTCGACTACAAAAACAAAATTGTCGACCGTGAAATGTTATTGATCACCACAATGTGTATTTTTGTGATAAAAAAGTTGATTTTTTGTTTGTTTGATTTGATTCTTTATGTCCACTCAACAATCTTTCAGTTATGCGGGGCGGGTCTTCCTGGGTTGAACCAGTACTGAGCTAGGATAAAAAAAGTTGATTTTAGCAATCAGAAACGGTTATGGACAGACAAAAATGTTACTATTAGTAACTCTATGTCTGCTTGTATCTACTCTGTTGATAACCTTTACAAGGGGTTTGGACAAAATGAGGTCCAACAAAATATTAGCCTTATTTGTCCTAATATCTGAATTTAAACGAATTATTCATTGATGCTTTACTTGAGTTTTTGAGAAAAGGAATAATTGGAGAATAGCAAATAAAACGATAAGTCATAGATGACTTTACATACTAAATGGGAACATACCATTTGGTGATTCTACATACAGAATATCAAAGTTTTTATGCCTTTGTGGTTTTAAACAAACCAATGTTTATCGTTTCTCCAAATAACCCTGATAATGTGTATAGAAGTCTAACCCCAAGGGTGCGTTTATTTTGCCAGATGGTCATTATGCTACAACTACTCAATGCAGACTAACCCATTGCACCCTGAGGAAGCCACCACATACTATAAATGATAATAATACGTTAAATAAAGTGTCCATACCTAGTAGCGATCCACTTAGTGATTTTGCATACCTAATACCAAGGCGTTAAGGCATGTTGGTTTCAGACAGGAAGACAATTTAAAAGTTCTCTCTAAATAAAACTTTATAAAATATGTGACCCCTGATGTATATCTGTAGCCCCAGGATAATACTATTAACAAACATGATAAAGTAACACTGCGTTATGCTACATACATGTACCCTATATAAAGATTCTATGCCTAGCAGTTTGAGTCAAGAGATTATTTTTATGTTTTGCCTACATAACCTGTGTAAAACATGTGGCCCAAGGGCTGGGCCATTTTTGAACCAGGCGACATTTAGTAAACTAGGTAAAAGTCTACTAGATGATAATTCATATCAAATATCAAGGCTCTTGGCATGTAGTGGTACAGATAAACGCCAATGTAAAGATTGTTGGGTGTGGCCTCTTTGGTCACAGGGCCATAATTTCACTAATAACGTGGTAGAGGTACATTGGCAGATGCGATATACCAAATATCAAAGCTCTAGATACTGAGGTTTCAGATAAAATATATGTGCTATATAAGCCTTTATTATATAACCTGTAAATAGACAGTTTTTGATTGGCCCAGATGCCTATCCACTCGAGTCCATAAAACTACATATCACTTGGGCTGCTGGTTTTTCCCATTCAATATTAGTTACTAAAAATATACTTCATAGAAACTTTCCATAACAGGTGTGCTTTCAGCATGAAACTTGCATGATTTGGTGCAAATACAATTCAGTGAGTGACAGCTGCACGAAATTTACAAGATTTGGTGTTTCATCATATACATGTAATTCAGACTTTGCTGTTGAATATAGTAATTAGCAGAACTCTTAAATGAACAAATGAATTCTTCCTTCTGGATTGATGCAATAAACTTTGAATGGTCCATTGTATAATTCAAGGGGTCACAGGTTTTAATTTTTAAACAAAATTGCAGTTTTTCCTAGAAGATGATTCGTATTAGTAAACAGTGTAGACCCTGATGAAATGCCACATTATGCGGCATTTAATCTTGATCTTCTCTGTCTTCAGTTGTTATTACAAATAAAGTATACATTCATTCCTCTTTTAACTGAATGAAATCAGTTAGTCATCATGTAAACAAAAAAATCAAGACTATCCAAGACATAGTCCATAGCCAAGATTTTGTTGTTGTTGTTGCTTTTGTTTTGTTTAGATAAATTATATAATAAAACAATTATTGACTATTGAGGCATTCGGCATGATGTGATATCAACCTGAGAATACCAATATTGACCTTGGCTCTGCCTCGGTCAATATTGGTACTCTCAGGTCGATATCACATCATAGCCACTGCCTCAATAGTCAATAATTGTATAATGTAGAGCACATGACCCTCAGATTGGGCCGCTTTTTGTCCCTTATCCACAAATTGAACAAGCATTGCAGAGGTACACTAGGTAATACTAGATGCCCAAATATAAGTCTTGTCTGCAGTTTGTGAAATTAGGTAATTCCTGATCATACTCATTTACTATTTTAGAGCTATCTAGGTTTTTTTATAATATTCCTTTTAATCTTATGTGACCTAGACAGGCTACTGACTGTAACCATGCAAGCAACTTATGAAGGAACCATATAATGATCATTTAAGTCAAGTTTGGTCAAAATCCAGCCGTTAGTTTATGTTCATTTTGAGCATATGGCTAAGGTATGTAAGCTAAAATAGAACATGCGTGCAGCGAAGGCTCATATCAGTATGAGAGGTAACCAAGTCTATTATGGTTTGCAATCGCCAAATCAGACAAAATTCTTCATGGTGATGGCCAGTTTTATGGATCTACACGGTATCCTTAAAGGCTGTGTCTACCCTGTCGCATAAATCACAAAAACTACTTGTGTCTGCACGATTCACCACGGAAAAGAGCCGTGGTCTACACGATATGAAGGCTGATATTTTAAAAATCGCATATCACCATCCAAGACGGGTTTTCTGGGCTTTCAGGACTAGAAGGTGAGTTTCAAGGACTGGGCGAATGGTATATCGTAAAAGAATAGCGATATTTGCTGTTAAAAAGACAAAATGACAAATACATCGGTTGGATCTCCACTTCGTTTTCACTTTCTGCAAGTCACTCACTTCTCTCTGTCAAATTCTTGCTTAACAGATCAAACTACGCAAAGAGAATAGGAAAGTCATAAAATCCAATTTTTCCATAGCATGTTAACGTCTATGGCTGGTCGCTGGGTGTAAATAAACAGGCCATATGTGGCAAATGAAAGTGTACTCACGATTTGCTGTCTCTCACGTCCGCCATCTTTGAAAATCTATACTGCAGCCAAAAATATCTACACGATATCACGTATACTACTGTGAATGTGTGTATGAGAGAAGTGAAGTCTCACATATGCGGAGGTTGAAACTTTCGCGGCTCGCCTTTGCGATAAAGATTATTAATTCATGAGCTGAGTCACATGACCGTTCTTATTCATAGAATGCATTTTTCCAAATAGCGTTAACGATAGGCCATAGATAAATTCAGAAGACTGGTCCTTAGTAGTCGTGACAAGTCTTACATCTTCGAGATTCGTGACCTATCGCGCGATTCGGTAATCGCGCGATCTCGTGTGACCAAGGCTTTAGTAAATATCGTAATGGCAAACGCAAATATACCACGTGTATCTATTGAGGTACAAATATGTATATTCACAGGGAAAAACAACTAAGTTATTCTTTTTACAGGGGATTAGGGCTTCAGTTAAAAATAAGTGCTTCCCCCCATAAAATAAGTTTAATTTACGCGTTGCGCGTTTAAATCCACACCTGTAAGTTCAGATTAAAGTTGTTTAAAAAAAAAGAAAACGGGTGTCACTTTAATCCTGGATTCATGATAGATTGTCTGATAAGGCTTTAAGCTGTTACCAAGTTTCTGTCCTTACCTGTTTGCAGGACGTTTAATAGTGGAACTTACATGATGCTCGCTCATGTTTTATAATTGAATAAAAAGCTGTATCGCACGTTATTGACAGTCATGTTTAATCAGCGCAAACCATGTATTAATGCTAATGATGCACAGCTTTTTTGTTGTTGCTTTTTCCTATACTTTACGAATACGTATTCTGGGTTCGTTACAAAAATGTTTTATTACCTTCTGCATGCCATTATTGAACTTTTCGAAAATTCAAGCGAGAAAATGACCTTATGCAATAATGGTTTTTGATACACTAATACCTGCTAGACCCCACAGGGGTCGTCCTAACCCTTGGATTACAGGTTTTGGTTTCAACACCACCCTCGTGTTATAGCAGGTGGCAATGCATGATCTCAATATTGAGTTATCAAACTAGCTGTAAAAAAGAGATGAAATGCGAGGTTTGCCAAGAATTTTGTCACTTTTTCGTGACAAGCTTAATAAATTAAATAATACAGGAGCACGACTGTTAGGTTCTATTTATTGTACGACTCTAAAACTACTTTTAAATCGCGTTTAAAAATTGCGTAGAACTACGCTTTAATACCTGCTAGACCCCACAGGGGTCGTCCTAACCCTTGGATTACAGGTTTTGGTTTCAACACCACCCTCGTGTTATAGCAGGTGGCAATGCATGATCTCAATATTTAGTTATCAAACTAGCTGTAAAAAAGAGATGAAATGCGATGCTTGCCAAGAATTTTTTCACTTTTTTGTGACAAGCTTAATAAATTCAATAATACAGGAGCACGACTGTTAGGTTCTACGAGACATGTTTCATGTTTATTTGAACAGATCTGAATTTGACTTTTTATGGTTGCATATAATCAAAACACACAAATTTGGCTTTGTCATGCATAACGAACGCGTCCCTGGTAAAACCAAATAGAAAAAATGGCAATTTAAAGCATATCCATAACACGGCGGCCTTAAATACATCCCCACCCCCTTTTAACTGATTTAAGAGCTTAAACGGGTGTATCTTCTAAGAAGATGCGTATTTAAGTGTGAAATTGCATTTTTAGTTTAGAGGCACACTTAGTCTATTATTAAAATGAGAAACAGCCTACGTGTGCCTGTTTTTGCTTGGAAACTGGGCTTAATAAGTTCTTCCATACAAGTGCGCAAATGGGTATCTCATGTATAAAATATGTCTTGGAAGAAGTTTGAAAAGCAAATTCTTAAAACGCACAGCCCACACAATTTCTTAGATTTTAAGTATCTATTACCGATAAAACTGGTCACCAAAAATCGCATTTGAGTATTTTGCATACAATTTAGTGTTGCTATGTAAACTGTAAACCCTAAAATTTGATGTTCAAGTCGCTTCCAAAAAGTAAATATCCAACTGGAATGCTTTATTTTCTAACAGAACGTACTTTAATTATCTATGTACAATATATAACAGGTTCCAAGTGAAAAACTTCACAGCTTTTAGAGAAATTGTTCGAGAAAGATTTAGTTCATTTCGTTTCAGACAGCAATTTTAAACGCTTAAAATTTGACTACCCATCTTCAGAGACTGTTTCAAACCAGAAAATAAAAATTAAAGAACTATTTTCTTGATTGCTGTGTACTCCTGGAGATCAGACTAGCCCATGGAAATCAATTATTACCCAAAATAACGAGAAATAAATGAGTAACGGCATTTTCAAATTTGTTCAAATAAACATGAAACACCTCTTGTATTTATTGTAAGACCCTAAAACTACTTTTAAATCGCGTTTAAAAATTGCGTAGAACTACGCTTTGATGTTGACATATAAGTATATGCGAAACCATTACGGACGTCATTACATAGCGTTGCCAAAATTTGTAAAACACTAGTGGTATATCGAACTGAACAAACAAAATAATTAAGTAAACAAGCAATAGGGCCCAGACCAGGGACTTCTTGGTCTCAAGTTGAACATTCTACCACTGAGCCAATGGGTAAAGAAGGGATGATACACGAGTTTGGTTCTTTTCATAAATGCAATTAGTTAATGCTAAGACAAGCATGCATATGTGAACCGCCATATTAGATTATTCACAGCTCGCATAAATATATACAAAATAAGCCTCGGTCAAAAAACTCCCCACTGGCTAGCTAGAAATAGTAAGTAAGTAAAGACTTTATTTTATGAATAATAGCGCAAAGACACGCCCAGCACTCGGCGAGCGCTTTCACAGCATCCAATATGTTGCTCTCGCCAAGCTAAAAAAGGGGAACCCTCGCACCCAGGACGTCATATTTACAAATTCAATGGACGTAAGAAGCACGGTGGCTCAGTTGATAGAGTGTTAAACTAGTGATTGAAGAATTGCTAATTTGTGAATCAACAGAGGCATAGTGTTGTGTCATGGGGCAAGACACTTTATCAGCTTACAGTAATGGTTGAAGACAGGAATTCGTCCAAACATGACTAAAATTGTTAATCGGGAGGTAAAGGATCAACACAAACAAACAAAACAAATGGGCGTAAATCAGAGCATTCCCTGACTAGCCGTCGCAAATACTGAAAGGCATACACTAGAGACGCCATATGACTCTCTTAAAATGGTAACATTAGCAACTTCTTATCTTGAAAAGTTGAGTCATGAAAAAACAGCCTTTGAAACAATTCTGTTTCCATTCATATCTTATAAGTACTTGAACCGCCTCGACGGCGACCAGGATATGTTTCAACCCTTCTTGATCGATGGGGCTTACTCTGGGTTTCATTGGTTGTTGTGGTTTGGAAAACAAACAAAGAATATTTGTACTTATTGACATGCCTGTCAAGGAGCTACGTGCATTAATGGGCTTTTTTGGCCCCCCTCTGAGGCTAAAATATGGAAATTGTTTTTCACCAATTTGTTCTTATTAGTTCATTAATACAATAAGCAAAGTGCAAAAGTCTCAAATTACTTTGACTTTTACGTTGCTATGGTAACAAAATAGCAGCCAAAATAGGCTGAAAACAGGAAATTGACCATTTAAGAGCAAAATTGATAGGTTTGACAGAGAAATTAACATAGAGCACAAACAAATACCAAAAAGATATTTTAACAGAAGATGAGAATTACCACGGCACACAGCATATTAAAATGATTTTTTGGTATTTAGCCGTGCTGATATCTTATTCTTAAAAAATCAGTCTCTAAAAGCCTTAAATTTGGTCCAAAATGGCAATTTCTCTGTTTTAAGCCTATTTTGTTGGCCATTTTTGTAACCATAGCAACGGTAAAATATAAATAAATGCGGAAATTTTACACTTCAGTTATTCTTCTAATAAACCAATCAAAATAATTTGGTGAAAAGCATATTTCAGTTTTTGGCTCTAGAGGGTAGGACTGTAATCGTTAACGACGATATCGATAAAAAAAAGGGGCTGCGATATTCATATCGATACAGAAATTTGAATATCGACACTTATCGATATTGGGACAGGGTCAAGCAAGAATTGCTGTTTTCTTCCTGGAGGCGGTTTCAAACCAAGCTTCTATACTCCAGGACTGTACAGCTGTATGTACCAGACATTTTAAGCTGCTTAAGTGACAGTTATATAAAAGTGTTACCCAATAAAGCAAAAGTTACATGCACCTGTTGAACAATACCCATATTACTTGACTTTTCGCTTACTGTAAAGGCGGCAACTTTAATATTCATATATGGGTGTGGTTCGGCTATTTCATCTGCTAAGGAAGGGAAACCAGGTTCTATTTATAAGGGGCTCTTGCATGGTATGGGAAATTAACATGGGAGTCTGCCCATACTTGGATTTTGAAAATATTATGTTATTTAATTGTCTGAGGTATAACTTTAATATTTATGGTGCGTTTGAGTTTTTATGCAATTACATAGCTAATTTATGACGTCATGAATGGTATCACTATAATACCTTAGGGTACCCAGTTATAATCATTTCTAAAGTAATTGACATATCATGTAACAGGCGGAGAAATATTTTATTAAATAGCTATATCATTGATTAGTTTACTGTTACTTAAAATGGCTTTGTATGTATTAGGATATTGGGTGGGCATTCATTTTTATAGCATGGTACCCCAATTTTCGACTGCATATTTTGTATTCAGTCAAATTTGGAATTAATATTTTTACAGATTGTGGTCTTTGTCAAGATACCATTTCAACATATAAACTAGCCATATATGTTAAAAATATGTAGACAAAATTTCATGAAATTCAAGGACCGGTAACATATTTTTTTAAGTTGATGTAAACACATGGCCCTAATTCATCAAAATGTAAAAAATACAATAATTATGTTTCAGTGTAAACATACTTGAATATTTGCTTAGTTTGAATCATCACGCTAGTACGTTTATTGGTAGAAGTTGATATGTTCAGTGTTTTCCCCTATTATGGATTGGAAACAGAAAAAACAATATTCTTCGATATTAAGTGCCATGATTCTTATTTAATGAAGTGCTTACACAATAATATTAGCCAAAATGATACAATATGTTGACACCTGTACTTAACACATCTAGTTTCTAACATTAAAACTGCATCTAGCCAATGCCACACTTAATATGTAACATTATTAAGAATTTTAATTCATACAGAAGAGAAACCTTATGACAAGTCAGTTCATACAGGAGAAGAACCTTATATCTATGATTTTTATAATTGTAAGACTCATTAATAAACCTGCTACACAAAAATAACCCCCTGTCAAACCTTTTGGTTAAAATCAACCATTTTAGTCACAGATAACTCTTGGCCTCAAAGGCTTTGCTAATTAAATGCTTAAATCTTCTCTGTTCATTCTGTTTTGTGAAATTGATGCTGATTTCCATCAAATAGCAACGTTTCTACTTTAGCTGGCTTTATATTCTAGGCATACAGTTTTGTATCTGGACCTCATTTATTCATGTAGAACATTGTTTTATGATACCTTTGATAAGACTCTGTTACACATTATCCTGGTCACGGCACCAAAATGTGGTTCCTCTAGTTCAGTTGGGATGTAAAGGAAATATTTAGTCTTCTTGTTTTCACATGTTTATTGTTGAGATATTATGTTTCTTAAACAATATCATGCCGGACTTGAGGAAGGGATACACATTGTCTTGGCCCCATAGTGCCATGACACAGGGCCATGACCTTTGGCATTTCTGACCATTGAATCATTTAAAATTGTCTAAACATGTCTTTCTTTAAAAAAAGTGGAAGTGGATTAAAAACAACCTCGTTATGTCGAGTTATTGATTCATTTGAACTAAATAATTAATTTTGCTAAAACTGACCTATACCCATAAGAGGTAGGAAATGACAAAGTTACCGGCTTTAGATTTTCATGATATTTGGCTCAGATCAGCAGTATATATATGGCATGTTTTTGTGATAATATGATATCTTGACAAAGACTAGAACATATCCATCTTTTGAATTGAATGTTGAACGTTTTGTAAATTTTTGAAAAAAAATATTGAAATTTTACAATCACTTCTTCTGAAAACGTAAACCATAATTTATCCAAATGGTTTCGTGGTATTAAAATAATGTCTATGGTATTTTGGATTCAATCTAGATGACAAATAATAGAAATAAACAAAACTATAGATTTAGGACATGGAAATTTAGAGACAGGTACCACCTCAAAGGTGGAGTATGTCAGGGTTGCTTCCTAAGCCTTATTCTTAACTATATAATTCGATAAATACATTTTCATAGTTCGTATATAATGAGTTATTAATATGCAAAGTTTGAAGAAAATCCATGCGTGGGCACAAATGAAAGTACCCCTTTGGTAAAGAGTTGATAAGCTTTTTAAACCGCGCAAACGTGCGTGCATTTCATGAAAATCCTAACCGTATACACACTGAACTCACATTTATTAACCCTTAAAGCGCATAATCACAAAATGTACTTTTTGTCGTCCGCTAAACTATTTGAAGCCTCATAGATGAACAGTGTGAACCCAGATCAGACTGCTCCTATAGGAGCAGTCTGATCTGGGTCCACAATGTTTGCCTCTCTGCTTATGTTAAATAGACATTTTCAGATGCAGTTATTTTGCTGGCGTTTTAAGGACTAAATAATGACTGAGATGGTGGCACAAGATGATACAGTTACTTTTGAATAAAACCACGCCTCCTTTTCAGCTTTTACCTATGCCTAAGGTTGACTATTCCTAATTACGCATTCATGAAGCGCCGCCTTCACAGTAAGCGAAAAGTAAAGTAATACCATAGAGCTGCAACACAACTTACATTATCACATTTTGACAGGTACCATTGGTTTGTATCAATATACCATTCTCGCGAGACCTGACGATACCTCATCTAGATCTCTCGCATATCGCCCTTTGCATTATGGGTAACTAGCGATATTTGGCTAGTCTCGTTCAATTCTCGCACTCCGGTAGTGACAGAATTAATTGTTAAAATAGCAAAAAAGTTATATTTTTGACAGTTTGTCATTTCTCATTTAGTCAATATTTTCTGAATGTAAAGCCCTGAGTCATGCAAGCAGTGATTGCATAATATATTTTTAATAAAAAATGGCGGTTCAATCCCAGTGTGCACCGAGCGAAAGGCGACAGGTTATTTCGTGCTAGCGGACTTCCTGTGCGACAATGATCAATATACAGGAACAATTTTCAAAATGCACAAGTGTATGATAACTTCGGATCCCCAAAAACCAATAAATGGCTAGTGCATAATAGCTAAGCAATTGGATTGGTATAAAGTGGTTTTGAGCCACAGTATTGCCACAGTATTGCAATTAACTGAGCTTGGAACTTTATGTGACCCCTGTTGCCTAACTAGCCAGTTTAACAACAAACTTTATAAAGCGTTTAGCATTCTGGGGCAATAGAAATTGCCATAAGTCAGTCTGGTTAGTGTGTGGTTGGTAGCACATTCAGTGGATCCTGCCTATCATTCAGGAATTTGCAAGTTTGATTCATGTGTTAAAAATTCAGCAAAAATTCTTTCAATTGAGATTTTTTTCAAAAAATAACATTTTCTATGGCCATTCTCTCCCAACTGCTGACATGTCAGATGATGGTAACAGGATGTAAATAAGTACTGCTTAAGTTAAACCTGTTCATGGAAAACCATGGTTAGAATAGCTGACTTTCCCTACTTGACCACATATCTTTACCATGGACGTAAAGTAACAAATCAACCAGATCATACTTGCTGCATGCCTTAAATTTTTAATTAAAAGATAAGAAAAGGCTAGAGCTTTCATAGCTTTAATCACTCATATGCAAAAAGAGCATAAAACAATAATTAGGGTGCATAAAGGTTGCATTGTATACATTTTTAAAAGATTATCAATATATCGATATATCGCGATATTTCCTACCGATATATCGATACGCGAAATAACCAATTAATGACAGCTCTACTAGAGGGGGCCAAATACACCCTTAATGCACGTACCTTTATATTGCAAAGAAAAAACGGTTTAGCGTTGCGTCGCTATGTCAAGAAATGGGCTCTCTATTTGAAATCAGGTGTAAACAGAGGACAGTCTTTGTACCAATGACAAGTTTGGAACTACACGCGCGGATCCAGAAAGTTTTGTCAGAGGGGGCCCAACTTTAACAACGGTTTTTTTTTTATGAGGGCCGATGGTGGCCAAACACTGAATGCTGGCTTGTAAGCTTTAAGGTTCAATCAATATTGCTTAGAAACCCTATATTTGTGTGATTTTTGAGGGGGGTCCGGACCCTCCCCCCTCTGGATCCGCACATGAACTAAAAGGTAGTTTTCAGTCTTTCCAATTGGATCTCAATTTACTTTGGAAAACCAATAATAAAGTTAACCCATAAAGCGCCACCTATAATTTGCAGCAGACGACAATTTCAAATTTTGCCGCTTTTTCAAAAATATCAAACTAGAGGACCTGAAGGTCCTAAGGCGCTAACCTGATCTCCTTATTAATGTTAAAATAGGTCAAGGTCAACTACAGCTTATAATGGAACACATTTTGTTTTACCATATATGGAGGTTGTAGCCATTTTGGTCAAAGGACCTAAACAATCTAATGAATAATCCATCAAACAGCCCAGTGATTTCTGAGGAAAATATGTTTAGATAAATGTGTGGCGGTCCAAACGAGTGGCCTTGGATAAAAGGTTACAGGTCAGCTAGACAGTTGGTACTTAATATAACAAGAAAACTATAACATGAAATATCATGTTATACTGGGGCGTTTTAAGTGGCTCACTAACGTTTCACCCAGTTTAGAGGGCATTAGATATCCACGTAGTGTATGTGTATTGTCTTTTGTTTGTTTTTTTCTTGTTGTTGTTGTTGTTTTTGTATTCACTTGAGAAGCAATTTGGATGGTTTCTAACACATATAAGTAGGCTACATATGTAGATTTTTTTCTTGATTTAAAAATAGATTGATCCTTGAAGTTACTGCAAAAGCACTCAGACAACATATAATTTGCGTACAGAGGGGTTGAGGGTTGGTGCTCAAAAGAACGGTCTCAATGATTCGTTACTACTATTTTCGGTTAAAATGACGGCGTTTTGCCAGGCATATACATGACTGGGGATGCTTGATAGATGGATACCGACAGTCAATATATTACAACACTAATAGCACACTATAAGCAAGTGACTAAATTAGTCTTAATCGCTCCCCTTGTTTAAGAAAAGATTTGTCTTTTTCTTCTGTTTAAAAAAGCAAATGTCCCGAGATAGTGATCATTCGTTTAGAAAACACTAAACTTTGCTACATATTAAAAGTATTAGCTGTGGACAGAAGATTAAAAAAAAATCTCCATTATTCTATATGGAAGCTCGGACCCAGTATCCGAGATGGAAGTGATCATCAGTATTTGGTAAATTTGAACCCAAGAGGCAGTGCTTGCAGTATTTATGAATGGGACTATAAGCTGTGGGTATCATGGTTTCAGAGGAGAAGATTTTTAAGTGTCTCCCCATTAATGGAAGCTAATGACTCCTGTGGCATGGCTAGTTTAGACACCAGTAGCATGGATGTAGGAATGACTGTGTTTTCCCATTATAATTCTATGGGAGGTGTATATGCCAGAGATCGAATCCAATTAACCCAAAAACCACATTGGACCTTTCCCCTTCATTACCAGTAACCTGACGATGCGTTATATTTAATTTGACTAAAAATGGTCTTTTGAAAACATGAACGGAAGATGAGATAACGAAAGTTTGACCATTGATATTCTTATTCCTCCCACTAATAGTCGGCTTGGGTTAGCTAACAATATCGTTACTCAACTGCGCCCGCATTTAGAGTATTGCCCAGTTGATAGAAGGAGGCGAAGGTAGTGAGATCATTCCTAAATGCTCCCATCTACCAATTGTTTGATTGTTAGATCTACAAAATGGCGTAGAGTGAGGTTTTGCCAGTAACGACAACTGCACTTCTTTGAATAAGAAGGAATGAGAATGACTGTAGAAAATATATCATGACCAATTTCAACTTTGGAATGGTGCTGGACTGGAAGAGCGAACCCCATGACAGCCTGGTTGCCAGTCAGCCTCACACACACACACGCACGCACGACTAGTATGCGAGACCCACATCGCTGATACGATAGTGTCAAAATCTTGTGTCAAATTAATTTTGTTTAAAAAAGTGGCTTATCGCGTCAAAATCTTGTGTCAAATTAATTTTGTTTAATAAAGTGGCTTATCGCACTCAAAATGTTGTACAGGAAAGGCTTTCGATCACATGTGAAACTTTGATGACCCAAATTAGAATGCCGCGGGGCTGATCTGATTCCAAATTGTTTGAAAGGGTTATCAGCAGATGACAATGTCATGTAAAGGTTTAACGCAAAGTTAAAATACATCAGTTCAACTTCAACTTGTCATAACCTCTAAAGTGTCAAACAGTTTGGGCCCCTATCAGGTCCGGACAGAATGTGGGGCCTGATCTGGGTCAAAACTGTTTGCAAATGTTATCGGCAGATGACATGTCAGATATTTTAATGCAAAAGGTAAAATACAATGGATTTGATACAGAGTTGTCAGAACCTAAAGAGTTACCTAAAGAGTTCTGACGTGAAAAACAATTTGGATCCTGGTCGGGCCACTATGGTTGTTGTATACATATAGGGATACGGCAGGTAGGTTCGAAATTGACAACTTTTTCTCATATCTAACTTTTGTCACAGCTTCCAGTCCAATCAAACATTGCATGCGCAGATCCAGAGGGGGGAGGGGCAAATGTTGGAGCCCCTCTGAAACCTTGAAAAAATATAATTTTCTTTGAAATAAACCATTGGCATTCTGTAAAATAAGTTCGGGACTAAAGAAACGTTGTCAGAGATTTTCTATGTCAGATGGACCTGGACACCCAGTAAATGCAATCTTAAGGACATATAATTAGCAGAATAAGGTGTGCTCGATTTAAAATGAACTCATATTATGAATTACAATAAAAGAGATAGAAACTATCCCAATATTCTCATTTTCCGATGCATATCAATAGTAGGAGAATACTGCTAAAAATTAGCTTACATGGGATAAATGAAAAAAAAAATAACGAAGCCTTGTGGATTCGAACCTGCGACCATTTAAATTCAAAAGTATAGCTGTGCGACAGTTACCGTCGCAACCGATTGCGCCTAGTATGGTCATCTGTGTGTAACTGTATTCGTAAAGGTATAATAATTTGTTATCGCTTATTCAGCATCTTTCTATTTATAGATCTATCCACGGTTACTAAATTTACCCAATATAACGCATATTCTATCAATCTGTCCGGTCACTGCATCACTATTTTTCACAAGTTATTTTTGTTATTTGATTACAATTTAGCTTCGAAACTTTAGTATACGGGAAATATATATATATGACGAATTGGCAGTGTCCGATATTAGTCACGTAAATCTCTCGTTTCGATTTAGCTGGTTTCCAGCATGCCTTGTATCTATATGGTAATAGGTACCAGCTAAGTCCAAGTTTTCTGAGTTGAGAAGAATTTTTTAACCACGCCCACCTTTGATTGACAGAATTTTAGAAATATATGGGGACTATATGTACTAATTTGAGCATTGCGTAGTCTGTGAATACTGTCTTTGAATTCGCATTTATATCTTTGTATTTATCAATAAGTTCGCCCCAGAAAAACATTGTCTCATTAGGTTTAACTATTATGAATAAACTTAAACAGTTATAGAAAAATGAACATTTTAAGATTTTCCTCATATAAATGCAATAGAATCAAATTTGACGTTGCCATAAAGTAGGTCAATGTCAACCTTGGTTCATCATTTGTGCAAACCTGGTAGGGCCCACATCCCCAATTCTACATACCAAAGCCAATGGCCTTTTGGTTCTAGAGAAGAAGATATTTAAAGAGTTTTTTACCATATATGGGCGTGGTGGCCATCTTAGACCTGTGACCATAACAATTGTGTATAAATTTTGGCTAACCAATCATAAGGAGTTATCATATGAAATTTGATTTCAATTGGCCAGGTGGTTTCTGAGAAAACTAAGATGTAATATGTTGATGGGACTCCAATATTAGCGACCTTGGGTGAAAGGTCAACCTTGACCTTTGAAACTTATTTATAGACACTAGATTGAACATATCATGTGAGAATAATGACTTTGGCTTCCACAGTATTCAAAAAATCAACTTTTCAAAAAAAAATCCGTTCAAATGCATTAAGAAGCACATTTGACCTTGACTTTAGTAGGTCAAGGTCATCTTAGGATCATCATTTGAACAAACTTGGTAGGCCCCACATCCCTAATGCTACATACCAAGTCTCAATGTCACTGGCTTTCTGGTTCTGGAGAAGAAGATTTTAAAGGGTTTTTACCATATATGGGCGTGGCGGCCATCTTGGTCATGTTACCAGGGCCATTTGAACAAACTTTCGTTCCCGCGTCCTAAGGAGTCTCTAAATGAAATTTGAGTTTAATTGGCCCAGTGGTTTCAGAGGAGAAGATGTTTGAAAATGTTGTCAGACGGACGCCGGAGTGACTGGTATAATTTTAGCTCACCCATGAGCCTTTGGCTCAGGTGAGCTAATACGGCATAGAATCGTCTGCTCTCATGAAATATCATATCTTATTTTTGTCAAAAACCAGGAAAGATGTAACAAAATTTGTCGTCTGCTTCAGTCGTGATTGGCGCTTTAAGGGTTAATGAAATAGGCTAGTGAAATACTGGAACTGTATACGTGTGGCTCGCTTTATTTACTTTTTTTTCAGCGGAAGGGCGTCCAGTTTTGAATACAGCAGGACAAACAATTACTTATAACTTAACCTTGACGATAAGGCAATTTTGAAGATTGTATTTTATTGTAGAAAAATTGCAAGTTTGCGGGGAAGCTCGGGTTCGCATTTGCGTTATAAATCAGCTCATGACGAGCGGACTATTTTCAAAACGTGCTGATATGATATGAAATTCCTTCCTTTCTCTTACAACAACGGCCTTTGTATAACAGGTATTTTATGTTTTTTTATCGTAACTGCTATTATTGCTCACTTTTACATCTCAATAGTCCATATGACACGTGTGGCCTATTAAAATGGGACAAGTCTGCTTATTGGTTGATTTAAGAGCTTGCTTGTTTCCGAAACTCTTGAAAAATATTATGAAAAGGATCTTCCTAATCCGTTTCTTCAGAAAGTCAAGTGATTATAAGCTGAAACATATTATGACAAGGATCTCCCTAGTCCGGTACTACAGAAACTCTTCAAAACATAATAATGGGCCTCGACGCGAGAAAACCTGTCTTCGGGGTGTTGCGAACAACACAGGCGCAGACCAGCCTGCGCATCCGCGCAGTCTGATCAGCGCCTTTTGTATTCGCGTTTTGGAAAGTAACATATCTAAGCTTGCTACAAGCGAAATTTCAGTGTTCTAGCTAGTCTCTGTAGCTGAGGAGACTGGTTTTAGTCTGGCATTGTCGGAAACCCGAAGACAGGTTTTGTCGCGACCGGATGCCCATATCATGACCAGGATCTTTCTAATCAGGTACAGTAAATACAAACTCGAGAGATTATGAGAAACAGTTTCCAACAATTTAAGCCTTGAGAAAAGAAAATCTTATTTCGTTTCATGCGCTCATCAAGGGCGTGGACCAGCCTGCCCGCATTTGTGAAGATTGGTGAATGCGCGGACCAGCCTGCGCATTTGCACAGTCTGGACAATGACTTAGCTTAACTTGCTATATGGATACAAATATTCAATTTACTAGATAGCTGACTGCTGCTGAGCAGATCTAGCTGACTGCTGCTGAGCAGGCTGAATTGAACTTTACCGCAAACTTTAAAGATAGGTTTTCTTCCAAGGATGGTACTTTTCGCACTATACGCGCAAATGCCTCTTATAAACACTCATATATATCCATACTTTATGTATTCCAGCAGCGAATGTTCAGGTGAGTCTGGTCATATGCGCAGACTCGCCTGAGTCTTCGTTGCTTGAAAATACGATGAGTACCGAGATCACGAGTATTTGCCCATATACCACGTGGTTCCGCGTCTCCAAATAGTGGCTAACAGTGGGTATGCATACACATTTACCAAATTGAATATTTGTTCTGTACATATCCATAGCTTACCAAATGGTAGTTAACCCTGGGCCCGAGGTGTTTTTTTCGTACTCAACTCAACCGAGTACGAGAGTTCAACTGCTCATAGAAACTAAAATACCGACAAATGAAGAAGTTTCATGCTTTGGGCCTCTCAGGTATTGTATTTATCATGCTTATAAATGTTAAAATGCCAATAATTGTTAGCATTTTAACATTTATGAGCAGGATAAATTTCGTGCTCAGCTGAGTTGAGCATGGAAAAGTTTTATAACCTCGGGGCCTGGTTAAACTGGTGGAATCCTCTATTTAGATTAACCCAATTGAAACGAATGGAATTCCCCACTCTTATCATTCAGACGAACTCTGTTTCCGTTGTAAGGGTGGTTAGGGGGGTACTTTTCATCTTTATTTAAATTTTAATAGAACTTGTAAGCGAAACAGTGGATACCCTGATCAGGTGTCGTGTATTGCGACATTGTATAACTTAAAGCGCATTTTCTTGTTTCATATTAGACCTAATGGCAAAAGTTGGTTCTTGAGAACCTACCAGTTTAAACTTAGATAGAAAGTATACTAGTAGATGCTCTAATAACGTTTCCAAGTAGACACAAAACGTTAAAACAACGTCGTATGGACCGCAGTCATCGCGTGATGGTTGCAGTCGACGAGTGGACAATATGGCATTTTTATGTGCACCTGACTGGTGAAAAAGGTAATACATTTCTTAATAATTTACTTCTGAAAGTATTTTTTGCTGATTGTAGTCTCTAATATATCCAGCTTTGTATCTGCTTAACAATACGTGTTTGGGTCAAGCGATAGTCAATGTAGCGCCTGAGTTTCTTCTTTTTTCTAAAAGTTAAAATGATAGTCCATAAGATAAAAACAAAAATTTAAGATTTTCAATGTCGGATTTTTTAATATATGATACATTCTAAAAACCGAAATCCTATTTTGGGGGAATTACCAAAATATATCATGCAGTATCTTGTTACCGCTTGGGAAAACAAATAATTTTCACGTTTTCTAAAAAGCTTGAGGATATGAGCAATAATTAAAATTAAAATAAAGAAGCTGGATGACGATTACAACTATATTTTAGCCTAACATTTAAGACTTTGGTAATGTCTTGAAAATTGGCCATGCTGAAAACTTCCATATGAGATTATGAAAAAATGAGCATGGTGACATATCCTTTTTATTTCATAAATTGAAAGTCCATGCATAAAACAAACTGTATGCAAAGTATTGAAAAGATTTCAATGTGGGAAGCATTTAGTAGTAGATGTCCTTAAGCCTAGCGTCCTTTTTGTGGGGCGTAGGCAAACAGTGCAGTCACAGATCAGTCGTCTTATTAAGGTGTCTCAACTGTTTGCTTATTGAATGTTCTATCAACAAGCGTCCTTTTTGTGGGACGTGGGCAAACAGTGCAGACACATATCAGTCGTCTGATCAAGGGGTTTCACCTATTTGCTTATTGGTGGTTCTTTCAAAAAGCGTCCTTTTTGGGGGGCGTAGGCAAACAGTGCAGACACAGATCAGTCGTCTGATCAAGGGGTCTCAACTGTTTGCTTATTGAATGTACTATCAACAAGCGTCCTTTTTGTTGGACGTGGGCAAACAGTGCAGACACAGATCAGTCGTCTGATCAAGGGTTTCACCTATTTGCTTATTGAATGTTCTATCAAAAAGCGTCCTTTTTATGGGGCGTAGGCAAACAGCACAGACACAGATCAGTCATCTGATCAAGGGGTCTCAACTGTTTGCTTATTGAATGTTCTATTTAAAAGCGTCCTTTTTGTGGGGCGAAGGCAAACAGTGCAGACGCAGATCAGTCGTCTCAACTGTTTGCTTATTGAATTTTCTATCAAAAACTTTAATACAAGGTAAATACCAACGCGCAGGCTGCACAGCATCTTTGCTATCAGTTATTGGAAAACATCCTTTTTAGATTTGCTACGTGCATAAAATCAAGTTTCTAGCTAGTCTCTGTAGCTGATTCGGTTGGTTTGAATTTCATCATGATTTAGTTATGACGTCACAACATAAAAGAAAATCCAATTAATGGAGTAGCCCGAACTTTGAAAAAAATACGCACATCAAAGGGAGACTACTGTATCAAGCAATAATTTTCTATAATTATGTCCCTTTTCGAAATGGAAACTTCTCTTTAAGGAAAGAATTTGCACCCAGAGGGTGTTTCCTTTAAGAGCAGTTCCTTAAGGTATGGAAAATCACTTTTACCACATTAGATGAGCTCCCTTGAGTGTAAGTATTTTTATTACGTACGTGCGTATACTGCGTAATGGGAGCTACGCCAATGAATGGCACGAAGTTGTCAATAAATCAAAGGCCAACCCGACCCATATACACCCTTTGGTCGTTATGTAACCGACTTAAGAAATGGCAACGTGCCTAGTAGATTTTCACTAGGTCCACCAATTGTAATTGAACTATACTGACGGACTGTAAAACGCCACACTAGGATAGCAGCGTTAATATGTGTCTCAAAAGCGAATGCAAAACAATGATTTGGATTGAATATTTAAGAATGTGCATTTGTGAGTAACGCATGAAAAATGTGTCCACTTCAAACTTATTTAAAGCATTAAAAATGTAGATTATTTGAGATAGGGGACAACTGTTTCATTTGACAAAATGTTATTAGTGAAAGATCCCCTACTTCTTAACATCAAGAAACACGAGAAGCATCTTATGTGTTTCATGAACTTTGTTAGTCATCGAGGAACTGCTGTCATTTGGTTGTCAGGTCTCTAGCTAAGTTGTGCAACAATGGCGGATGTCTATCCACTTCACATTTGTGATACCAAATTCTGGTTTATCTCTGAGGAATATGCGGTCTATCCTGGTGGATAAATAAACTTTAGACCTTCTGGTAGCAGGATAGAAAGCTTAGGCTTTGTGAAAAAGATTAACTAATGGACAAATGAAGGTAAGAGAAATCTCTAGCTGGATAGACATTTCTTTACATTCAAAACATGGCGCCTTACGAATTTCTCTTTCAAGCTCATAATTATCTAACACATGAGTCGTACCGATCTATCCTTAGTACGAGCAGAAAGCCAAGACTTATCCTAAATGAAGGAATGAACGGAGAAGTCCAAAACTATCCGTACTTGAGAGTATTCGTAGTGTTTGTTTGACAGACGCTGACGAACGCTCGCAATGATCAACACAGGCAAAAATAGTTCATTCTCCAGTATCCGATGTTCGGCTTCCAAAAGCCAAAGGCTGCCATAAATGACCCCATTTATTGCTTATTTTACCACTTGAAACAACTTGATTAATAATTAAGTATTCATAGCAAGAATGTTTATAGACGGAAAGACACATGTGCTTGTTTGTAACCTAAATCCGACACACCTTGTTTTGATAGATAAATAGCAGTAATAGCCACGGGTATTACAAGTACGTTTGTTAAAACAAAATAAATATGACATGCGTTTCATCTCATCGATGCCTTGGGCCTTTGTGGTCAGGAAAAAAGAGTTCCGGCTAAAAAGATTTATTTCCCTAGAGGATATAAATCTTTCTAGACAATTACAAAGTTACCGCTCTTATTTGTTTGATAAATCATGGAATTTCTCTGTCAAACATGTAATATATGGCGTTATTTTACTACCAGACGCGACGCCATATGATGACACATTTACACATATATGTATATATTTACATTTGTAAAACACATGTGTGTGCATATGTGAATATCAACTTAGTAGGTGAATATTAATGTTCCCCTAGGAGTATTCTGCAATACTTTTGACCTGCATTAATTGATAATTGGTCTTGAAACCCAATTTTTGGTCTTTTTGAGAGTGGCCGTTTTACATAGATTTTACTGTCGTTTACCTTCAATTGTGTATTAACCCTTTTCCTGCCAATCACGACTTTTGTTGTATGCTTCTCTCATCTGCTTATCTAAGAGAGAGAGAGAGAGAGAGAGAGAGAGAGAGAGAGAGATCCCATCACAGCCAAAAAGAACACTGTGTAATTGATTGAGTGGAGTCATGAAATAAAGTATTGGAGTGGAGTGGAGTTGGGTGGCATTTTGGAGTGTATTTTGGAATGGAATAAAGTTAGATTTTTGAGGGGGTTTTTGTTGCCCAACTCTGCAAAAATCTTATCTGAGGTAACTCTGAATCTTTTTGCAGTACATGTATCATCTTGCTGATGAGTGATATTTGAGCTACATTTTAAGAAAACCTGCTAATACATAATATGTTACATATAACGTTAGGAACAAAGGTGTTGATGAGCAGACCAGGCTTATGAATGCATTTTTGTTTATACTACCAATTCGAGAGATATATTTCAATAAAGCTGTCAGACTGTGTAAATTCACGGGCTAAAGTCTGGTGTTTTTGTGATGAAGCTCATAATTTACAGGCCCTCTGTTTAGAAACTGATCAAAACCTTAACTGCCAGCAGGTGCTAGTTCCATAAATTGCATAACTAGACTTAATTAGCAGCTTTATACATTCCATGCTCTCTTTTTATTGACAAGACACAAATGACATTCATCGTTTTTTTTTGTCTTGAGAGGGCAAGTAAAAAGGGTAATTAAAGCATAAGAAGCTGAGTGAAAAGCAAAGCTGTTTACCAACAATTGCCAAAATTAGCAAGGGTAATGGTGCCAGTTTGAATAATGTCTACTACACTGAACCGAAGTTATATGTAGCCACTATACATTTTTGCTCCCATTTAGAAAGTAAAGATCGCTCTCACAAAATTTAAATTCTATAAAAAGGTCCAAGGCTTTGCCGAGACTCTGCAAATTATGTCATTTCAAAATGACTGGTGAACCTTGCACAGACGAGGTCCGAGTAAAGGTACCATCATTTCAAAAAGTCACACTTTTTTGTTTGATATAAGATATTCATCGATACGTAATCATTTTATATTTTAGTTAGTTTGAATATGTTTATAACAGCTGTGATATAAGATGAAAAGAGTCAAAAGGTTTTTTTTTGACAATTGAACACTCCATTTCTCTTCTACGTTAACATGAAGACAGTCACGGTCAATAACTTAATCACAGGATATTTAGCTTAACCATGCAGTTTGCATACTCACTTTGCATTGCTCTGTACGCTTATTATCTGCAGCTCAGCAGCGCTATTTTCAGGGATTAATCATTATGAATTTGCGTCACTGTTCTGCTTTAAATTAAAAAGAAATCTTTGACAAATGCTATTCAAATAACCTTTAGAGTTTCACGTTAAAATCGGAAATGGATACCAAATTAGTAAAAATATATCGTTAGAAAATGGACTCATCAAGTTGCATGGTGTTTTGTCAACAAATTAACATAAAATAAAACACATACAATGATTTTAATATGTGCAGCTGATGATTTCCGAAAATTTCGAAAAATTTGGAAAATTATCAATTTATAAAAATTCATAAAAAACCTGTCATAAGTCAAATGTCAAGTGTTTGGTGTTTTTCAAGACGATTAGACAGGTTTGTAATGACCTGTACTTGAATTCGATAAAAACTGCACTAAAAACGCTTATTTTCTTAAAAAGTTGATTTTTTTTTCATTTTTGAACTCAAAATTTGTGAAGTGATAGAAAACTTTTCCAAAACACCGCTTAACTTTAGTCCATTACAATGCACATACTTGGGCAAAATTCATTTCAATATCACTAGGGGCTAGTCAGAAAAAAAGAAATTGAAAAGTGGCTGCTTAGAACTTCGGTTCAGTGTTGATATTAATTTACCTACTGTATGCTTAGGCCATTGCACTAGTTGAAAATGCCAAATATATTTTTCTGGTGTACATGTAACAGGTGATACAAACTAATGATCTATGTTTGTGCACCACGGACAGGCACAATAGTAAATTAAAAAATTTTAAAACAAATATTCATATAAAAGACCTTTCGCCAATATAATAAAGCTTCTTTTCCACACTTTGTATTATATTATTGTCATGGTATGGGCCATACAGACAAGAACAATCTCTGATTTTGGTTTGTGATGAAAGGGACCTTTATATCAGGTCCTGTTTCAATTTTGTTTATTTTGTTGTTGTTTTTGTAATTTTGCCTGTCTTAGAAATATAAATCAATACGTTAAGAAGAAATCTACAGCCCCACCTCAAATATCCTGGTATTCTATGAAATAAGGCATGGCTTCGTCTGAGTAAAGCCTAGCTATCCACTAACAAGTTTACCTCCAAGACTCCACTCCACTCCAATACTCCACTCAATAAAATACAAAGTGCCCAAAAAGCACACAAATAGAGAAGAACAGGTGTGGATCTATTTAGCGATATAGACATTCACAATTATATCGGTGTTAATATACGTTCTTTCAAGACTAACATTTTATTAGCCCATCTGAGCCGAAGGCTCAATGAAGAGTTATTAGTATACCAATGACGCCAGTGCCCTTTTCAAACACCTTTTCCTCTAGAAGCACTGGACAAATTCAACTCGGATTTGATATGGAGACTCCATAGAGCATGGACAGATCCAGAGGAGGACAGGGGGTCTGGTGGAAAATCACAGCTGACTATAGGGTTCCTTAGAAAAACTGGTGCGGACCCCCTTGATAAGCCATCGGACCCCTTTGGTTCAATTGCTTCTCTAGGCACGTCCGTACGTCTTACGTCAATGGCTCAAAACAGGTTGTCAGGACCACCACCACCCCTGGCGAATATTTCTGGATCCGCGCATAAAGATTATCTTGGGACTTGGCATTTTAAATGTGGTCTTGAACTTGCCATAAAGCAGGCCAAAGTTAACGATCCTAGGCAAGTCAATTTTGTTTCCTGGTGCATTTTATGGGAATACTCTTGAAAACATGATTTTTCAATTAATGTTGAAGCCAAAGTCATTTTACATTACTAGATATGGTTAACATAATGATACAATTAATATAGAAAGTGACCTTGACATTTCAGGCAAAGTCGTTCATATACCTGCCATCAGTATATTTTAACATTATTTTCTCAGTAACCACACGGTCAATTGAACTCAAATTTCAGATGGAACATCCCTTAACCCTTAAAGCGCCAAGAAAAAATGCATCTGAAAATGTCGTCTGCTGAAGTCGTCTGCATCAAATAATTGCCTAACATTACTGACGAATTAAGTATAGAAGCAAACAGGGTGGGCTCAGAACAGACTGCTCCTATAGGAGCAGTCTGATCTGGGTACACACTGTTTGCCATGAAGGCTTCTTAAACTTTCAGAAAACGAGTAAAGCAGACGACTTTTGTTGCGATTGGCGCATTTAGGGTTACTGAGACAATGTACATAGAGAATACAAGGTGAGTGTCTTTTGATATCACGTTTACCAGGCAATGCTTAGAGAACGATTGTTGACATCGCGAGCGAGAATACAAGGTAGAGTGTCTTTTGATATCAAGTTTACCAGGCAAGGCTTAGAGAACGCTTGTTGACATCGCGAGAGAGGATACAAGGTGAGTGTATTTTAATATCAGGTTTACCAGACAAGGCTAAGAGAACGCTTGTTGACATCACGAGAGAGGATACAAGGTGAGTGTATTTTAATATCAGGTTTACCAGGCAAGGCTTAGAGAACGCTTGTTGACATCGCGAGGCTTGCTGGTAAACTTGATATCAAAAGACGCGAACCTGAAATTCTATTTATCAGCTTACCAAGTAGATTTACTCTTCAAACTAGTGAATGTGACGTAACGATCGATTCTGTGTCGATTCAGCGTAATTGGCAATGTCATTCAAAAAGTGCAACGTCATCATGACCTGATAAAGGCACTTGCCATGAAATAGACGACGTATATCAGGCAACGTGCAACGCTGCAGTAATTATGGAATGGTAACTGATAATGGTAACTCTTGTTGCAGATATATAGGATCTTACATGAGTGCTCAGAACCATAGGCTCAACGATCTTGGGCGTTGATATGAACCATTATGGATGGGTGCTCTGCAATATATGGATGACTTGTGATCCTAGGTTGACCTGATTCTACGTTTCATAGAGGATCTTACATGAGTTCTCCTCTTGTTGCAGATATATAGGATCTTACATGAGCGCTCAGAACCATAGGCTCAACGATCCTCGGCATTATGGATGGGTGTTTTACAATATACGAGGGTTGTCCCAGTAAATTATGGACGAGACTGTGTATCAGGTATTTTATCATGTACTTACATACATCTAGGTAACATTTTGTCCAAATATGGATGGAATCACAGTCTGGATAACAAATTTAAATGCATTTTCATGAAGAGGGGTTGGTGAACCTGGCGCACGTCGAAATTTTTGTAATGTATTTCATCAAGCCTAAAAATTACAATACATTTAATTATATTTCGCGGTTGTATTTCATAAAATGCATTACCAATGGAATTAGTGGCTACATGTATTCAAGGTATACTATTGAAAATTTGAAATGTTTTCTGCCATCAGCATTGATTATATAAGAAATTTATCAGAACTTTACATTTATTTTATCAGAAAATGCTAACGTTTACATGTAAGAACAGTGCGGCGCAAAAAACAGGCTTTCAATATTGTTTTTTAAATTAAAGACATTCAATCACGTTCTTTCAAGTTTATGACAAAATAGTCACTGGTATTGTTAAACGAATTTCTTGCAAAATTAGTTTAGTAAGCCTACAGAAACAGATTCATTTTCGTCATTTTAACTGAATACACGTTATTTTGTTGTCAGTTTTTAAGGGCAAAAATGATGTATCCTATGAGATCTAACAGATCACGCTTGTTTGTTTGCTAAATATACCTGAACAAAATATTAAGTCATTATATGAACCAGGAAGACTTCCTGAAAAAATGTATGTCAATATTTGATACCATTTTAGCTTATATAAGGAGAGTATAGGCAAAACATATGACCACCCCTCTCTGAAAATATAGCAAAATAATAAGCGACTTGCGCTGGTTACACCGACATACCGTCAAGTAAAGGTCCATAACTTTGTTATCTAAGCTCGGATTCAACCTAAATTTGTACAATTTGTTTCCTCGATGTATATGAATACATGACACAATTTTATGCAATTCCTATTACACTGTCTCGTGTATAACAACAGTCCACGATTTACTGGAACAGCCCTCGTATGGTTGACTTGTGATCCTAGATAAGTTTTAATACATTTTATTGCCAAATTTAATACAGCAATGGGGTTGGGTCACAAGTTCTCACAACCTTAGTTTCGACCCTTCCCCTACAACGTATACATACATAAGAGCCAATAAACATGGCTTAATAAAGCCAATACCTCTGATACCGAAGCCGCATCTTTAGACTTGTATTTGTCAATTTCAAATGATATTGTTTCTACCAAAATATATGATAAACGTGACGACTTTGATTTTGAAATTGTCAATTTCGCGTTTTTCGATGGTGATGTTCCTCGCTTTACATCCTATGGAGTCTATACTGGCCCACACTTCCAACGCAAAATGTTTCAGGAATGTTACTTTAATTTATATAGGAGGTCCTGCCGTAATCATTGTACCGTTCAGGGGTTATGGCAGACATTCACCCAAACAGGTTATGATTAAAAGGTAATGATTGACTAATGAAGTTCTACTTTCATTTTCATAAATAAGTGTTTTTTATTTTTGATAAAATAACGTTACAATGGATGAAACAATATACTTAATGTTTAAGGTTCAGTTTGATTTTGCGTTAGAAGTGTGGTTCAGTATATATATTTATAGACGATACTATGATTTGATATTTAAATTCCAAATTGGACTTAAATCTCTCTTGCGCCAAGGACTTTCGGAACCTGAATTCTATGGTGACGTGTTGTATAAATTGAAGAAGATTTTTGGCTCTAATAATTTTTCAATGCAGTTCATTAAAATTATTTCCCATTATAAAAAGATTGGCTATAACATTAATGTATTGCAACAGACTGCATGTTTGGTGGTCAACCCAATCATGGTTGGCAACTCTTGCTTTCCTCTTTAATTGCACGCCAGTGGGTCGGACTTCAGACTCTATGATGGTTCTGACTTTAAGACTTATCTATTGATGAGATGGTAGGGGCCTAATACTTTGGCTGTTTGTCGGGCCCACCAGGGTTTACCTGTTGGATTTCTTTGGCTCCTGTATTCAGTTTTATTTACCGCTGAGTCCTTATCTTTGCTTCATTTCCTTGTTATATATCTTTATTTATATGTTTCAAGAGATGGTGCATTGATAAGTTAGATGTCTTTCATGCAAACCAAATATCTATGTGTCTTGATCCACATCTGAATTAAGGGTGAGGTTGGCGCCGTGAAACCGGTCTAAGCCCTTCAGTAAATATTTTACTGACCGTTCCAATGCGGTACTTCTTTTGTGGATCTTTAATGTTTTTTTCTGTCTTGTGTTTGCTATGTTTTTGTGCGCGTCTGTTTATATGTGCTTTGTAATCACCTGCTGGGAAAGGGCTGACCTCTTGGCTCTCGTTTGTGGTGTCTAATTGTGAATTTGTCACTTTCCCATTGTTTTCCTGGGTCAGGTGTGGTACTTGATTGTATCGATTCCTGATCTTTGCACCCTTACTTATTTGGACCAGGAAAGGACAATTTTGATTATATTGAAGTTTCAATACACACAGTGCATAGGCAGCAGACCAGTTAAACCGAAACCAATATGTAGGGGTATCTAATCTGAGTGATACCATTTTTGTTTCCTATAATTTTATTGTCTGAAATTAGCCAGCCAGATTATGAACATGTAAATACCCCAGGGGGGGGGGTACTCTCATTTTTTCTGCATACGTAGGCTCGGGCCCAGCATCTGGCGTTCACCCCAAAAAAATATCAGGAATTTCAAGCACCCCCAAAAAATATTTGAAATTTTAGCAACCCCAAAAAATATCCCCATTCTGTACCTTAACCTTAAGAAAATACCCTAAAATGCATAGAAATAACTCCTAAATATAGTCCAATTTTGTGATGACCCCAAAATCTTCTTAGTGAAAAAATATTTATTTTTACGAAAACCCAAAAAATTATTGAATTTCAAAATTTTGAACCCAAAAAAATGACACGAGCATGTATGTATGAAAATATCAGAGTACCCACCCCCAGGGGTAAAAACGTGTTAATGTCCAAATAATGCATCCAAATGCAAACATCGATTGTCTGATCCATTTCAGTGTAAGCCAGAGATGGCATTCTTTTAAGTGATTTTGTTATTTCAATTACGTACTTTGGGGTACTTTATGAGTGAGATCAAATATGGAAATTTCAAAATCGGCTGTATTACATTCAAATGAACATCAACACTCATTCTAAAATCCGTTGCAAATCCTGGAGAAAATTAAAACGAAAAAAGAAGTTGTAAACATAGTCTTTTAAGCATGTTTTTACTTTACCCAATCATTCAAAAATCATCCTGCAAAATTTCGTCACACTGATAATACTTTGACCATTTCTGCAACATTTTGAAACTTAGTGCTTAACGCTCATTTAGGTTATAAATGTGAAACGCTTGCATGATTGATATGTTACAAAAAATCAAAATCATTGAATATTTGGAACCAACACACTTTATTTTCTATAATTCAGAACAGCATTAATTAACTAAAATAAACAAATCAAATCAAAACCTACTTTTCTATTTACGAAAACTTTTCAAGTGAAAAATCATACTATAGGCTCCTACATTAAAGATAGCTTTCAACAGCTTCAACTGTCAAGCTGCTGTATTAAATTGTATGAAAACCTTAGATGTTAATCACTCTACCCATACATGGCCTTTCATGTGAAGATAAATCTTACAAATCAAATACTCTAAAAAATATTCATTTTTTAATTTAGCGTCTCGTAAATTACGCCCAAAGGCACCTAAATTACTCTTGCAGCCTCCATACCCAATACCACTGACAAATTAACAAAACATGAACAACTTTTTGACATCAAACTTAAAAAAGACATGAAAACAGAAAAATTGAAATATTCATGTACATAACTTTGAAGCCATCGTGACAACCTTCTATCATATAGTAATCCACGTGACAGCAGATTGTAATTCGCATGATGTCAGTATTATTCACTCTCATTTGACTTTCAAAATTAGATACGGTTATGAGCTGGGGATATGGGAGCTGTTGCTTTTTCTATTAGTTCTCATGAACAGACTGCCAAGTCTGCAATTTTCTTATATTGTAGGTTCTCTCTATTTCTGGGGGATCCATTTTTCCGATTATTTAGAGGTTGTCGCAGCTGTCGTTGTGCCGCGTGGAGTTGGTTAAACTTCTCCCTGTACATCAATATAGTGTTGATATCTTTCCATATTCTGGTCTTTCAGAATTATTGTGCTCTGATGGAAAGTAGAATACCGCTTAGGCTGGGGCTGTGGGCGTGGGGGTTGCTGCGCCTTCCATTAATTCTCAAGAACAGAATAAAAAAAATGAGTCTTCTGTTTACTTATATTGTAGATTCTCTCTATTTCCAGATTATTTGTGGTTTTGTTTACTAACAATGCCACGGTATTTTCACAGAATGAAGCTTCATTATCTTTTATCACAACTATATAATGTAGCAGATAGCTACTTTTGTAGGGATATAAATGTCTTTTAATACGAACACTTATAGTTTTCGTTTGGTCAACCCCCCTAGACAATAAAATATACATGAACAACAGGACTATCACTTATATATCATCAGTTGAAGCAGACATAGGCTACTTTAATCATCTTTCTTCATGTGTAATAAATAATTATACATGTAGTTGAACTGCCATTGTATCCAACGTGACACTGTAGCAGATAGCTACTTTGGTAGATATAATTGTATTTTAATACAAACACTACTAGTTTACATTTGGTCAACCCGACACATAAAATATTCATAACAACAGGACTACTACAAAATGTCATCAATTGAAGCAGACAAGAACCTATTCTAATCAACTTTCTTCGTTTATAATAGATAGTTATAGTTAACTGCCATTGTATTCAACGTGACAACATCCAGTAATTCACGTGACACCTACTAACAAATACTTGCATAGAATTGTCAAGTGTTTAACACGTTCAATGTATTTCAAGAACAAATTACTGTTCTAATGTGTTGAATACGACACTGTCCTTAAAATCTTCGTAAAACAGATATGCAACAAAATAAGTAGCATCACTAATAACTGCTTACTCAAAAGCTGTTGTTGTTTTTTTCAGTCCAAATACAAAAACACAGGATGTTAGACAAACGATGGTGTTATAATGTATTGAGAACACTCCAAACCTTAACGTATTCGTATTTAAACAATAATCTTGGTCATTCAGGTGCTTTCAATATCAGCTGCGTAACGTTATTTACTGTTACGTAAATTACATTTCACTTTTGATGTCTGATAAATATGACCACATGCCAACCGATTAGGACTTTCGTTTCTGTGAAACCTATTCAGCCTCTGAACTTTCTTATAAAGATAATGCTGATTCAAATACCGTTTTGGATTCCTTAAAACCGGTGTCACATATTATTACATTCTTAAAACAGACGCTAGGGTTAAGCTTAAGACTGAGATATATTTTACACCAATGTCTATGTTAATAAAAGTGTACGCCTGTTTTTTTTATATAAAAGACATTTTAATTGTAAATTTGTCATACCTTGGTCTACAATATCAGATACCACTATCTAAATAGGGCAAATCTTTGGTTGTGTTACGTGAATTACAGAAACCTTGTGACATGTCTTTTTCGACTTTTGAAGCTGCAAAAAACAAAATCTGGGAAACAGATACTAAAACCATCCATAACGACATTTGATTATATCAAATAAAGTTAATATAATGTTGTTTTGATGTGTTAAAATAGATATTATGTATTCAGTCCAATTTTAAAATTTTCGATACACAGGTTGTGACAAGGCTTTTCTGTGGGGGTCACACATTATTCGCTGGTATCTGGACTCATGAGAACCATAGTTCGTTATCAAATTTTGCTTGGTCTTAACTGAGATAGTTGCAGACTTTTAAGATTCAACTAACTCTAGTGATACGGTAATGTAAATAACTTTTATAATGATGTAATATCCCGAGACAGGGGTTTTGCAACTTACTTTAGAATGAGTGCAAAGCGACCGGAAAAGACGTTACAAATGATTTTTGTATATTTTTGGCTATGTATTCGTTACGCAAAAACGACTCTGTCAATGGAATGCCAGAAAATGTTGCATTAAGAAGGATTTTAACCAAAATGACAGCCTCAGCATTTCATAGAATATAAAGCAATGCCAAAAAAAATTGCAGGTATAAATCAACAATATATGGATATTTACCACGTGAAGAAGCAGTCTGAAAACATAGTTATCTGCTTTTGAAAACACTGTTTTATTTCATATCGCGGTGTACTTCAGTACCCTATCTTGAAAGTGGCTTGTGTAAATTAGATAAGGAGCTGGACAACTGAAAATTTACTATTGTTTAGCCAAGAAACATACCTTTATATGAAAGTAATATAAAGTGTGTAAATATAAAACTTTGAGATATACTGGGCTGTTTATATTACATTTTGAACGCCCCTCGTGCAGTGTGCTCCCTGGGAAACTGGACGTTACAATACCTATCCCATTATTAAACAGTGGTGGAACTAACTCCTCTGCGCATAAAAGTAGTTCTACTTTCTAGAACTGCGCTATTGAGTAGAAAAGCACTGGATTTTTTTTATCTCATATTGCTTTTTAATATGAATATACAAAAAGGGATGGCAGTTCAGCTGCCACCTAATAACAGGTAGAAATATTCAGGATTTATCCCCTGAACATGTTAACCTCATATTGTTTTAGTACGAAAATAAGTGTAAGGTTATACCAAACGGGATGGCAGTTCAGCTGCAACCCAATGATAGGTAGAAATATTAAGGATTTCACTTGATAATGTTCACCTCATATTGATTAAGTACGAAAATAAGTGTAAGTTTATACCAAAAGGGGTGGAAGTTCAGCTGCCACCTAATAACAGGTAGAAATGTTAAGGATTTATCAATGAAAAATGTTTACTTCCTATTGTTTTAGTACGAAAATAAGTGTAAGTTTATAACCGAAATGGATGGCAGTTAAGCTGCCACCTAATAACAGGTAGAAATGATAAGGTTTTATCACTGGAAAATGTTCACCTCATATTGTTTTAGTACAGAATTGAGTGTAAATTTATACCTAAAGGAGGGCAGTTCAGCTGCCACCTACTAGCAGATAGAAATAATAAGAGTTTATCACTGGAAAATGTTCACCTCATATTGTTTAGTGCGAAAGTTAGTGTACTTTTTTACCAAAATTGGTGGCAGTTCAGCTGCCACCTAATAACAGGTAGAAATGTTAAGGATTCATCCCCTAAAAATGTTTACCTCATAATGTTTTAGTACGAAAATAAGTGTAAGTTTATACCAAAAGGATTTTTCATTGGAAAAAGTTCACCTCATACTGCTTTAGTACAAAAATAAGTGTAAAGGGGAGGTCTCATATGCGCCCACGCATGGATTTTCATCTAGTTTTACATGGTGAATACCTATGACCTATCAACTATAAAAATGCATTTATTTATTTCAATAGTGCATTTTAGGTCTCACGAGAGCACCTTGTGTTACTCCATTTTTTCAATGACACCTGTCTAACATTTTGTCAATTTTTAAACATCAGTTTTATCGAATCTCGACCAGTTTAAGTTTGAATAGTGAAAGGACTCAATATGGATTGTTTTGATACTATTTTGGCCTATACAAACATGCACACATTTTTTTTACAAAACCTTAAAGTAAAAATTTTCCAAAAAATATAATTGAAATTCATGTGTATGCCAAATTGTGTCTACAATTTCTTCATGTTCCTGTCCTTGTCAACCTATGATACTGCCTATAAAATTTGTCTCACATGTCTTCTGTATACTGAGAAAGTTTCGAGATTTTTTGAAACCGGTAACAGTGAAGGAAAACACATTATATACATGTAGGTCATTTTTTGACATTTATTATAATTTAATGTTTGAGGCTAGGTTTGTTCTGGAACCATGTAATTTCGCAATTTTATTATTAAAAATACTATAAACATCGATAATAAAAAGCTTTGCGTGTACAAATGCATATTTAATTTGACATTGAAACAAATCTGAGACTTGTGTAGCTTTAACAATCAGTTAGAGTAACACACAAAAAGTCTGCAACATTCAAACTTCTCAAGATCAAGTTGAAACACATCAAGAAATAGATTCAGTGCTATGATCTCTTCACCGAATGTGTCTTAAATGTATTTTGGTTTGTATTTGCGTACCAATGTTTTAATTGACGGTTCAGTCTCATATAGTGCCTTGCCAAGGCAAGGCATTTGATCGCTGATTTCATTTATTTTGCCCCTTTGTAAACTTATATGTGATGTCATATATGTAGCTGACATTCATTCTACCTACAATGGCATGTGTCTCTAATCTTTTTAATTATTCTTGTATTATCCTTGTTTAATATGATACTAAGTTGTTATGCATGATTTTCCCCTAAAATGTCAATGTGTTTGGAATAGCCTAGGGTGTAGCTTTTTATTTTAATACCAGGTACTTATTGGTATTCTTTATGTACCATTGGCTGACTGTTGCACAGGCATTTAATATCTGGCAAATGTTTTGACTGTTTTGAATTCATCATTTTGTCAATTCATTGAATACCTAGATGCACATGCAAACTAATTAACTGAAAACACTGACTTTATTTTAAACTCTGTTTGCAATTTTACTACTTTTTGGAAAGAGTTGCACATAGGTTCTACTTTCCTAGTGTTCTCCTAGTATTATATATATTTGTAGTTTTAGTCTTGGGTTGAATATTGGCTTCAAGTTTTGATTGATTGCCAATTCCTTTGCAAGGGCAAGACTTTGGCCAGATAACCTCAGTTCCCTATCATTGTAATTTCTTCTTATACCGTCAGACCCTTTTTGCAATTTAACTTGTTTATATGTTCAAAAAGTTCTGTATTCGTAGTTTTATGCTTAACACTATCTGGAGTTTCCATGATGTATTTTCAAAACTGGTTCCTCAGTCACGTAAATGGCAATTTAATCAGGGATTCAGTTATCCTTTGAGCGATCTGATTGTACTAGATGAAACTTTAAGAAGATATTGTGGACATTAATTTTCTATCCCATTTGATTCTTTGGCTTTCTACAGGTTTTGGAATATGATTATAGGCACCTATGATTGTAGAGTTTGGTACATGTATTCTTTAAATATTTCAGCATTTTGTGGTAGAAAATAATAAAGCAATAGATCCCACAACTACATAAAATGGATGAATACTGTATTTTGGCATTATATTAAAATGAATAACAAAAAAAAAACATTGTGAAGATTAATGAAATTAACTACTTCAAGAGGAGTTCAACAGGGTGAAATTCTCTCTATGTGGTCAGTATTGGATTAAGGATGACAGCTTTGAAACATTAAAGCTTCTGTCTTGCTCATGCAGGAAAGTATGCAACATGTTTTAAAGTATGAAAGTGTGCAGAATGTGGTGTATGATTATATAAGGTTGTAATATTTATTAGATATTTATTTTATCATGTTGGTGATCAAGAAATGATGAAACAAACTATTCCCTGACACAAATGAAATGAATGAATTATGGAGAATGACTTTCTATTAGAGTGAATCTGGTATTGAAACCGTATTATGAAGATTATCAAAGTTCACTGTTCTATGAGGAGTTGGACAAGGTGAAGTTCTCCCTAAGTGATCAGTATTTATGTTATTATAATAGTTTTAGCAATATTGGATGTTCCATTTTTCTTATTGAAGAAAGCAAAAACAAAAAAACTTGCTTTTAAACTAACCGAACACTTATTCATTAATTACAATCAGTTTTTTACATTTCTGAGAACTTGGGTATGTAACATTCAAAGTTCTAGGACAACATGTTACCGGTCTTCAATTTTCTTGAAACTTTTAGCATTACATCTATATATTTATAGCCTAATTTGAGAGTAAACTCATAGGTTGACAAGAACTGGAACATGCCTAAATTCATAAAACATAATGGTTAAAAAAAATTATGAAGCTGAAATTTGGGCACGATTCCAAACAAAATCATATTTTTCTGAATTGAACTTTACAGAAACTGATTTGTGTTTTATGCATATCTAATCAGTGATGACCTTAGATAGTTTTAAAAGTAATTAGAACACAATATATGAAACTATAAGAGCTATGGGGGGCTTAAATTGAAGGTACCCTCATAAGCAGATGCCCGATTACATAACATGTCATTTTTTGACCATTTAAATAGGTAAGTGGGGAAACTATATCACAAATAGAATAGTTATATGTGAGGCAATCATTATGCATAATATTATAAAAATCCATGCGTGGGCAGAACCCTATGTAAATTTCCTATAGGGCGAGACCTCCCCTTTATAGCAAAAGGGGTTACAGTTCAGCTGTCACCTTATAACATGTAGACTTGTTAATGATTTATCGCCAGAAAATGTTTTATCATATATTGTTTTAGTATGAAGTTTATACCACAAGGGAGGGCAGTTCAACTGCCACCTAATAACAGGTAGAAATGTTAAGGATTGATTATTGCTAAATGCTTGACCTCATATTGTTTGAGTACGAAAGAGGTTTCGACACCTTAGAAATCCAGTAAGTCGGCCCACGGTTTCTAGGTTAAAACAGTTGATGATTCATAGTGCAAGCAATTCGAAAAAAACAGCTCATCGATTATATGCTGTTTACTTATTTGGTAATGGTATTATAGGCGTCGAGTTTGCGCATCACATACGCCTCATCGCAAGAAACTCTGTCTTTGAGGTTTGCAAACAACAAAAGTGCAGACCAGGCTGCGCATCCTTGCAGTTTGATCAGTTCCTTTGTTATTCGCTTAATAAAGTGTATTGAAATTTGCCACAAGCGAAAGTGCAGTATTCAAGGTAGTCTTTGTAGCTGAGCAGGCTGGGTTGGGTATGACCTTGACGGGAACCCCGAAGACAGGTTTTCTCGAGTCGAGGCCCATATGTAAGAGTAGTCACCGTGTAGATTACATAATAAGGTGCATTACTTTTTGATAAAGAGGAAAGCACACAACACATTTAGTCAGAGTTTATAGCCAGCAATATGAATTTTACATATTATGAATCGGGATACTAGTGGGCATTAATTAAACAAGTTGGCTGCTTTTAAAAAGCGGCCAATAGTTTAGGTTTGGCAAATAGGTTGTTTTTATGACAGCATTCCTTTACTTTTATTATTATTATAATAGGTCTTGTTTAACAAATCTTAGCGTCAGCAGAATCTCGGACCCAATTATACTGGGTCCGAGGCAGAATAGGTGTTTGAAAAGATTATTTGTACAGATTGTATTATCGAGCATGAGCTCTTGCGAATGAACCTTCGCTACTACATGTAGAAATGTCTGACCAAAATCTAGACCTTTAAGCCGCTGGGTAGGATTTTTTATAGGGTTTTACCAAACAATAAAGTACCAATATTTTGTGTGCTCCCTAAAAGTATTGATGTTTTTGTTTTCAATAAACCACACATCAATTTTCCATGTTTTGATTTTACCCATTGAATTTTCTCGGACGGTACAGAGGTCCATATAAGCTTTCAGTTCAATTGGGTTTTTACCCCACACGATTTTTATGAATTGCTTTTTTCCAAAAACAATTGCTTAAAAAATTTTTTTACCCAACATAGATTTTTGAAAATGCTTATTTATAAGTTGTAATTAAAGTACCTAATAATCTTAGTTAATAATTTAAATAATAATCTTAGTTTTCGTAATGGAAGAAACATACAGATTGAGTGACTTTAAGTACTTTATGCAAATACTTTAGCCAGTAACTGACAAATGACTTGCTTAATGTATCAAACTTCAGAGGAGACTTAGTAACATCACAACAAAAGAAAGGCTTGAACTGGCTACCACACTAAGTGTGCTAACATGGGATATATTCATATTTAGATCAGTTTGTTTTTTCTTTTGCTTTAAACTGCCACCGGAATTTTTTTGCCAAACCAGTTTTTGGCAAAATGACCTAGTACTTTTAGTTGACATAGAAAGCTAAAGTGACTTATTTCCAGTAGAATAGACCCTACTGAGGAAATTCTATAGGTTTTTGGCTTAAAATCTGTAATGACCTAGAAAATATTCCACGACAAAGGTCAAAATCCCCGCGGGGATTTGCAAATCCCCGCGGGGAAAATATTTCCCCGCGGGGATTTTTCACCATCCCCGCGGGGATTTTTTTCACGTGCAAAAAATTTCCCCGCGGGGATTTTCGAAAATTCTAAAACTCATCTTTTTATTCAAATATGACAAGATCTCATGTTAATGGTGTGTAAAAATGAATGTCCACCAGTAATAACAATTTTTCATTTTTCCCCGCAGGGATTTTTCCCCGCAGGGATTTTTGGAGAAAAAATCCCCGCGGGGATTTTTAAAAATCTGTTTAAGGGTCTAAAATCAAGCTTAGGTTCACCTTTGCAATCTGTTTGACACATTTGAGTATGTTTCAAGTATATATTAACATTTTTATTTTCCCCATGGGGAAAAATCCCCGCGGGGATATTTCCCCGCAGGAATTTTTCCCCGCAGGGATTTTTCCCCATGGGGATTTTTTTCTGCACAGTATTCATCCTTAGAGGATTTTATTCAATGGCAAAGTATTTTTCCTGCATTTATTCACATTTATATTGTATATGGTATGGATCCAGCTCAGTTGCTGCATGTTGTAGTGAAGCAAGCGGGTAAACTGTATTTTAGATTTACTTGGTCACAAACCCAAAGACAGTTTTTCACATTATGCTGCCCATATACCTGTATTCACAGTAAAGCTGCACCTGTTAGGGCCACCTGCTTGTTCCATCTCTTTATTCACTTTGCAAAGAGTTTAGATCCAGAACAGGCCCTACATCTCAGGTACAGATTACAGGATCAGGATCCAAGCTGTTTGATATTGTGGTGTTTTTTCTGAATTAGCTTGGGCATAGTAATAAATCTAATACTGTTAATATCAGCTAATAAAAATAAAACATTTGTCCTCTTTAACAGTTTTTGTTAAATAGTTGAGAGGTAATATGATTTTAGCATTTGTGTTGTCTGCTGATTCTTCATTATTTTAACTTCTTCAAAACAAATTCAGTCAATATCAATAGAATGACAAACAGTTGGATTCCGACTTTGTATTAAGGGATAATTAGTAGGTTTGTTTTGACATGCACAGTCAAACAAACCGTGCCTCCTTTAAGCAATAACTGTTTGAATCCAGATCAGGCCCAACAATGTGTTAGACCGGATCTTCGTCCAAACTGTTTGCTTAATATTTTGTTTATCAGCAGACAACATTGGCGGATAAAAGGTCGAAGAGGCGATATGCATATGACTTATTTACTGGCAATAGTACAGTGTACTGGGCCGACTGGATTTAGTGGATTAGTACTCTATGTGACAGAACAACCACCTAAAACAAGAAAACTGGACACTTTGGAGTACTCCACAATAAATGAAGTTATACAAATATTTACACCCATGTAGGCAGTGCTCCACCATCTTGCTTTGGAACTAAAAATCACCACCTGACCACCCCCGCCCCCCTCTCTTTTTTCTTTAGACACTTGCTCAATCGATACTGATCATTACGCAAATTTTAGAATTTTGAGAAAAAAATAATCTGTTGGCTGTGCTTTTTACTGATTTAGGAGTGCCCTAATCTCCTCAGTGGTCTGGGAATTGACCACAGAAGGAGAAAAACTATTCCACTGTGGAATAGTCCAAGGAAGAAAAAATCTTCACTGAATCACTGTATGTCTTGTATCTACAATATTGGGCACTGTTTGATGACCTGGTAGATTTCAAAATGTGAGCAGGGTCAGGTACTTGTCTTTTTCTATAGACACAGCACCACAATGTATCTTATGAAAGAGGAGAAGGGAGAACCGATCCCTACAAGCCTCAAGAGATGGCACTCACGCACATCGAGCATCTCACTGACACTACCTGTGTTTCACCATCTCCGGCATGTCCAGCGGGCTGCTGTCCTCTGAACTTTCTCTACCTGATTAATCTGAAGCTTTGAGTAAGGGCTCCAAAAAGGTGCTGCATACTCTAGTTTAGGCCTAATCAAAGTTTTGTATGCAACTTCCTTAGTACTCGTAGTTGCAAAAGCCAATTTCCTGCGAAGGAAACCGAGTGCCTTAGTTGCTTTGGAAGAAATTTCTGAAATGTGTTAAATTGACCCCAATCCATATTATCAGAGATGGTTATATCAAGGTATTTGGCTGACTGAACTTTTCCAAAGTTTTCTTGTGAAGGGAATAATCAAAGAGAATTTGTTTGTAATGCTGATGCCGAGTCACTCTATGACTGAGTCACTCTCATAGAGTGACATTTGGCCACATTGAACTTCATTTGACAATGATTGGCCACAGATCGAAGACCTTATGTTATCCGGCAGGTCATTTATAAAAGTAAGGAACAGGATCGGTCCTACATACCTTTCCACACACACACTTCCAGACTTAAATTACTTAAACTCTAGAGTTCCTGGATCCATGCCTACGTTTGGTATGATAACAATTTAATTAATCTTTCTGGATCCGGACACGGAACAATTTTATATAATGTTTTATTTTGCTCTTACTCACATTCTGTAAAGAGATTTTATTTAAGCCCTCAAATTAAGATATTTTTTGTTCGTTCCAAGGGGGGGCTTCTTTTGTGGATCATTTATGTTATTTCTGTCTTGTATTTGTTATGCATTTGTGCACCTCTGTTTATTGATGCCTTGTGGTCACTGCTGGGACCTCTTGGCTCTCGTTTGTGATGTCTAATTATGAATTTGTTACTTTCCCATTGGTATCCTGGGTCAGGTGTGGTGCTTGATTATGTATCGATTCCTGATCTTTCCCTTATTTGTTACTTTTAGTAAAAGCCTATACTTGGTTGGGCCGTGACTTAGCAAAATGTGTATACGAACAAATGTGCCACAGAAAATGTTTTTTTTCTTTTGTTTAAATAACTAGTCATCTGTATTCAATGGCAGAAAAAGAGAGAAAGAATGTTTTGGAGGTAAGAAATCATACAGATCGCGTTGTTTCATTCCTAATTCGTCTGTTGAAGCGAAAAAAATGTTGCGTTTCGTCCCCAAAGCAGTTCGTACTCAGTCCAAAAAATAGGCTTTATTCATTCTGCTTGTCGTTTCCGCTAAATGTCTGCTGTAAAGGGTGGCGGCACTCAAGGCCTCTGTCCTGTCAAGATTAAAATTTGAAAAGAAAGTTTCTACCAAGATACAAGAAACTTTATTTAAAGTCGGCATTCAATTTTAACATATCAAACATTAGCCAGCAAGGCTATTTTACCGACACACAAAGTGAAAGACTGTACAAGTATATTTTCTATTGGTAAAATATATATTATGAGCATATAAATAAGAGATCCTTCTTTGCGATCTATCAAGGGGAAGGAATTGATGAAACTCGAAAAGGTGGGATAAAAGGGGCTCAAGAGACCCTGATCACCATGAAGGCTGCATGGTTTCAAGGCTCTTAGGCGAAAGACGAAACCTAGATAGGGCGCAGATAGACCAAAAGATGAGGTCGATCAGAGGAGAGCAGACCTTATCAGCTGTATATAATACACCTATAATTTATTCAGGCTTCCAGATAAGAGCGCCCGTTGGAAAACCATTTTCTCCATTTAATTCTCATCCAAAACATATGTTGTGGGTACTCAAAAGAACCGTCTCAATGAGACGGTCCTTTCGAGCACCCAAAACACATTTTTAATATTGGTGAGAAAAAAAATATGTTGTGGGTACAAAAAAGAACCATTTCATTGAGACGGTTCTTTTGAGCACCTAAGAAGACACATGCTTGATATTGGCAAGAAAAATCATACCAAATTTACACTTATAAAATTATAAGAACTATGGATTATAGTGGCACTTTGGAAGCTTAGCAAAAAGCTTAAATTAGATTAGGCATTTAATTAATTAAAATAACTTAAAATGTCCACCCCTTTAATTTTCATCTTTTGACAGATAGATCTACACTAAAATGATTTCAAAGATTCAAAATCAGTAAGCTTGATGTTTTATATGTTAATTACATTTGTGGAAACTTTCCATTTTAGTCACTCAACCTACTGTCGTGCCAGCCAAGAGTGACAGTGACGTCGTGTTTTGTTTACAATTGTTAAGTAAAACATTAACTTTTATACTCCACTTGGGCTAATGCCAATCGACAGATAACGTGTGTATTAATCCTATCCTGTTCCAATGATCTATCGATTCTAAGTCCCTGATAACTTTGTAAACAAAACGTGGCATCACTGTCACTCTTGGCTGGCAGGATAGTACATCGTGAGACGTTTACATTGGAGAAGATAGTGCCACAAGGCCTGATACGGAATTTCACATCGATAACTTTTTATTTTTAATAGACCCCTTTCACATTGTTATCACCCTTAGCAATCGCTCTTCAATTGAAAAATCGATAAAGCTGTTTTTGAAAATGAAGGGGCAGATTGCTTATTAGCGATCATTAGTTACATTGGCAAAACACATAGTGATGCTTTATAAGCCGATTGTTTTGGCCTTTCACCGATAGAATAAGATATCTTTTTCTAGGAATTAGATAAATTAGTGTTTTCATTTACATATTTTATAAATTTTCAGTATTTATAGCTTTATTTAGTGCAAAAATCGCAAAAACTTTTTGAAACACATGCCAACTAATAAGACACCTGAGTCTGTTATGCGACTATCAACAACTCAGACGAGCCTGGGCAAATGCACAGTCTCACCAGGGCATTTGCTGCTCGCACACACATCGGATCCAATGTTGTGTCTGAGTGCACATAAAGAAAGACGGTGCATGTGGTAAACAGAGGCTCAGACAAAAAACAGACCTTAGGGTTCCAGCCCCACTAGATAAGCAGGCAGTAGCGCACGCATGGTACTGCATGCTACCAAACAAACGTGCGTGTATGGCCATAATGCCTAAGCATATGCGATAAGTGTGGAAATCGAACAGTAATAACCTCCAATCATATACCCATTAAATGACATCATTTCTACACAATGTCCGCTTATGCGCAGGCTAGTGAGAACCATCGCTGCTTGCACACACAAATTATGGATGTAGATGAAGACTCATATCTATGTTTTTAAAACACCAGTCCACTGGTTAAGACTGTGTGGCGCCTTTTACGTATATGTGATAATAAGTACAAATTAGAGAATCACTTCATAAATCAATCATACCCGTGCCAGGCACATGTGCTTTTATTGCTTTTAAAGGGCCCCAGGCATAGAATTAAAGGATAGGATGCACAGTGGGAGATATTAAAATGGGCCATTGATTGCGACCCGAGAAAGCCTGATTTTTGTGCATGCGAACAATAAAGGCGCAGGCCTGTCTTCGTATCCATGCAGTCTGATCAGCGCCTTTATTGTTCACTTGTTGCAAAGTATAATATCTGAACTTGCTTACGGCAAAATTTCATTTTTAGCTTGTCTCTGTAGCTGAACAGACTGGTTTGAGACTTACTCAGTCAGAAACCAGCAAGACAGCTTTCTTGCGGGATGGCCTTAAAATGTATCTTACCACTTATTTTAACCAGAAAGACCCTGTTTAGAGGCCAAGTGTGTGGAATGTAATCATAGACCATGTATACATTGAATAAACATGAAGCTAACCAGACTCTTCACTGCTCGCAAATGCATAGTATGGAAGGAAATAATTGATATAGTGTATGTTATAATGTATGACCAACACAGTAATGCACCCGCTCATTTGGAAAAAATGCAGTCCTGGATATGCTTAAAGATATCTTTCTGATCTCAAATATTTAGAATATTGGAATCAATCGCTTATTTTTGTAACATTTATCATTTAATTTTGCTATTTGTCAAATCTTTATTTGCGATTTTTTTTAAAATTGTTTTCCATATTCCATTGTGTATTGTAAGGCAGCCGTATAAAGGTTGCCCCTTAAAGTGTTTTCTCGTGGAGATAACGCGGAACGAGACACTTTGGCACATGCGCACTAACAATGTGAAAAGAGTCTATTAAAGCAGACTACTGTATCCTTAAAACAGGAGCTTTCCTATGTGTCATTGTATCCATTTAAACAATTCTCAGGACCGCACTTCCAGTTAGCAGCGGTTATCAAGTACTGCCGAATATGAAAACCACATGTTTTATCGATATTTTGATTTTTGTGTTTCCCTCAAGATAACCTTCAAAAAATGGAAAATCATAGTTTGTGGTAGGCTGCAACAATCATAACACGATGAAAGACGAGAAAATACAGGTCTTTAGCTGAATTTAGCTCCAAATTATTATGTCAAACGCTTAGAAATATCGATCTTTGCAGTCACATTGGTGTTGCGTGAATTCGTATATAGATACTAAATGTCAACAGTTAAGCAACAACAATTTTAAAAGACCATTTCAGTACAGATATGTTTGTCGCAGTGCACATAGATAGATAGATAGATAGATAGATAAATAGATAGATAGATAGATAGATAGATAGATAGATAGATAGATAGATAGATAGATAGATAGATAGATAGATAGATAGATAGATAGATTAGTCACTGAAATATCCTGAACTTTCAATGAAAAGTGAGTACAGTATGGGTTGTTATACACTATGGATTTTTTATGTCAATTTCTTTCGGTAGCTCAATTTCATAAATGTGGTCTTCACAAGGAGTGTAGATATTCATGACTGCAAAGCCATCTATCATGTCACATCTCAGCAGACTGCCTTCTGTTTGTATTGTTGCTTTACGTCCCAGTCAACAGCTATGGTCATTGTTGGATGGTCAGTTCACCTAACCATGCACACTTTTTCCTAGGCTTGAACAAGCGGTTAACCAGTACTTCGTGCACATACTTTCGCTTGTAGCTGACCACAACCCTTCTTAAATGATTCAGCGGAAGGGAAAATGATGGTAAAAATTGTTTCAGGATCAATCTCCACAAAAGTATGGGACCGGGTCAGGATCGAACTCATGACCCCTGCAAGCACATTATCGACTGTGCTACTCTGCCCCGTAGACTGCCCTCTGTAGTTGTATCATGTTTCATCTCAACAGACTGCCCTCTGTGGATACTACAGTTGCAAAAATAAATTAAATATTAAATCACAAACTGGTGTATCATGTTTCAACTTGGCAGACTGCTTTCAGTTGGTAGAGTTGCAAATCAGTGTAGCAGGTTTCATCTCGGCACATTGCTCTCTGTTGGTAGAATCGCAATCTGTGTATCATGTTTCAGCTCAGCAGACCGCACTCTGTAGATAGAGTTGCAAACTGTTATATTATGTTTAATCTCAGCAGACTGCCCTCTGTAAATCTGGTTGTAAACCGGTTTCTCATATTAATTCTCAGCAGATTACTCTCTGTAGATATGGCTGGAAACCGATGTATCACACTATACTCAGCAGACTGCCCTCTGTAGATAGATTTGCAAACCTGTTTATCATGTTTCATCTCAGCAGGCTGCTCTCTGTTGATAAGAGCTACAAACTTTGTGTATCATGTTTCTTCTCAGCAGAATGTCCTCTGTAGATAGAGTTTCTGTTGTGAGCTGGTCTATGATGTTACATCTCAGCAGACTGTTCTATGTACTGATGTATCATGTTTACAAAGGTTAAAGGCAGATGACGATTTCAGGTAAAGCTTCTATGCAGAGAGGAAATACACAGGACAGAATGTCGGGCCTGATCTGAGTCCAAATTGTTTGAAATGGATATCGGCAGATAACAATGTCACATGAAAATTTAACGGAAAGTTAAAATACAGGTTCAACTTCAACTTGTCGTAACCTCTAAAGTGCCAAACATTCTGAACCTCGATAAGGCCTGGACAAGAAATCGGGCCTGATCTGGGTCCAAATTGTTTGAAAGGGTTATCAGCAGATGACAATGTCATGTACAGATGTAACGCGAAGTTAAAAAACATCGGTTTAACTCCAACTTGTCATATCCTTTCATATGCCAAACATTCTGAACCCCGATAAGTCTGGACAAAATGTCGGCCTGATCTGGGTCCAAATTATTTGAAAGGGTTATAAGCAGATGACAATGTCATGTAAATGTTTTTTGCTAAGTTAAAATACATAGGTTCAACTTCAACTTGTCATAAGCTCAAAAGTGTCAAACAGTCTAGAACCTGATAAGGCCCAGACAGAATGCCGGACCTGATCTGGGTCGAAACTGTTGTAAACATTACAGATTTAATGCAAAGGGTAAACTGCAATGGGTTGACCTAAAGTTGTCAGAACCATAAGGGTTAGGCTAACCTTAGAAATATTGTTGTTTCCCCTTGGAGCATTCTGCAATACTTTTGACCTGCATTAAGTGATGATTTGTCATGAAAGCAATTTTTACTCTTCTTGAGAGTGGTTGTTTTAGGCAGGTTTTTCTGCACACAAACAATTTGTTTGACTCGAGACCGAAGGGCCGCGGGTTCGAGCCTCACCTGCGTCACTGCGTTGTAGTCCTTGAGCAAGACACATTTATCCTAGCTTAGTACTGGCTCAACCCAGGAAGACCCTTCCCTTTATAACTGAAAGATTGTTGATGGGACATAAAGAATCAAATCAAACAAACAAAACAAACAATTTGCTAAGAATATATTTTAAAGATAACTGTTTACAATTGACAATTCTCTAAGTTTGCAATGAAATTAAAAAAAAAATCTTAACAAAAGATTGTTATAGAATTTTTTGTGTAGGGACTTTATACAGAGTCAGTCGGGTAAGGAAAAAAAAAAAAAATTTTAATTTAGGCCAATATCAGGCCTCTATGGCTGTTTTCCCAGACACCATGTATTTAGGGAGGTTCAAAATTGATAACTTTTTCAAATATCTAACTTTTGTCACAGCATCCAGATAATCCAAGTATTGCATGCTTGGATCCAGAGGGGAGACCAGACCCCTTTGAAAAACACAAGTTATATGGGCTTAGATAGGGAATAATTAAGCACCTGGATACCCCCCCCCCCCCTCTGGAAAAAGTTGGACACCATCCTTACCACTGGAAGAATTGATGGACCCCCTCTGGAACCATGGAAAATTAAACTTCTATAAAATAAGTTGAGGACAAAAAATTTTTTTATGGCAGATACACCTTGAATCCACCCTCCCGGACGAGAATTCTTGGACCCCTGCATGTATTGATATTGTTGCTTCATATGGAAATCCATATAAAAATTGCTGAGAACATTTTTTGAAAAGGATAGCTTTTATGACAGGTTGCATTGTACCAAAGGGGTTGAGTGTCAAACTTGGAGGTGTGAGAATGTCAGAATTCACATTCAAAATAGTCATCTATCTATCTAGAGCTTGATAATGTCTCGGGATATATAGAATTTCAAGTCTGTTCTTTTGTTGTTAAAGCTCCTCCATTTTTTGGCCATACATTAATTTATTTATTTTTTTTTAATTTTAACCTGTGACCTTTTAATATATATACAATGCACAATCCCAACTTCATTTTATAAAAATCTATGGGATGTTCTATTGGTCTAAAAATAGTTAAGGGGATCATTTGTGTGAAATTATTTACAATTGGCGCAGGAATTCAGCTCAATTCATTTGGAAACAACATGGGGAATTCTTATTTTGGTCAAAATTAGACATTTCAAAGTGCTGATCTGACCTTGAAATTAAGGTTAATGAATTGAACTCAAACCTAATACCCCTCCCCCTACCCTCCTAACTATCAAAGGCCCTGATAAACAAAAATGTGAGCCTTTTCAGAATAATTATGTGTTTTGTGTTTCAGAAGAGCCGGCTCATTGAGACGCTTCTTTGGAGTACCCACGTTGGCACAACATATGTTTTATTTTTAGAAAAATGAAATATGATTTTCAAATATGCTCACTTATCTGGAGGCTTGAACAATGTTTCTATCATTGGTTTTGCAGAAAATGTGCGGAACAGAAGCTACACCCTCTAAGCTACACAAATGGTGACATGGACTCACAACGCCAACAGGATCAGCACAAAAGCCGATATGTACCCCATATAATTTGTGACAGTGGTTTAGGAGAAAAGATGTCTGTTTTGTTTGCTTGCTTAATAAAAAGGGTAAGTAAATTACCCCTATATCAGCTAGTGATAATTTTGTCATCTGCTGATGTTCTATGCAAACAGTTTGGAAGGCCTCCAGTAAAATATTTTACTGATTGTCCCAAGGTGGTACTTCTTTTGTGGATCTTTTATGTTTTTTCTGTCTTTCGTTTGCTATGCCTTTGTGCACGTCTGTTTATGTGTGCCTTGTGGTCACCTGCTGAGAAAGGGCTGACCTCTTGGCTCTCGTTTGTGGTGTCAGGCTGTGAGTTTGTCACTTTCCCATTGGTATCCTGGGTCAGGTGTGGTACTTGATTGTATCGATTCCTGATCTTTGCACCCATACTTACTTTAATACAGGGGTTGCCAGAGCTCATGATGAGAAATGTCTTTAAATGACATCTTCTCCTGAGCCAATGGTCCAAATTTTAAATAATTTCACAGAAATATTCCTCATGATGCCCTCTACCGGAATTGCACAAACAGTTTTGCCCCACCAAAAAAGGGGTTGGCATACAGTTTGGACCCAGCTCAGACTGGACACATAATGTTATCATTAGTGTAAAACTTCGATGTTTTTTCCCTTTAAACAAATTATTATTCATTCATTACAAGTTAAAACTTTTGTAAAATGCTTGCGATCTTTCAGCATTTTTTTGTGTGAGTAACACCACAGAAGAATAAAAACATGACAGTCTTTTAAAGTATGAAAGAACATTAGGGGTATAGATTAACTTAAGGGTGAGCAGCTTACAGACAACAGCAAAAGCATGAACAAAATTATCAATCATGCTAAGAGTTAAAGCATTCATAGTTAAAGCATAAAGAAAAATCACAAAAAGTCCAATTTTTGAAGGTTTACCATTGCCCTGTTTAATACACAGGCAATGAAGGTCTCGGTCAAGTCCATTTTATCAGACAATGTCATTTGTTAATCACCTTGCAGACAGTTAGGACCTAGATCAGCACTTATTGAAATTCAGTCCTGGTCTGCGTCCAAAATGTTAGACATTCTAATAACTAGTGTTTGAAAAAAGTTAATATTGAAAAAAAGTCAGCAGACTACATAAAGCATGAAAAGCATTCAACAACTTAAAAAAGATCTTTCTGGTTAAAATGATCAAGCAGTGGCGGACCCAGAGGAGTTTCAGGGATTCCCCCCCCCCCCCATTTTTAAATGTCCTATGAAAATGAAATAATTGGGTCTCAGTGAGACCAAATTATTTCTTTTCATAGAATACTTAGGAAAAATGAGATAAAATCAGCAAAGCGAACCCCCACACCTTAATATATTATGAACCCCCTTTGTGTGATGTACATTATATATCTATATATATCTTGTAATGTTCTATGTTTATAGTTATTGTTTGTCAAAATTGACCCGAGACATATGAATTTTCATTGTCCTTTCATCCAATCTTCGGGAATCATCGTAAAAAGTGAGCTTTAGATTGTGGTACAATTACTTGTCTGAATGAAAGAATTCTACAATTTCTCGATAGCTTAATGGGTACATTTAACAGGATGTGTTTAGCATTCAAAAGATGTGGGTTCAAATCTGGTTCTATTTAATTTTTTTTTTTTTTTTTTTTTTAGTCTGTTTTCATTATTTTGTTTGTTAAAGGTGCATAGTCTGTAACTTTGATCTTTTAATTTTAGAAATAATGTTTCTAATTTTCAAGAACACAGTAAAAAAACTAAAATTCAGGTATACATTTAACCAATTTTGTAAATCTTAACAAATTATCAGTATCGATCAAAACAACAGCATTTATGTTAAAAATTAACTGCCTATAATTATTGGAGGTACGCAAATAATTACCAATAAGGGAAAAAACAGCTGTTTTAATAAGATAATTCACTTTATCATGCAGTTTGTGAAAATATAACTTAATTTTACTTTTACAAATGATTTAAAAAGAAAAGATTTTTTTTTCGAAAAACGTTCATAGTTGCAGACTTAGTCTCTTTAAGTCTTTTTTTTTTAATTTTGTGCACAAATGGATAATATATAATAACTATAAAAATCTTATCAACTACAACTAGCACAGTGCATGATTTCAATATAAGCTCACATGTAATTAACACTTTGTATGCTGGGTCATTTTAATACTTTTATGTCATCAGCAGACTTTTTTCCAAAGTCAACTTTTTCAATAAACTTTTACAGAAACCCTATCAGATGATGGCAAACGGTCTGTATCCAGTTCAGGACCAATGTTTTGTCGGTACTGACCAGGGTCCAAACTGTTTGCAAAGACTATCAGCAGGCAACAAAAGTAGCCGCTGGCAAAGAAAGAGTGAATAAAACCGAGGGAATTAATACTGAATATCCAAATGAAAAGATGTAAAGATAATCAGATGGTGGCATAAAATATATGAACAACTTTGACTTAAAAAGAATGCATACATTGGACAGTCATAAAAATGTCTCCCACCCAAAGATTTGATCCAGGTTTGGGTGATATTTTTCAAATTGTGAACTAACCACTAGGCTATCAGACCATGTAGATTTAAGAATTGACATTATCTTAATAATCTTAAGTAAGTAAGTAAAGTCTTTATTTAAAGAGGGTGACAACATTTAGTAGTACAACTAATCTTCCATGAGGCCCTCAAAATAACTAATATGTACACACATAAAAAACAACAGTTCTACACAAACTATCAAATTAAATTGTTTAACCCTGTACTGCTGAGCACTATCTACAATCAAAAAATCACAAACAGGTAAATATACAGATGTCTGCAAATTATAGCTCAATATGGCCATGTGACTTATTATATGTCCACTTTCAAATTTTATCATACTGTCTCTGATCAAGTATTAGCTGTATTCCACCCTATAAGTGCACTTTGTCTATAGTCTAACTCTTCAATGCTAACTATAATAATAATAATAATAATAATAATAAAATAATGGAAATGTCCAGAGTTATCTATTTTTCATATATATACAGGGCTTTAGATAAGCTTTATTTTCAAAAAAGTACTGTACTTGTCTATTTTTTAAAAAAAGGTGTAACGAGAAATTTTTATGAGTACTGACTGTTCGTCTTAAAAAAACACACAAAGTAATTATTTCAATTGAGCCTGGGCTTGCTGCGTGTTTTCTTAGGCTATTCATTAACAAAAAAGTAAACAGTAAGATATTTAATTTCTCTTTGGCATAGTAGGTTTTGGTTATACAACTAAGCCGCAATGGGGATGGGGGTAGGATGCGGGAGATGAAGAATTTTTGGAAAAAATAGTGCCAATTGGAGCATTATGAGTCCCCTTTAGGTAGCTTAAATTGTATGCTTTGGGAGGGGGTTGTGTGGAATTTAAAATAGCTAAATTTTGGCAAGACCGTAAACTGAATGCAAAACTGTGGATCCTGATCAGCTGATCAGTATCCACACTGTTAGTGTTTCTAAAACCGGGATATATCTAGGTTCAGCAGGACAAGGGTTAATTTGATATTTACACAAGTGCATTTTTTATTATATAGTAACCATATTTATCTTGACAAGCATCCATTTCTATTTTACTCTGCTTGCTGGAATTTTTTTTATATTTTTGTCATCTGCTGTCTTTTTTTAAAACTGATTTACTATATTGTTCTCAGAGAGTCAAACAGATTGGATTAAGATCTGGCCGAATATTTTGTCGGTCCTGATCTGGTTCCAAAAGTGTTTGCAAAGGTTATCAGCAGACAACAATTGCAGGCAAAGAGTAACTTCAGCAGTGTATATCTAACCAACTTGCAGGGTTCCACTTATTAGTATGCATTTACAAGCAGAGTAGAAAACAATATACATCTGATCAGCTGGCTTCAGGACCAGGTATTTTGTCATCTGCTGTCTTTTCTAAATTCATGTACTATATAGTTCCTTCATGATCACCATCAGAGAGTCAAACAGTTTGGATCCAGATCAGGCCTGACATTTTGTCAGTCCTGATCTGGTTCTAAAACTGTTTGCAAAGGTTATCAGCAGACAACAATTTCAGGCAAAGAGTAACTTCAGCAGTGTATATCTGACCAACTTGCAGGGTTCCACTTATAAGTATGCATTTACAAGAAAACAATATACATCCTGATCAGCTGGCTTCAGCTTCAGGACCAGGAAAATTTTAAGGTATTTTGTCATCTGCTGTCTTTTCTAAATTCATGTACTATATAGTTCCTTCATGATCACCATCAGAGAGTCAAACAGTTTGGATCCAGATCAGGTCTGACATTTTGTCAGTCCTGATCTGGTTCTAAAACTGTTTGCAAAGGTTATCAGCAGACAACAATTTCAGGCAAAGAGTAACTTCAGCAGTGTATATCTGACCAACTTGCAGGGTTCCACTTATAAGTATGCATTTACAAGAAAACAATATACATCCTGATCAGCTGGCTTCAGGACCAGGAAAATTTTAAGGTATTTTGTCATCTGCTGTCTTTTCTAAATTAATTTACTATATAGTTCCTTCATGATCACCATCAGAGAGTCATACAGTTTGGATCCAGATCAGGTCTGACATTTTGTCGGTCCTGATCTCAGGTTCTGAAACTTTTTGCAAAGGTTATCAGCAGACAACAATTTCAGGCAAAGAGTAACTTCAGCAGTGTATATCTAACCAACTTGCAGGGTTCCACTTATTAGTATGCATTTACAAGCAGGGTAGAAAACAATATGCATCCTGATCAGCTGGTTTCAGGAACCAGCTGATTCGGATCTATACTGTTTATGATCAAGGTCAGAGAATTTCAAGAAAAAGCACGAATATCACCAAGATTTTGGCGAAAATTAATCAGTCTCATGTCAATTTGGGCAGTTTGAAATAAGAACTATATAAAGAATAGAATAGGATGGACAGTTCGTTTCTTTCTGGATCTAAAAATAACAACTGGTATCATTTTACCTATTCTTGTTAGTGCTTAGCCACCTCTGTCATCTGCTGATAACCTTTGTGAACAATTATATAGGAGGCAGACTGTTGGTCCTGATCTGGGTCCAAACGGTTTGACTCTCTTATAGTGTTCCTGAAAGAAATTTTGTTAAAAAGTTAATTTTGAATGCTAAAAGTCAGCAGACAACAAAAAAGCATGAAAAAAGCTTGAAAATAAATGATAGAAAAAGATCTTTCTGTCTTCTGTCTTAATAATCTACTATAGAACAGATTGTCATTCTAAAAGTGTTACTGAAAAATATTTTTGAGAAAGTCAATTTCTAAAAAGTCAGCAGACCGCAAAACATTAATGTGGGCATGACCAGATTGTCTGGAAATTTATTGTTCATCTAAATTGAAGGATGTTTTTGTTGTTACCATGACAACAAATAGTAGGTTTTGACCACATGGTGAGTTGCTATCACCTAGTGACTTAATAAACACAGAATTTTCAGGTTTATTACTGAAATGCACATACTAGCTTTAACTAAATGGGGTAGATACAGATGAGAAGCCACTAACAGTTAAATCTTCAAGTCATGTCCTTTAAGAAAAAAGTGTCCTGAAATTACCTTTTGAATATATTATTTTGTTCAGAGAACCAAATAAAAATAGTCCTTGATCAGACTGCTCTGTTTTGAAGTATGCTGATCTGAGACTATTTTTTTAATAAATGCTTATTTACTGATCTCCGATGTTTAATTCTTTGTTGCAAATAGTTTGGATCCAGATCAACACTGGAAGTTATAAATTTTTTAAAAAAATGGGCCTGTTTCGACAAAATATTTTTTTAAGGTATGTCAATTTTTTTTATATAGCTTCAGCCTAGTGCCTTAATACAATGCAAGAATAAACAACAATGAGATCTAGCAGGAAAAGTTTATTATCATAATTATTACACATGCATACCTTGAAACATTCAACTCATAATATGGGCCAGTACATGGGGTTTTGCTACATATAACATATCACAGGTTTATATAAACACAAATTTGCAGCGTAAAATTGTAAATATCACCTTACCCATAATTCTTAGCATATGATTTGGGTGTCAAAAGAACCGTCTCATTGAGACGGTTCTTTTGAGTACCCACAACATATGTTTTGGTTTTAAAATAAGAAAAGTATTTTTTTTTTGGTACACACTCTTAACTAAAGGCCTGACATATGCTGCCAGTGAAGGCTCAGACAAGCCTGCACATGTACAGTACTCCACATTGTGCACTGTAAACATGACCAGTGACCTATATAAGAGTGACTAGAAACTCCAATAAATACCAATACTCAACTCAAATAACACTGTCGTGTATCTTACACAGGTAAATGAGGGAAACTCAATATCATTTATCTACACGATTGGCTTTTACCGCTGTTTTGGAATACACAGCGTAATTTCTCTATGTTTACCTAAACTTTTAACACCTTTATAAACACCAAAATTATATAATAACGATAATTATGAATCATTGGACATCTTAGTTAATGAATATTGATAAATCGAGACACAGATATAGCCATGTTTGAAGCTTTATTCGTCAGAGTGAAAGAGGTATTTTTGAAGCCATTTTTTGCAGATTTCCGCAACTTTCTTAAAATCGGCCGTTATTTACACGGTCATAACTCAATCAGATTAGTTTTTACATTGCAGAAACAAAGCATTTAGCAATATTTCATATATGTTTTTTCGATTGTTATTAACTATATTTATCAATAAGCGATATTAAAGACGAAGTACGCTCTTTAAAGTACCTATAAATTTTTATGCAGCGGTCTCACAAGCTGCATTGCCATTTTGAGTGTGTACAATAAAAAGCGCACCAGGCGTTAGTCACGTGACACATGCCACGACATACCTATATGGCTGAAAAATGAAGTGTCAAGTCACTATAATATAGGTCACTGACATGACCTATAACCTCAAAAAATCAATAAACCTATTCACCATATCTACATTAATTGCTGGTTCCCGCTTTACAGGTGGTCAGTAATAGAAAAACAGGTAACCAGTACCCCCCCAATACCTGGAAATGGGGGGGTTCTGGTTACCTGTATTTACATAACTGACCACCTGTAGACAGGGAACCAGCAATTAATGTAGATATGGTGAATAGGAGTCTGTATGTATCTGCCTTTGTTTACATCCATGGCGTGGAAGTTTATCTGCACAGTGTGTAGTACTGTGTACGCAGTCTTGCTACAGCCTTCAGTATTTTGAGGCTAACTTTCTATTTATCCTGAAAACTTTTTCCCATGTACTACACAGTAGATTTGATTCTGATTCAAATGAACTCTTTGCATGCTGGTTTTTTTTTCATGCTTTTTTGTGTTCTGCTGACATTTTTCAAAATTTCACTTTTTCAAATAATTATTTCAGTGTCAAACAGTTTGGATCCAGATCAGGCCCAATGTTCTAGCGGGCCTGATTTAGGTCCAAACTGCAAAGATCATCAGCAGATGACAAAATTCGCCGCTGGCAGTCTCTCACTAGGATTTTGACAATAGGAGTAAAATTGCTGGTTGCCAGAAAAATTTAGAGTTTTACCAATCTTTTCTATTGGCACTTTAGAAAAAGTTGGAGTCAGAATCAAAAAGTTGGAGTAAAATAATCCAAATTTGGAGTTAGTGAGAACTGCGCTGGCAAGCAAAGTGTTAATACTACCCATGAAAGGCCAAAACAACATGCATTGAGTTCATTTCATGTGCAATAGGTTAATGGATACCCCTATCTTTCACTTGTATCTTTTTATACAGTCAACACAGACATACAAGAGTACACACACACAATAAGAAGGTTAAACAAAAATGGCCTTAACCATTTTCTGCCATTCTCTACAAATGCCGTCTGCTTGCTCAACTATCTCAACTGCTATTATGTACTTTGGTAGACTTTATTCTTCCTAGAGAACAATGGATCAGAATCTCAGGCCTTATGTAAAGAGTAACACAAAATTGGATATTCAAAAGAACCCTCTCAATGAGATGGTTCTTTTGAGCACCCAAAACATTCGCAAAAATATGGGTAAGAAAATATTTACAATTTTACGCTGAAAATTTTTGTGTATCTAAACATGTTATCTATATGTCTTTGCTTTCTTCAGCAAATTATTTATTGATAACAAGACAGATTACTTCAGATCATCATTTGGAAGATTCAATTTCATAAATACAGCACTAAAAGAGTTGGGTCCCTTTTTGTTTGATATGCTTATACCGGGCATACACATTAAATGGAATACAAGGAGCAAGGCTACCTAATACTACATAATAAAATAATCAATGAAATGATGGACGGACAACGGAAAATTTCTAATCATTTGAACATGATGAAATTAAAAGATCAATGGTCAGTTGTTTGAAATAATACAGAGCTAACCCTTTTCCTGCTATTTATGATAAATGAGCCGGGACACGATTTCCAACAATGTGGCATTTTGAATAGTGTAGACTCAGACGAGCCTGTCCAGTCTCCTTTTAAGCTTAGAAACTCCAAAGGCTGTTCAGTCAGTAGCTTAACACTCATAGAATAATCAAGCGACTAGCAAAGGCTCTGATCAGACTGTGCATATGGGCAGGCTAGTCTGAGCCTTCCCTGGTTTCACATACCACATTTTTGGAAATATCATGTAGCGGCTCAAATATTGGCTGATTTTTTATCTGCTGATGTACTTTGGTGGCTTCTATTACAATATGAACCCATTTCAGACGGCTTCTCTGATCAGGGTTCATAGTGTTTGCTTCCATGATAAAACTTGTCTTAAATGCATATGAATCAATGCAGCAGACACAATAAGCAGGCAGCATTTTCAGAATTTAAATACAACTTTATAACATTTCAACAAAATATAGCGAAAAAAAAATGTGCTACTTTTAAACTCTCAGATGTTGTTATTATTGTGCTAATAAATATAATGCCAACAATGTTGGCATTTTAACATTATGAGCATGATAAATTACATGCTCAGTTGATTTGAGTATGGATCAGGACTAGCCTGGACACTAAAATGTCTAATTTAAACTGCTTACAAGGTGAAAAAGTGGTAATGGTAAATTATAGGGTCGTGGATTAATTTAAAACTGAAATGTGTGATCACTAAGGTGGTATTCAGTGGCGGATCCAGAGTGTATTGTTTGAACCCCCTCCGCTACACCCACTTTAAAATATGCTATGAAATAATTTGGTCTCAGTGAGACCAAATTGTTTCATTTTCACAGGATATTTAATAAAAATGAAATAAATCGGCAAAGCGAACCCCCTCCCCCACATCTTTATATATTTGCAAATGTCAAGTCTTGTAAAGTCTGACCAGACTTCTCTGACCTTGGTAAACATAATATGCTAATGCTCAGCAAGGAACTAAAATTGCTGGACAGAACACAAAAGAGGAGAAAAAGTAAGCATTTTTTTTTTATGTATATCTTTACATGCTGCATACTGTTTTGCGATTTTGTTGCCGTCTGCTGACTTCTTTCATTCAATATATCTTTGGGGAACAAAATCAAGTTGTCAAACTGTTTGGATCAAGATAATTCTGTTGGTCCTGATCTGGATCCAAACTGTTTTCCAATATTATCAGCAGATGACAAAAGCTGCTGCTAGCAAGGAAATTGTTAAAGTCATGCCATGGTTCACCCTTGTCCTGCTGAGAAATCTACTTACTACACAGACTTGATTTCAAGATATTTTTCAACCTTTTCATGTTGTAAATTAACAGAACCTATTTATACAGGAAAAAAAAATGGTTGTTTGAAACTTGTCCTTCATATTGAGTATATAGTCTTATATTAATCTAAGTATATAAGTAGCTTCTTATCTATACTTTTACAGTAACTGCAATCAAAAAATTACAGATAGGTAAATACACAGATGTCGCAAATTATATCTCATTATGGCCAGGTATACTTCTACCACGACCTAAGGCATGACCCTCGATTATTTCAATGCATTTACCGTTACAGTCACGCCTCAAAGCGTTTGGTGGAAGTGTAACTTATTATATGTTCACTTTCAAATTTTATCATACTGATCAAGTATTGGCTTTATTCCACCCTAAAAGTGCACTGTGCCCTTAGAGCTAACTATGATTAATAATAAAAATAATAATGATAATAATAATAATAATAATAATGTCCAGTGTTATTTATTTTTCATATATGTACAGGGCTTTAGATAAGTTTATTTTCAAAAGAGTACTGTACTTGTCCATTTTTAAGAAAAAAGTGTAACGAGAAATTTTTATGAGTACTGACTGTGTGTCTTAAAAACATACACCAAGAAAGACAAAGTAATTATTTCAATTGAGCCTGGGCTTACTGCTTGTTTTCCTAGGCTATTCATTAACAAGAAAGTAAACAGTATGGAATTTAATTTCTCTTTGGCATAGTAGGTTTTGGGTTTTGCAGGAATACAACTAAGCCGCAATGGGGATGGGGTAGGGTGTGAGAGATGAAGAATTTTTGGAAAAATAGTGCCAATTGGAGCATTATGAGTCCCCTTTAGGTGGCTTAAATTGTATGCTTTGGGTGGGGGTGGATGGGTGAGGGTTGTGTGGAAATCATCAAAATGTAGAATCTTCAGGAACTAGATGCTACTTAAAACCTCAAGAAAAAGAAATCAGCAGATGACAACAAAAGAAAAAGAATAAACAATTACATGTACCCAGAATGCAAAGAGTTTATAGAAATTCCAACCTGCAACTACTTCAAATACAATATGTGCAAATCCATGTTTATTGTAATCAGGATTTATGCAGCATCTGAAAACTTATAAACAGACCATTAACAAGCATATGACAGCGAAAACAAAATTACTCCACCCCTCACTTCTCCACCCCCTGCATGCAAAGAATCAGTTTATAGTCTTGTAGGTCAATGTGGTTAAAACAGAGCATAAACTAATCAGCATGCTGAGTAATTTTTCATGATTTTTTGTCATCCATTGACTTATTTAAAATGAAATTTTCTAATAATCTTTCAGCAGGGACATGCAGTGTAAAACATTTTGGATCTAGATCAGGCCCAATGTTTTGTCTGGCTTGATCTGGGTTCAAACTGTATGAAAAGATCAGCAGCAGACGACTATTTGCCGCTGGTGAGCTAATAGTATACAAGTCACTCCGGTGTCCGTCCACAATTTTTTAGAAATTTTAACATACAAAATAGACAATCAATTTGTGTGCGATAATCCATCACAGATGATGTGGGTCAATTAAAAGCATTTTTAAATGGTTTGGTAATTCAATTTTGGTAGTAAAAACTGATGACAAGACCCAGACTATAAGGGAGCATAATTATATCAGAATTAACACTTTCATTTTTATTCTTGCAGGTAACAAGGACAACCATAAAATCTCTTGTTGGTTTGAAATTCGCCAAGATCCAACCATTAGGACCTTGAGCTTTGGAAAAATCCCCATAGACTTATTTGGGAGACATGTTGTGACCCGTATTTACTCACATAGAGTGGATGTGGTAGGTATTTCCATTTTTGTTGGTGTTAATACTACATGTACATAGAAAAACACACTGTATGCCAAAGGGACAATAGAATTCAATTGTTGTGGAATGTTCAGCATGTACATGGTGATTTATGTAAGCATTTAGGAATAGATTAGAGTACCGATCAAGAGGGTCTGTCAGGGTTTATTTATTTCTTGTAAATACCAACTTTTAAGTGCTAGAATTTTGATCTGGGGTAGGTAAATTTCTTTCACTTCATCCATGCATATAATCTGGTCGCATAGCATCATAATGTTTTAACAGCTGGAAAAAGAAAATTGTTTAATGAGAAAAAATAAGAATAAAAGTGAATTGCACCAAAGTTGTGATTTTGTATTTAATATGTGTCCATTTTGTACTCTGGGTAATTTTGCTTGCTTTTTTGTCATCGGCTGATTTTTTTTACAAACATTCTTTCAGAAATACTATCAGAGTGTCAAACAGTTTCGGTCCAGATCAGTCGAGCCTGATCAGGATGCACACTGTTTGCATTTTTTAGGTTATCAGCAGATGGCACTAGATGCCAAAGTGTTAAAAACCCTTGCAAATGTTAAACTATGAGTATTGTCATATATTTTTGACCCTGTAGTTCAAAGGGCGTGGCATATGCTAATTTTATCTTCGATCTGTTATCGGTAGTTTTCGCCGAATATACACAACTAATTTGTTTTTTTTGAAATGGACTATCTGATATAAGTAGCAGTTCAATATGATCGTCCGCAGTGGTGTAGTGGATTAGGAGCAGGACTCCTAGCACATAGCAGGTAAGTACGAATATCACAAGGAGCGTTTCTTTAATTTTTTCCTGTTAGGAACGGTTTGCGCTAAAAACAGGAAAGCGAGAAAATGATGATGGTATGCGCTAAACACAGGAAAGCGAGAAAATGATGTTGTTTTTGTTTTTGTTTTTTTAATGTACACAGGATAACACTTCAGTTGCTAGTAAATCAAGAATGTCGGTCAACCAATCTCAATTTCACTAGCCACTACACGTGTAACCACGTGTACATATACACAATTGCACAAAAATTAAGCATGTTCACGCTTTTATAGAGTTTTGCGTTATGTCGGTACATAGAAAGTAATTTACTGGAAAAAAACCCTCCTTGCTATATTCGAACTTGCCTTCTCTATAATAAGAGTCCAAGGCTTAGGCCACTACACCACAGCGGACAATATTGTCAAATTCCTACTGTTATGATACATTGAATTTTAGAAAACCTAATTTATTCCAGTATATTTGGCGAAAACTTTCAATAACAGGTCCTAGATAAAATTAGCATAGGTCACTACCTTTGAACTTCAGGGTCAAAAAAATATGACAATAATGAAATGGGAGTAGTTCAAAGAAACCAGCAGGCGGCTGAGCAGAGAATACATGGTGTACTCCAAGCACCTTACTCTGAAGTCATCAAACCTAATCCACTCTACAGGGCTCCAGATAAGAGGGGGTAAAGGGTATTTCAGCATTGATTTTTTGGAATTCAGCATTGAAAATTAAATTGAAGGGTGAAAATACCCTTTGCATTTTGAGGTTTCGGTGCTGATGTTTAATTTATGTGGTGATTATTTTAATTCTGAGTAAGAAAAAAACTAATATATATACACCAATTCACGGATGTATACTACCTGGATATGAAACAGCAATAGATTTTCTAATAATTGTTTCCCGATGATTGCCGCGTCGAAATACAGGTAAATCCGATAATTTGAATGACAACTTTACAAATGTTGAGATCCATATGTGTTAGGATACTTTTTCCCTAATGTTCCAGCAACTTGGGGGAAACGGTAGTACAGTGAATTTGATGCCAATAAACTAAGAATTCTTCCAGCTACAATTTGATACCAAGCAAGCTAGTGTTCTCGAGAAAAAATACCCAAGAAAAAAATAAAACGCACCAGGCTTTCCTACACTACGCAGACATGGAAAACAAAGTAAGGAAGAAGGCAAAAACTTTTCATATAAGTCTAGCGTCCTTTTTGTGAGGCATAGGCAAACCGTGCAGACCCAGATCAGACACAACAGAACACAGCGTCTGATCAGGGTATCCACTGTTTGCTTTCAGAATGTTCTATTGAAATTTGAATAAAAATGAAAAATGCCACCCAACACCCCTTAAAACGAAAATGGACTGGTCCAATTGACTGGAGTGGGAAATTCTATCCGGCGTAAATGGGTTTAATAGTGTGATTTAAATAGAAATTTGGTATCTTGTGTTAAATTCTTGTGACATAAATCTGTTAATTGGCTATTAATTTATTGTCTCACTTAAAAATTAGACAGTTTGGTTGAAGAGCTATTTTAATGCAGTCGTGGAAATAATTACTGCTCATAGACACCCTACCAAGTTAACCAACTCCCTAGTTAATTGTTAAACAAACGCTTAGGGAATTAAATGTAAGTGTATCTATGGTTGACAAAGCATCGTTTATTATTAAAGATGTTTTCACGCTTTTAAACTCTGCAATGTGTTTAAATTCTAGGGGCAATGTTTAGGTTTCTGACATTAATTTTTCTGCCATTTTGTTATGTGAAAATACGAAAAAAAGACAATTTTGCCAGCATCTTAACTGCGTGGTTTGATTTTGTTTTTGCTAAAGAATTCGATATTCCAGTTAGGAAATATGCGTACTTTATGTATCAAGTGTCAAGTATATCCAAATTACTCACATTAATTAGCTTTAGAACCGACAATTTCGGTGGCAAAATTGGAAGTTTATCATTTTACCTCTTTTTCATAACATCTCTGCAACCTAAGTTCGCAATATAACGATATTCTACAAAGAACCAATTAAGGACAACTATATAAACGTTCAGAAAATTAAAGAATTAAACTCATTGAACTCTTTACATTGTCACAATTAAAGTGACAAATGCCTCTGTAAAATTCTGATTTCCACCATTTTCAAGATGGCGGATTGTACCCGATTTACGCGTAGGCAATAATATTGGTGAAAAATGATATGTGCCCAATCCAGGTAGTATACATCCGTGACCAATTGTATAAATCTTGGAAGTTTTCCTAAAAATGCAACATGCATTTGATACAAGCAACTTTTCTTCAAAATATGTTAAGCAAATAATTGGGTCTTTTTACAAGGCTTTGCATTTTCTGCAATTTGATATTTCAAATATGGAGTAAAATACTCATTAAATTAAAAAGTAGGGGGTGAAATACCCTTTGGTCCAAATCCTTATCTAGACCACTGCACTCTAGTTTAAAAAAACTTCTGTTGGGGCTTTGAACATATTAGCTATGTGATTTATGTTATACACATGATCAAGTCTGTATACAGCTCATTACAAGTGGTCAATAACCAGGCACAACTAGATTTGATTTTATGACAAATTAATGACATTTAATGTGTTGGGCCTGATCTGGATCCAAACTGTTTGACACTCTCATGGTTTTCCTGAATGATTTATGTAAAACACCTGGCAAAGTCAGTATACAGTATACAAGTGTCAATAACCAGGCACCTTTTCTGACTATTTTATGACATTTAATGTGTTGGGCCTGATCTGGATCCAAACTGTTTGACACTCTCAGGGTGTTCCTGAAGAAATTTTTCGAAAGAGATGGTTTTGAAAAAGTCAGCAGATGACAAAATGTATGCAACAAAGTAAAACAGGTATCTCAATATATAAAAGATGTGGGTTTTTTTTCTCAAAGAACTCCTTAAAACTATCTGTCTATTGTAATTTTGCATGCTTTTTTGTCGTCTCCTGATTTTTTCCAAAGTCATCTTTTGCGAAGATTTCTTTAGAGCGTCCAAGAGATTGGATCCAGATCAGACCAATTGTTTTGTCTTGTCTGATCTAATCCATCAGCAGATGACATTAGTGTAGAAGGCAAAGAGTTAACAAAATGTGAGCCTGATATCCTTTTTGTTGAGCGTAGACCAGATCAGATACCACAGAATGCGTGGTCTCCACCTTCAGTTCGCAAAAAGTTTGGATCAAGATCATAGGTCCAATCTGTTTGTTTGGTCAGGCCTGATCTGGTTCCAACTGATATATGCAAACAGTGTAGCCCCAGATCAGAAATACACAATGTGGGGTTTGATGAAGGTCTCTACCATTAGAATGTCCACTGGTTTGGATCCAGATCTGGCCCGACATTTTGCTTGGCCTGATCTTGGTTCAACCTTTTTGCAAAGATTATAAGCAGAAAACACTAGTAGACAACCATAACCAACATAATCGGGAGCTCAGTGGTAGAGTGCTTGACTTGAGACTGAGTGGCCAAGGGTTAAGCCTCACCGGCGTCACTGCGTTGAGTCCTTGAGCAAGACACATTAATTCTTACTTTAGTACTGGTTCAACCAAGGAAGACCGGTCCCTACATAACTGAAAGATTGTTGATGGGACGTAAATAACCAAATCAAACAAACAGACAAATCAACCCAGGAAGGCCCGTCCCTTTATAACTGAAAGGTTGTTTATGGGATGTAAAGAATCAAATCAAACAAACAAAATAACCAAAGTAAGCCTAATATCCTTTTTGAGGGTTAAAGCCAAACAGTGCAGACCCAGATCAGACACCTATTGGATAATTTGGCATGCCTTTTGGTTGTCTGCGTTTTTTTTCTTTCAAAGTCATCTTTTTCAAAAAGATCTTGAGATTATCAAACATATTGGGTCCAAATCTGGCCCAAGGCTTTGTTGGGCGTGATCTGGGTCCATCCTATTTGCAAAGGTCATCAGCTGGAATTAAAATAGTAGGAAAAGTCTTAAAGTTTACTTTTTTGTGGGACATAGGCAAATAGTGTAGATAAGATCAGAGGACACAGAGCATGTGGTCTACACCAACAAAGTGCAACAGACTTTGGTTAATTGTAATCTGTAATCATGATTACTTGTAATTTATTAAATTTTTCAGTAATCATTAAGTAATCTGTAATTATGGATTTTTATGAATACAACTACTAATAGTAATATAATTGATTACATTGCTAAATAGCATGCAATCATGGTTACTTAGTGATTACTTTATGATTACTTTTTACAAAAAAAATAAATAAAAACTTGCTTAAAAACTGAATGTAAATTGTACAGAGTACATTGATACAATAAGTATGGAATTGTTTTCAAGGGGTTACTGGTCACAATTTTACTTAAATAATGTATTTTTGTTTTTATCTAAACAAACATTGTAGACCCTTATTAAATGCCACTTTATTTCCATGTTAATAGTTATAAATTGTGTTTGTGTACACTGTGAAATGTTTCTTTTCTGGTAGGGGTTAAAGACAGATTACAGGAGCAATTGAAAAATATATCATATATCTAAATCTGTTGCCATGATTACCGCCAAGTTTAAGCCATCCATTTATGTTTACCTAGTCTTCTTTTAAATGTTGCTTAGCAACACAAACTGAAGATATTTATCACCTGGAAAATTAGCATGTGAACAAAGGGACATGCTAGATATGTATGAGATTTCATAAGTCTAGCATGTAAATTCTCCTCACTATAGAAAGTCTCATTCTGAATTGGATGACCTCAGTTTCACACTCATTCTGCTCTTACTTCTCTGCTTATAAGTACTTTGTGGCATAATATACATGTATTGCAACAATAACCTTAATCAGACTGCTACCTTTGAAGCAGTCTGATCTGGATTCATAGAATTGCGTCTATGATACATTGATATAAGCAGCAGATGTACTAAGCAGATGACTTTAGAATTTCTAGACCCCAAAAATGTTAGCTAGAAAATGGTGAAGAAAATCAAAATTCTTTTGTTTTTGTGTCATATTCAGCATTTCAAAACCTATGGTTCTCTAGTTGTGAATTGTTAGATGTTTTAACTCTCTGGTTAATCAATTAACCAATCATTAATGGTGAAGCCAGAAGGGCTTTAAGTTTGCAAGTGATTGGCGAGAGTTTATACATCGATGATAAAGTCAATATAATATTCCTTAATAATGTTTATTATTTTATTCTTTTTCAGAAATCTTTGGTAGCTCTGAAGAAATTATTTAGACAGAAGACCTGCTCTAATTTTTGGAATGACTTTAGGAAGATATACGGTAGACTCTTAAAGACAAGGAAGATAGTGTCATACAATACAAATAGACAATATTAAAGTCAGTAATGCCTCTCCTACCATGCCTACCCCTTTGGTGAATGTTTTCCAGACATGGGGCGAATTACTTTGGAAAGTAACGCATTGAATTAGCATTACTTGCCAAAAATGTGCATTGAATTAGCATTAGCATTACTTGATTTTGAAAAAGGAATGCATTGAATTAGCATTATTTAAGAAAGTAATGCATTGAATTAAGCATTACTTTCAATTACATGAAACAGAATCCTACAATACTGTTAACTCTGAAGCCCAGGCCGCGCACATTTTTAATACACTGAACAAAATATGTGCATACCTTAAACATGTAAATTTCGCATATAGATATTTTATATATATATAAATATTTCAAATGAGCCACACTGGCTACAATATGTACACGTTTTGTAGTGAATTTCATAATCTTATCAGTAACATTTGTTGGAATTTCATAATTTTTTTGAAAATTGGAGGGAGTATCACTGAGATGTAGCAACCATAGTGATCATATTTCATTGTATATTATTATTATACCACTGCGAAGCTTTCCAAAATAGTTTCTTATTTGGAAGTATATTTTATGGGAAGAAAATAAACAATTTGAGTATCTTGACTGGATAGTCCAATCAACAAAGTGCAGGCTGTATCTTAATCCCTAATCTCTTATTTTTTTGACCCCAATATATTTATTCCTGCCGCAAAACTGACCTAAAAGACACACTGTTAGTGTCAGTGGTCAAGTGTCAAAATGTATGAACAGAACAATCAAGTGTGATCAAAACATTTCACACTTGTTTCTTTGATATCGGATTGTAACATATTCACACCATTTAAACTCTTTTAATTAGTTTTAAAATGATTTATAGATTTTAAAAACATTTGACTTTTATAAAATGGGATAAAATACCTTACATTTCAACACTTCCTAACTACATTTTCACTATTCTAGGTTCATGTGGGATTGCCAGTAACTGTAAGCTGTTTCACATTATTGATATAAAATCAAACCTTTACTTGCAAGTTTCACAGATCAGTTTGCATATTCCTTAGTCAAATAGAAGTCTTTACAAGCAAGTTGAACAAAAGGAAACTGTGATTGGAAATAACTTATGGAAACACATCCTTTTGTAGTGTATCTCATTTCTCTATTGTGCAGTCTGTATACGACAAGGCTTATGTTAAACAGTAATTCAAAGTAATGCAAGTAATGCAGTGAATTTTGACTAAAGAAATGCATTGAATTAGCATTAAAGTAATTCAAAAACTGGTGAATTAATCATTACCTTGAATTACTGGAAAAAAGTAATGCATTAATAATGCATTAGCATTAACGATTAATTCGCTTAATGTCTGATGTTTTCAGGATTATTCCTGAATTTAGGATTTTGAGGCTGACTTTCTATTCTATGGAAAGTCAGCCTCAAAATTCTGAATTCCTAGATTATTATTGCTTTTGATTTGTTTTCAGACTAAATCTAAAGATAACTGACCTTTAAAGCTTTAATTTATTAATACTTTGTCATAAGCATACAGCATGTTTTAAAATTTTATTATATGAATTTTGAAAATCAGGATTTTGGAAAATTTCAAATTTCACTCCTGCTATATATATATGTATTTCATTATAACATGTCTTTGCTGTTATATTAAAAAAATTAGAAGATCGAAATACATGTTGTTATCTGTTTTTGGAATGTTTATACTTTATCAGTCTGACAGTGATATCATCATTTTATTGCATGGTACAATGTTGTCCCCATATCTCCATTCAAAATTTTGAGGACTTTTGTCTGTAATCCGTGCATCACTGCAATAGGTTTGTTTAAATACCTATCTAAAACAAAAGAACTGGTACAGTAGAAACTGCTCTTATTCTACCTACAAACCTGGCTGTAAGGTTATCAAGCTTTTTTCATGCTCAACTCAATTGAGCATGAAATTAATCATTCTCATAAATGTTACAAATTCATTTTATCATTTATTAGCATGATAATTACAACATCTAAGAGTTTGGAAAATACTTTATTATCAGCATTTCATTTAGCATTTGAAATTTCAATCTTAGTTGATTGAGCATGAAAAAATAACCAAAAAAGAAACAACCTCAGGCTTGGCTGTTGAGATGCTGAACAATAAAGAAGTTCATACAGGAGGCCTGGATTCTTGTATGATTATTACACATATAAGATTTATAAGTCAACTAATACATGTGGTATTCATGTGTGGTGAATTAAGTTTTGTAAACATTTTTATGTAAGTTTCATATACTGTGCATTACACATCATTCACATGTGATTGCCTTTTTATGTAAATTTATAAAAAGGCACATATATAATATTTATATAAAAGGGCAATGATATGATTTTCATATAATTTTTTTATAATAATTATGTGAAAATGATTATCAGTATCATCTGATTATCATGTGCATTTCAATTTACGTAAAATTATATCATTCTCATATAAGAATTATATAATCTGTTTTATAAGATCCACATGCGGCTGCCTTTTTTAACAAGTAATGTATGAAAGTTTTTATATAAGAATCATATAATTATTATATGATTTCTACGCGTGGCGAAGTTTGTAGTATAGCATTTGGCCAAAAAGTCATCAAAATTATGAATACATATTTCATTTGGGCCTGATCCGGATCAAAACTGTTTCGCTTTCTGTTGGTATTACTGAATTTTTGAAAAGTAATTTTATAAAGAATCAGCAGACAACACAAATGCTAAAATTATGTTACCTCTCAACTATTTAACAAAAACTGTTAAAGTGGAATTTTTTATGTATACTTAGCTGATATTAATATTAGTTTTATTACTATGTTGAAGCAAATTCAGGAATACCACCACAATGTCAAACAGGTCTGAGATGTAGGGCCTGATCTGGATCTAAACTCTTTGCAAAGTGAATAAAGAGATGGCACAAGCAGGTGGTCCTAACAGGTGCAGCTTTACAGTAAATACAGTTATTAGGCAGCATAATGTAAAAATCTGAAGGGGGGCGGGGGCGGTCAGGTGGTAGAGGATGGTGATTTTTTAGTTCCAAAACAAGATGGTGGAGCACTGCCTACATGGGTTTAAATATTTGTATAACTTGATTTATTGTGGAGTACTCTAAAGTGTCCAGTTTTTCTTGTTTTAGGTGGTTGTTCTGGCACTTAGAGAACTAATCCAGTCGGCCCAGTACACTGTACTATTGCCAGTAATTAAGTCATATGCATATCGCCTCTCCGACCTTTTATCCGCTAATGTTGTCTGCTGATAAACAAATATTAAGCAAACAGTTTGGACGAAGATCCGGTCTAACACATTGTTGGGCCTGATCTGGATTCAAACAGTTATTGCTTAAAGGAGGCACGGTTTGTTTGACTGTGCATGTCAAAACAAACCTACTAATTATCCCTTAAGACAAAGTCGGAATCCAACTGTTTGTCATTCTATTGATATTGACTGAATTTGTTTTGAAGAAGTTAAATCATGAAGAATCAGCAGACAACACAAACACAAAATCATATTACCTCTCAACTATTTAACATAAACTGTTAAAGAAGACAAATGATTTATTTTTATTAGCTGATATTAACAATAATAGTTTTATTACTATGCCCAAGCAAATTCAGAAAAAAACACCACAATATCAAACAGCTTGGATCCTGATCCTGTAATCTGTACCTGAGATGTAGGGCCTGCTCTGGATCTAAACTCTTTGCAAAGTGAATAAAGAGATGGAACAAGCAGGTGGCCCTAACAGGTGCAGCTTTACTGTGAATACAGGTATATGGGCAGCATGATGTGAAAAACTGTCTTTGGGTTTGTGATCAAGTAAATCTAAAATACAGTTTACCTGCTTGCTTCACTACAACATGCAGCAACTGAGCTGGATCCATACCATATACAATATAAATGTGAATAAATGCAGAAAAAATACTTTGCCATTGAATAAAATCCTCTAAGGATGAATAATGTGCAGAAAAAAATCCCCATGGGGAAAAATCCCTGCGGGGAAAAATTCCTGCGGGGAAATATCCCCGCGGGGATTTTTCCCCATGGGGAAAATAAAAATGTTAATATATACTTGAAACATACTCAAATGTGTCAAACAGATTGCAAGAGTGAACCTAAGCTTGACTTTAGACCCTTAAACAGATTTTTAAAAATCCCCGCGGGGATTTTTTCTCCAAAAATCCCTGCGGGGAAAAATCCCCGCGGGGAAAAATGAAAAATTGTTATTACTGGTGGACATTCATTTTTACACACCATTAACATGAGATCTTGTCATATTTGAATAAAAAGATGAGTTTTAGAATTTTCGAAAATCCCCGCGGGGAAATTTTTCGCACGGGAAAAATATCCCCGTGGGGATGGTGAAAAATCCCCGCGGGGAAATAATTTCCCCGCGGGGATTTGCAAATCCCCGTGGGGATTTTGACCTTTGTCGTGGAATATTTTCTAGGTCATTACAGATTTTAAGCCAAAAACCTATAGAATTTCCTCAGTAGGGTCTATTCTACTGGAAATAAGTCACTTTAGCTTTCTATGTCAACTAAAAGTACTAGGTCATTTTGCCAAAAACTGGTTTGGCAAAAAAATTCCGGTGGCAGTTTTTACCAAAATTTAATTGCTTTTCGCTACCCCTTCATTTATAAAACCATTGCTTTTTCCAAAATTTAATTCCTTTTTGTTACCCCTTCATTTGAAAACAATTGCTTTTTTCACAAATTTAATTGATAAATACCCCCAAAAAGCGGCTTATCTGTTCCTCTGCGGTACATTTTGAGGTGCAACATTAACATGCATTTAAAAGTAAAAAATAATCCAAATTTACATTTATTACCTAATGTATAAACATTGATGTAACATGGCTTTGAATTTTACCTATAGCGTTTCTTTTGTCAGTCAGTATATATTGATGTCAGACGCATAAAGGAAGTCCTAACCTAGGTTAGCTAAAAGAGGATTATCTTTTGCTTTTGTTTTAAAATAACTTCAGAGAAATATATTAGGATCCTCAAAATGCCTGTTACCAAAATTATACAAACTGTTCCATTCCACTGAACAAATTAGTCATTATAATTGTATCTGTTAGCACACTCAAAAGGTTGCAATCATTTAGTAAGAGTGCTTGAATGGAAAATTGGGATTTTTCTGTCTTGACTGGGGCCAGTCTAATACCTCCAACTAAAAAAAAAAAATACTCTTATTATTTCTGGTGTATCAATTTGTTTTCAGGACTGATGCCAGTCTAGACTTAAAGTACCATTCAATACCATAAGTATGTCGAACAGTTTGGATTTGGATGACAACCAACATTTTGCTAGGCTGATTAGGGTCTGAAAGGTTAACAGTAGGAATAGCATGCAAAGGGTCCATACATTTCATCTGGTACGTGACCTTAGAGATGTCAGACTTTATGCATTTATGCATTCGCAAATCATCTCTGGGTAAGGCACCACATAAAGAATCTACTTGACTATTTGCCTCTTCAAAATCCATGCATCGTGTAACTTGTATAATTTCATGTTATCTGTGCTTTAATAAGCTCCCTTTTTACTTTGGATTTCTGACTGACCAACTGTCTTATTATTCTCTTCAGCAGAATAGTGGCTAAATGTCATACCAGGTCGGCCTAGGTCAATCTTTGAAGAACATGATGCAATCAGAATTTCAAGATAGACTGGGAAACCAGAAAATGATAAATCTATATTTACAAATGACATCAGTTTAATCTTAGACAGAGGTCCCATGATTGGTTACATTTGGTCACATGCTCCTCCATGGTACAGGTCTAATTCTCACCTTATATATTGTGTTTAGGTGCTCATGCACCTAAACAATAAATATGATAGTAAAACCTATAAAGGTTGATAAAGTCGTGCATGCGCTGATCCAGAGTGGGGTACCCCCCCCCCCCCCCTGAAAAATCATAAACAAATATAAGGTTAACTTTTCAAGTTATACTGATCCGAATCACCTGAAATATCACAAAGCTACCAAGCCACTATTCAATATTGGGCCATCATCGGCCCACCAGCGAAACGCCGTTTAAATGGCGTTTTGCTGGTGTGCAGATGTTGGCCCGCTTATAGTGGCATTTTGGATCATTCCTCCCCTCATACCACCCCCCCCCCCCCCAAAAAAAAAAAAAAACTTATCACAGTTCAACCCCCTCTGACAACATTTTCTGGATCCGCGCATGTCGTGGTACTGCTAATATGACCCAGGCTATTTGAAGTATGAGCACACACGTTAATGTTCGGTCTGGCTACAAACACAATGAAAGGTGTGCCGATGATAATCAGACTGCAAATCTTACAACCTCAGTGCTTAAAATCTCCTTTACCCCTAAAAGGAGTTTCGTTAAACATTGATAAGATTTTCACTCACTGTTCGCGACGGTGTGCAGAACACATGACTCTACCATGCAGACTCAAGGTTGAGGTCAAGTTGAAGGTCTTGAGGTTTACCATTGACTTTCATGTGTGCTAAATTAGGTTTCGTTACACTGAACAATGACTACATTTACTCATCATGCAAAATGGCACGTTTTAACCCTTAAAGCGCCAATCACAGCTGCAGCACTTTAAGGGTTCCAAGACAGCTTTTGCCGTAAATAATTGTCCGAGTACTATTTGAATACAGGTGGTGATCTATCCTCATTATTAATTTCTAAAGCACTTTTCTTCAGGCGCGGATCCAGAAGCTTTTGTCAGAGGGGGTCCAACTTTGATGACTTTTTTTTTTTGTTTGTTTGTTTTTGTGTTTGTTTTTTCGATGATGAGAGGAGAGATGATCCAAATACTACTAGAAGCTTTTTTGTTGATGAGAAGAGAGAGGATCCAAACACCACTAAAAGCCGTCCATCATCGGTCCGCCAGCGAAACGCCATTCCAGTGAAATGCCATTTGAATGGCGTTTCGCTGGCGTCCCGATGATGGCGAACATTGAATTCTGGCTTGGTATCTTTGCGATTTTTCATGGGATCAGGATCAGTATTGCTAAGAAAAACTATTTTTTGTGATCTTTCAGGGGGTCCAGACTCCCTGTCCTCCCTCCAAATCCGCCCATATACTTGCTTTTCTTCCACGTGTGTATCCGCTTTCTCGAGCGTGCATTTATGCCCTTTAGCGAGTTTCTTTGTTTATTGTATTGTTTGTGTTTAGTGTTAACCCATGTCAGGACGTTCTCTTGTGTTCCTGGGCTGAACCATTAGTATGTCCCCCCTCCTCCCCCCCCCCCCCCCCCCCCGTGAATCACGATCTAGTTAGCGTCCCTGAAATTCCAAGTCTAACACACTACCTATACTGAGCCACTACGCTCCTCGTAAGCGAGTTTTAAAGAACCAACAATGAAAACACGTTAAGCGAATGAAGTTTAATATTAAACTTTTGCTTAAAGTAATCAGCCTTCTAATCTCAACTTAGCAATTTGTGTTCTTGAGCAAGACACTATAGTTTCTGTTCATGTCTGCAGTGAAAGTCCGCGTATTTGCACACAGAGAAACACGTTGTACGAACTTCTGAAATACCCCTCGTACATACATACAGTACTTAGCCTACTTACAGTGTTTATCTTATTTACGAATTGCTGTTTTCGAGTATGTATGTAAGCAAGCACGTACGCATGCACTGATGAAGACCGTGACACCATTTTGCGATCACCTGAGGTTGTACGATATAAGGTTGCCAAGAAAAACTCCAGACATGCATGCATAAGATAGATAAACTGACAGCATAAACAAAATACCTTCTTAAACGCCTATTTAGTTAAAAGGGACAAACTAACAAGGGGCTTTTCTTAATGTTCATCTCTTTATAACCTGAAATATTACAATTTACTCACAAATGCACATTTTTTTTCTGAGGTGATTTTGGACACACCTCAGAGGGAGATAAAGCAATTTCAACAAGACGAAAAAGAGAGAGCCTCTCGAAGCACTGCAGTTTCTTATTTTTTCATCAGAGAAACGTACGAGAAACCCTCTTTGCATCGCTAGTCTTAGCTAGGTGGACGCAGTTTTACCTCATTATTATTATAATAAATAGTTATGGCACACCTCGGCCATATGACCTTTTATTACATTCAACGTTTATATCATGTCTGTTTATAAATACGAGTTGCGTCAACGTTTGGATATTAAACAACTCGTGTTCACTGTTTGCTTAGTTAATTTATTCTTTTATTCCAGTAATTAAAATATGAAACAAACAGGGTGGCTGTCCAAATTTACCTGAGGTCTGAATTTATATGACTTTTCCCTCGCTCTTGTGAGTTAGTCGGCATATATTGGTTTAAACACAATATGTTAATAAATTTGATTGTTTTCCTGTGAGTATACATTGCACAATTTTGATGTCGTAACAACAGCAAAATCCAGGGAGAACAAATATTCAAGCCTCAGTGGCTTTGGCTGCGGTCTGTTCTTAGACGGTGGTTCTGTTGTTGTGATTAAATTGTTTATTGTTGCTCCAATTGTTTGTGTAGGTTGGGGTTGTGTTTGGTCCTTGTTTTTATATGCAAAGTGCTCTTTGTGAGTTTTCAATCAGAGAGAGAGAGAGAGAGAGAGAGAGAGAGAATGAGATATAGAGAGAGCGATTGTTGTTTAACTTGAATTGTGCTGTTGTGTTTGCTGTTATTGTCCTGTGCCTCGTCCTCGTGGTGACATAAGTTGGTTTGTGGGCTGTGCTTGTGGCATATTCTGGTCATACATGTAACTGTATAATGGCATACCAGAGCTGAATCAATATAGGCCACTGGCTGGATATGGCTTACCCCCCCCCCCCCCCCCCCTAGGGGGAGTTTTGTAGACCATATTTTTCTTGAAGCCCAATGTCTTGCAAGGATTTTGCAACATGTTAGCCCTCCGACAAAGGCAGTGCTAAGCTGTAACAGCCTGTTACATACGCTACCCTACAAAATGTTTGATAATTAACATTCATTTTAAGACTTCAGAAAAGTGCAAAAGATAAGGTAAGATTTCCAAATTGGTTATATTTTCTAAGTTAGCTATTACTGGGTCACAGATAAGTGCATTTGAAAACAAATATAGCCACCTCTGATGTAGTGTATGTTACATTTTTCATTGAACCTCCTTTTAAATGATAAATGAATCTAATATAATTTGTCTTAAACTTTAATGAAACCCGTTTATGTTCATTTATTTGGTATGATACTAAAGAATTTGTATATACCTTTTCAAAACTGCAAGCATTACGTCTCTATGTTATATACTTTTGAGGTATTAGATGTTGAATATGGTAGCCTCATGACATACAAAATGTAAATTAATTTTTTAGGCCTTGCAGCGGCTATATACCCCCCTCCACCCAAGGGGGAATTTTGTACACTATGATTTCCAGATACTATATTATATAAGCCACAAAATGAAATATGTAAGCTCTTTAAGAATGGCAGTGTTAGCGTGTAACATCATGTTACGTACGTTACCCGCAAAATACATTCAATTTTCCTGAAAATGTCTCCAACATCACATATTTACACGTCTGGCACAGATTAAGAACTTCTTAAAACACAGTCATATAATTTTAGCATTTATTTCATAAATGTTTTGGAGTTTTAGGCCGTTGTATATGTTACTTAGTGTTTCATATGTTATTTTCAAGTACCAGTATGTCAGTTATTGACTATACATGTTTTACCTCCGTCAGTGAATATAGCAAATCTATAAGATTGCTATTCAAATGAATTGAAGCTCTTAATTATGGTGTCTTACACTATTTTACAGCCCAGGTTACATACGTTACTCTCCAAATACTATTAAACGTTCAAGATAAGGTCTCCAAGACGACCTGCTTGTACTTATTTGCATGCTGGCATAGGTCCATATACTTCTTTTTACTCTGGCTCATTTGCTGATGTAGTAGCTCAAAACATAAACTATCATAAACCCTCTTTTCTGTTATAGAGACATCAAATATAGTTAACATTATACTCATTGCAAGTTTGTAACATACATTGCAATATGTGTAGACAACTTAAAAGATCAAAAAAACATCAAGTAGAAGTTATAGAGCTGTTTCATGCCAAATTAGCAACTCTTTGTAAATTATCCAAGGGTTTAAAGAATTTTCCAATACAGCTTATTAATCCTCTATCAGATTCATCTTGCAAGGATTTTGCAATATGCTAGCACTCTGGTGATGGCACCATTACCTTGTAACAGCCAATTACATATATTACCCATCAACATATTTGGTAATTTTAGTAAATTACATGACTTCAGAAAAGTGCAAACCATAAGGTAAGATTTCCGAATTGGCTATATCATCCAAGTAAGTTATTTTTGCATCAAAGATATGGACCCTTGAAAACAAATATACAACCCAAAGTGTTACGTATGTTACTTTTTTTATTTTTTCCTATATAAATGATTTATGAAACTAATATAATTTGATATTTTTTTATGTGAATGTGCTTACTTATTCATTTTGCATTAAAGAATGTTAATGTACCTTTTTGAAACTGCAAATATTATGTTTCTATCTTTTATAAGGTTTAAGTTATTGAGTTTTGAACTTGGTAACCCCATATTACACAAAAAGTGAAATATAATTCTGTGGCTCTTTTGTAAGGGTACAATCAAGTTTTCTTTCAATCAAGTTTTCAATCAAGTTTTCAAGTACTCGATTTCCTTCCCATTTATTTTCCACACATTTTGTCCATATCTGGAAAGCCTCACTGGTTTTCATGCAAAAAAACTTGATAGTTCAATCTTTGTATGTACATCTTAAGGACAGAAAAGCAGGTTTGAAGTAAGCTCATGTTCATTCCATTTGAAATAGTCAGTATAAATGTATGGCTTTGGTACTTTTTCAGAAACATGTCGTACTGCAGCTTATTCACATTTACATAAACAGTAGCACATGTTAAGGCTTCATTTCATTTCACTGATAAGTGCCTAGAGCAATTCTTTATTGTTTCCCTACCCGGCTTAGAATATAGATAAACTAGTGGGGAGGGTTTCTCTATCAGTTTGATAGGACCAATCTTTCTGTGGTACTAACACATTGGCACATTGGTAGTGTCACAATCTGTTAAACAATGTATGACTGTAGATATCTTCCCCATATTCTGGTTAATGTTGTTGACATTCATAAGGAGCACCTTCTGGTGCATACACCAGTGTTCAACAAAACATCCAGGTTATCCTCTGCGAGAATGTTTGTAAGACTTTATAGACTGCTGCTTATACATTGTATATATGTATCAGTGACAAAACCAACATGACCTGCCTTTAGTGCCTGGTTGATTCCGGGTCCCATCAGATCCTTGAAGGTAACAGGAGAAGCTATTATGCTCTGTAAACAAAAATGGTATGGCATTACCATCAAAGTTATGTGCAACACTACATGGCCAATCTAATGTTGGTTCAATGTGTGATTGCAAACCATGCAGAAGTTTGGACTTGTCAGTTTTGGTGGCTATTCTATCAGGAGTTGACAGTTACCAATGCTAGCCAAAGATGCTCCGAGGCTTGAAGCTCTCATCTGGCTGATTCCGTTTTTTAAATTGGAAAATTTCTTCTTGACCTCGCAAGCCTCAAAACTTTATTAGCTTGTTGCATTTTATGGGTGTGTGAAAGACAGATTTTCAACAAAAAGCGAGTCAATGAAGTCTGCAACACCCTTCCTGTCATTATCAGGGACGTTTAATGCTATTTCCGGGGATAACGTATAAAACGTGATGTTACACGTCAAAGCTGCCGCCCTCAGAGGGCTAACATATTTTATTTTGTGTCTTATAATGTAGTTTCAGAAAATCATAGAGTACGAAATTCCCCCTGGGGGAGTGGATCTAGTGCCAGCTCACGGCCTAATAGTGATTTATTTATAAATCCAAAAGAATCATCTCAAAGTATTTTGAAACGATAACCAAGCCTTGAGGTTATAAAACTTGCGTTAATTCTCAAACTCAAAATGAAGCGTGTCCGCAAGCAGCCAATCATTGCACTTTATTTTGAGTTTGTGACTGTATAAAAGAATGGAATATATACTTAAACGCAAAAGAAACGCAACCGTTTTAAATCCTCTTTTTCTTCCACATGGACCACATGAGAATTATTTCTTAATTATATCCTGTGTTCCTACACAATGAGTAATGATTTGCCATAAAATGGTTTTGATCACGATTTCCATTCTGACGTTGTAATGACGTCAGCGAATTTCAACATTTGGCGTCTAAAAAGTGTTGCCTCATTCAATTTGAAAACAAACAGCTTGATTTGAAAGCCAGATAATTTAACTAAAGGAAAACACTAAATCGGTTTGGAACTTGTCGTTTATCAACGCTCCCAGTAGCTGCGTTGCTGCGTTTTTTGTCGACGTCAACCTCCTTTTTTCAAACAGTTATTACAGACGCATTTTGTTCGGTAATGTCGCGATACTTATGTCTTCGATGCAATGTATTGAGGGATATATGGTTACATTAAAAGATTTTGATTATTGGGCAGATGTTCTTGCAGAAGCAAGAGATTTCCAAAGATATGGTATGTTCGACCAGCGAAGGCTCAGATCAGCCTGCGCATACGCGCAGTCTGATCAGAGCCTATGCTAGTCGCTTGAGGATTCTATGAGTTTTAAGCTACTGACCGAACAGTATTTGGAGATTCTAAGCTTAATGAGCGGCTACATAGGCTTGTCTGAGGCTACACTTGGCAAAATGCCACATTGTTGGAAATCACGTGTCACGGCTCATTTAATGATAAGATAACTTCGACATTGTCACACCGTACAACCGGCTGCTTTGATGACAGGTTACTAACAAGGATGACAGATACGGGATTTTATGTCCAACGAAGGGTAGGTTATAATTTTCGGTTGGCAAAATTGAAAGAGAAGCCCTCTGATACTCTGTGGCGGATGAGCACACTTGTTAGCGATGAGAGATCCTACAGAAACAAGCTGACGGTATATCACTCACAAATAAAGCCACACTTGATCATCATTTCAGAGGTTTCCCAAGAAAAGTCGCAAAAAACGGTTATCTGATCAGGTTGTGCGTCCCTCCCTCAAAGTCTGCTGTCTGCACTTATATACAATAAAACTACTTACATTCAGCTACAAATCTGCCAAATTTGAGGCCACAGTTTAATTTTATAAAGTGAGTGGATCCCATCAAAGATGACAGGTAGATGAAAAATGGCTGCCTTTGTCAACAGGTCAATTTTGAAATGGCTGTCTTTGATGACAGGTCATGAATTTCAGTGGCTAACATTGATGACAGGTCATAATTGTAGAAAGTTACTTTAAATCAACATTTCACTTCAGCCTCTGGTCTCAACTGAGAGCATAAATCATCTTCCATATTGCATTCAGGTCAAAATAATCTTATCTGTCATTCGGCTAGCTGATATTGAGCATAGGTAAACAGTCTAGATCCAGACCAGACACTGTAGAAACAGGGTCCATAATGTTTCTTGGAGGATATAGATACAAAAAATAAGCTTAAAATGTACGTCTGAATCAGCTATCATTCAGATGACAAAAGGGCGTATTCACCTTTGGATGAAATCTTGAGTTTTGTAATTAAGTTATTTCATAATATGTACTTTAAGGACATGGGTTTGGTTTGGGTTGTGCCACTTTCTGGTCATTGCTCATGAATTTTTTTTCCATGCAGTAACAGTACCTGGGAACAATAATACACCTCCCCAATACAAATCAACGAAGAGTTGTGAATCACCGTTACAGGCTGAATGGCAACAGATAATGTCCTGATCTTTCCACACAGCAAAATATTTTCAGCCTTGATATGCTATAAGTTGACATCATGTTATGTTGAAAGCTAAAAAAGCATGGTGTCTACTGGCGTCTGTCTTGACTGTTATCTATTGTGTTGTGCTTTAGTACCCAACGTATTTGTTAAACAGATTTTGACAGTGGATCACAATTTGGAATGTAAGGGTCATTCAATAAGTAACCAGCCTACCCTGTTTCATATCAAGATATATCGCTTTTTCTTTTGAAAAATCAATCTCTATCAAGATACTCTTCAACCCTATGTTTGAAAAATATATTATCTAATGCTTTATCAAAAATATAACTGCATTTGAATGTGTGCTATAATAACTTAGAAATATGCAATACTACAATGTTCAAAAGCCATTTTTCAAAAGACAAATTATGAGATGCTCACTTGAAACAAAGCTATAATTGAGGCCAATAGAATGTATTTTCTCTTTAAAAATTAGATTAAAATTTGTTGCTCTTGAAAAAATTGCAGTGTTCAAAATTAATAGTGATGTTATTCCTTAGTAAAAATAGAACTTTAATTTTGGAAAATTGATAATTCAGACAAAAATGTATTTATAATTATATTAACATATTAATTGATTAGATAAACATTTGTTAAAAGTTTTACTAACTGAGAGCTTTCAACATGTCTGATCGCTATGCTCCACCATCCTTAACCATGGGTCACTTAAATATCAAATTACGTAATCTTCATATTTTTATACTATCATGTAGGTGACAAATTTTCCATTCCATCGATATATTATATACTCACACTTGATTTTCAAACTAAAGATATTTATCAAATAGTAAAATTTACGTTACAACCTAATTGGATGAAAGAAAATTATTTAGCTCACTGACCATGCTTGAAGTCACGAATAATTATCAACTAACCAACACATAATGCTTTGACTTTGTAAAAGAGTCTAAATATGGTGACCAAACAATCTGTGAAAATCTTGGCTGTATTGGTTGGTTAGAAATAGGTCAGGCTGGTAACTTGTGTGAGGACCCCTTAGATTGACCCCCATTGATGGATGTCTATCGTCAAAATCTGTAAAACAAATACTTTGCTCACCAAGGCACAACGAAAAAGATACCAACAAAGACGCAAGAAGACACCATGCCCGTTTAGCTTTCAACACCACATGATGTCAACTTGCATACCATAATCAAGGCTGAAAATATTTTACTGTGAGGAAAGATCAGGTTGCCATTCAACCTGTAACAGTGATTCACAACTTTCTGTTGATTCATATAGGGGAAGTGAAATATTGCCCCAAGGTACTGGTACTGCTTTGGACAAAGATCACATGAGCAGTGACCAGTAAGTGGTGCAACCCAAACCAAACCCTGTCCTTAAAACCTAAACCTGCAATAACTGATACAACAAAACTCAAGATTTCACTGAAAAGTGGATATGCCCATTTGTCATCTAACTGATATCTGATCTAGACGTACATGTTGAGCTTATTTTTTGTATATATATCCTCCAAGAAACAGTATGGACCCTGTTTCTAAAGTGTCTGGTCTGGATATAGACTGTTTACCTATGCTCAATATCAGTTTGCCGAATGACAGCTAAGATTATTTTGACCTGAATGCAATATAGAAGATGATTTATGCTCTCAGTTAAGACCAAATGCTGAAGAAATATGTTGATTTAAAGTAACTTTCTACAATTATGACCTGTCATCAATGTTAGCCACTAAAATTCATGACCTGTCATCAAAGACAGCCACTTCAAAATTGACCTGTTGACAAAGGCAGCCATTTTTCATCTACCTGTCATCTTTGATGGGCTCCAGTAACTTTATAAAATCAAACTACGGCTTCAAATTTGGCAGAAATGTAGCTGAATGATAGTAATTTTATTGTATATAAGTGCAGACAGCAGACTTTGACGGAGAGACGCACAACTTGATCAGATAACCGTTTTTTGCGACTTTTCTTGGGAAACCTCTGAAATGATGATCGAGTGTGGCTTTATTTGTGAAAGATATAATGTCAGCTTGTTTCTGTAGGATCTCTCATCACTAACAAGTGTACTCATCCACAACAGAGTACCAGATAGCTTCTCTAACAATTTTGACAACCGACAATTATGACCTACCCTTCATGGGACATAAAAACCCGTATCTGTCATCCTTGTTAGTAACCTGTCATCAAAGCAGCCGGTTGTACGGTGTGATTGTACAGTTATTAATGTTGACTGTAAAATTACCCGATAACCGAACGTCATTTTTGTATAGAATTCTGAAATGACAAAACATGTACATGTAGCCATCCTGGAAACATCTTATTTCCTTTTAAGTGACCAATTGATATTTTTTAAATCATTACTCTAAAATTATGGCTAATACAATATACCAGGAAGAGTAAATGCAAACTTTATTGGTTGTTTGGTGGATTTTCATGAAACATGAATCATGTTCTGAATCAGGTATAATAACACTTTCAAACAACACAAACGATTTGCTCACAGTCTGTTAATTGACTAGGTTGTTTACCGTTAAGATATATTGCCTAATTTAGGAAGCATCTACGCGAGGTTAATAAATATCATTTTTTACAACAGAAATATCCAAGGCAAAGATTTGGCCAGTAAAATTAAGCCCCTGATTGCTGTCCGCTCTAAGGCGGTGTTTTATGGGTTTTTGTGTTGTTGTTTTTTGCTCAAATAATTTGTGGGGGTGTGATAAGCCCTTGTTTTGTTGTGCAGTGCTTTGTGACCGTTCTGGGTTTGCAATCATCTCGTTGGGAGAGAGATAGCCGTTTGTTTTAATTTAAATACCATCTTATCATGTCACGGTTAGTGTTCTTTGTCGCTTCCTCACGGTGCTGTGAGGTGGTCTGTAGTGTGTGATTGTGGCATTTCTTGGTCATACTCACTTATATTCTGGGTTTGTTTCATTAAGTAATAGTGATATTAGGGGAAGTTTGCAAGTGACTCTTTACCTGGAAAAGTTCTCGACTGGCAACTTAACGGTGCAATTCATTTTCGTACTCAAGAATATTTTCCTGGTATAATATGTTTTAAGTATTTTGGAGTGCTTTCGTACATAATAAGCGAACAGCTCAAGATGATCGTAATCGACCAAGCCTTCAACAATGACACTTGAGTTTTTTATAAGCAGCACTTCCAAATGGGCGGACATGTTAAACTGACATGAAATAATGCTTGACAAGTCCTAGTTAAATAGGCACTATTCAGCCATACTTTTTGTTGATCCGAAAATTCACACTTCACAAATTTCACACCATGTGAAGTATTGGGACCAGCAAATGAAAAAATTTACGTATGGTAAATTTCGATAATTATGGGGCACAGATTTCACATTTTTATATATATTTTAAAGGTGTGAAGAGTCGGTACGTATTCGTCTCACCTGCGAAGAACTAGTACGATTTTTCTCAGATATGAAGAATTGGTACCAATTTTCACAAATGTGAAGAATCGGTATCAAATCCTCACACGTGTGAAGAACAGAGATCAGCAGCAGAATTTGTAATATCTTATCACATATGCAAGATTCTATTTATCATATGACTTTGGTTGAACCCACCGTGTTTCCTTTAGCTATGGCTTACACTGGGTGTTAATAATATTAGCCATAAGGCATCTTCATTGCTTTGTCATAGAGCATAAGTTGATTATGCCCGCGTTTTTCTTAAGAATAATGAATATATTAATTTCGTACCAAAGTCGGTCAGTCATACACCCATGTCTCGCTTCTTGCAAATGCATCTCCTCCTAAACTGTTGGACGTAGCAACTTAAACTAGTTGCATGTATCACATAATGTAGATAGTACTGGGTGTCCTTTCATGTGACATTGACCCCAAGGTCAAAGGTCATATAATATATGTTCTTTTTTTAATATACATCCTCCTAAACCAGTGGACGTAATACACACCCTTCTAAACTGGTGGACGTAACAACTTTTGCAAGTGCATACGTCACATCATGTAGATGGATATTTGGCAACCTTTGTGTAACCTAAGGTCAAATAATGTGTATTTTCAGTAACTGCACTTAGCCTTGCGATTTCAGATGAAAAACAACATTGAGTTTCCGCTATATTGACATAAAGAAAAATTGGCCACGCCACCCGGTTGCCATGTTTTCCAACAAGTCAGAATAAGAGGGTCGCCCAAGGAACATTTGTACCAAATTATTTTGAAAAATGACTAGAAGTTTTAACAAGGTTTTAAAGGGGTTTTTTTTCGTTTTGTTGTTTAGGCAATCAGATTTCTGCATGGAGTGGAAGTCTTTGAAAGGGGATCGCCTAAGGATCATTCCTGTGAAGTTTGGGGAAAATTCCGTCTAGCGGTTTAAGAAGATGATATTGTTGACGGATGACGGACGGACGGGTGGCTGCCCGGATGGACGGCGGACATCCTACGACCACACTGTGAGCTTAAAACAGAGGATAAATACTGTCCAAAGATTTATCAAAAGGAAAGCTGTTTCTATCGCTCCTTAGCTATATATTAGCCGTATCATGAGAAAGTCTTATTTTGCATTTGCCAAGCTCTATATAACAGCGCAATGGATCAGCGCCAATAGTTTGTTGCACACATATAATGTTTTGCTGCACTGTTTGAAAAATATCCAAAGATTACCAATCAAAAACTAAAAGACTAGTGCTTGTATCTGTATCTACTTGGAGGCAAGTTGGCGGTTTCTCCAGTGGAACTCCAAAGAAATGTTTCCCGTGACGTGGCTCATATAAAAATTGGGCCGTGGCACGAGATTTCCAACAATGTAGCATTTTGATATGTGTAGACTCAGACGAGCCTGTGCAGCCTCCTTTTAAGCTTAGAAACTCTAATTGGTGTTCAGTCAGTAGCTTAACAGTCATATAATACTCAAGCGACTAGCAAAGGCTCTGATCAGACTGCGCGTATGCGCAGGCTGGTCTGAGGCTTTGCTTGTTGCACATACCAAACTGTTGGAAATCTCATGCACTGGCTCAAATATTCTAACCTATAACATGCCTTCTACATTTTACATAGTAAATTGCCGTTAGCACTCGGTAATATTTTCCATTGGACTGAATCCATATTGGCACAGTCACATGACGATGCCAAAAATCCATATTGGGGCATCAAAATGGATTTTGGCACTGCCTCATAGTGATGTCTTATAGGAGTTGTGCACTTTTTCAATTCTGCTCGTTTCAACATGGCTGGGTAGATTTAAGAATCGTTATGAAACCCTGTTTTCCGATGTATTTTATGCTCGGTTTCGGGCTATAAAATAACGAAATGCCAGAAGAATAAAGAATGGGACATCAGAACATGGAACAGATAGGCTTTCCGCCAGTTTCGGTTCAACAAACAAAATGACTAGCCCTGAGGCTGGTAAAGTACACGGGTGTCAAGCCGATCAGATGACCGGTTGTTACCAGGGATCGTTTCAAATAAAATCTTTTTAGAAAAAGTTGATTTTCTATGAAATACTGTGTAAGAAGAAAGGTAAACCACAATCTAGATATGCATGAATGCTAAATTTAAGGCTGGATCGGATTGTTTTAATGACAAAAGTCTGTTAAAATGTCTCGTCGTCAATGACAATGTAAAAATGTTTATCTTATGGCGTCATTGATCTATTTCACGCTCTTAGTTGTTGCAATTTTCATCATGTCAGTTTTTCGTTCGCACTGTCTCACCAGCGCAACAGAGATTATAGATAAGTTAAATGAATTTGAGCGTGTGTAATAAAAAGGTAATAATATAAATAATATGGCCGAGGTGTTCCCTTAGGTTACATGTATATTGGCACTGGGTAGCCATGTAGGCCATTGGGCTAAAGCCCTCGGGCGGATATGGCTATCCCAGTGCCAATATGCTCGGTCATATAATAACCTGTATTATGACGTTGCTTCTGGGAGTGAAATACCGCCATGCAATAAAATCGATCAACCGCTAGTGGTTTACAGATTTTGCGAAAACGTTATCACGTCCATAACAACGTTGCATAAACAATGACAAAATTACAAGTTTTTACGCCAAAAGTAATCTTGATGTTATATGAGAAAAAGAATCTAACATTCCTGCTCCTGTATTATTGAATTTCTTGCACTCGTTGCGAAAAGAGATGAAATGCTCGACAAGCCTCGCATTTAATCTCTATTCCTCAACACGTGTAATGAATTCAAAAAAAGAACATGAGCATTCATGTAAGATCCTCTATTTCTGTTCCGTAATACCCTTGGAAGTTATCTGTACATTTGTACTACCTGAAAGAATTTGCAATCACGTTATAAAATTATGCCATGTATGTGAATGATGGAAATCGAGTGCAAAATGCAGCAGATTTGTGGGATATTTAATTAATCTTAAGAATGCACACGTGTGCTATATAAAATTGGACATCGTGCACATTTTTCACAAAGTGTGAGATATTGGTACGAAATACGTGGTATTGGTGCCAATAGTTCACGTGCTGTGAGGAATTGATACTGATTATTCACAGTGTGAAATTTATGAAGTGTGAAATTTGCGGTTCAACAGGGCTTCCATTACAAAAAAATACGCATGCTTACATCATCCCATCCCATCTTCCGAAATCTTTAGTGGATCTAGACATGTTGATGCAAAAAGTCATGCAAATGCTATGTGTGTGTGTGTGTGTGTGTGTGTGTGTGTGTGTGTGTGTGTGTGTGTGTGTGTGTGTGTGTGTGTGTGTGTGTGTGTGTGTGTCTGTTGCTCATTAAAAAAACTTATTTTAGGAAAAAGAACAAAGAGTAGTTACATACAGAATTGCGTATTGAACAAAGCTTTGTTAAATAGACATTTTAGATTATTCATTTTCTATCCCTCAGTTTTTACATATCCTTTTAAAACCCATAATACATGTTTTGACTAGGAAATAAGAAAATTAATTACAAACCTGCTTAGGTTATTCTGTAAATTAAGCCTAGCGTCCTTTTTGTGGGGCATAGGCAAACAGTGCAGACACAGATCAGTCGTCCCAACTGTTTGCTTATTGAATGTTCTATCAAAACTTAAATACAAGGTAAATACCACCGTGCAGGCTGCACAGCATCTTTGCTATTAGTTATTGGAAAGTATCCTCTCTAGGTTTGCTACGTGCAAAAAATCAAGTTTCTAGCTAGTCTCTGTAGCTGAATCGGGTGGTTTGAATTTCATGATTTAGTTATAACGTCACAACATAAAAAATCCTTTTTCAATGGCATAGCCCGAACTTTGAAAAAAATACGCGCATCAAAGGGAGACTACTGTATCAAACAATAATTCTCTATAATTATGTCCCTTTTCGAAATGGAAACTTCTTTTAAAGAAAAGAATTTGCTCCCAGTGTGTGTTTCCTTTAAGAGCAGTTCCTTAATGTATGTAAAATAACCTTTACCACATTGGGCCAGTGAGCTCCCTTGAATGATAGTATTTTTATTACGTATGTGCATATACTGCGTAATGGGAGCAACGCCAATGAATGACGTGAAGTTGTCAATAAATCAAAGGCCAACCCGACCCATATACACCCTTTGGTCATAATCTTACCGACTTGGAAAATGGCAAAGTGCGTAGTAGATTTTCACTAGGTCCGCTAATTGTAATTGAACTATACTGACGGACTTTTAAACGCCAAACTAGGATAACAGCGTTAATGTGGATCTCAAAAGCGAATACAAAGCAATGATTTGGGTTGAATATTAAAGAATGTACATTTGTGAGTAACGCATGAAAAACTTGTCCACTTCAAACTTATTTAAAGCATTAGAAATGTAAATTATTTGAGATAGGGGACAACTGTTTCGTTTGACAAAATGTTATTGTGAAATATCCCCTACATTTTAACATCAAGAAACACGAGAAGCATCTTATGTGTTTCATGAACTGTTTAAGTCATCGAGGAACTGCTTTTTTATTTGGTTGCCAGGTCTGTGATACAACAGGCTGGCTTTTTGACGGTTATCTGTTTGTATCCGTTTATTCGATGACTTAAAAATCAAAAAAATAAAACTACTTAAGAAGCAATAACGTCGTCGAGTTAATCTGTACAATTACAGAATTGGCTACTCCATGATGGCATCATCGAAGGTTCAACTGTCTTTTGAAAGGTATAACAGGATATTAGTGTTGCATTTTTAAAGCCCGTCAGTATATGTTTGCGTCATCTTCTGTACTTGTATAAGTAGCAATGATTTCACTATTCTTGCACTGCCTCTCTGGAACTAGTATAAAACATAAGCATCTTTTAAAATTAAAATAATCGACAAAATGTCATCACTTATAATATTAATAAATCTGATTCTTGCTTGCTCAAGCGTTTTGTCTTATAGAGTAGACGTGGAGCCGAAGTGCTCTCCGTTTGAATATGAGGAAAGGACACTTATGAAGACAATTAGGCTTGAACATGAAATGGAGTTGTCGAATAAAAAGGCAGACGATAACGAAAAGTTAATGAGGGAAGAAATAGAATCACTGAAATTGCGCTTGAACATGTTGAATGAACAGTTGGAACATAAAAAGCAGCCAATGGAGGAGGCCGGATTGGAAGATTCAATGAAACTGCGTTTGAACACGTTAAATGACCAGTTAGAAAATATTGAGAAGGCAATTGAGCTGGTGAAAGCAGATCAAGAAGTTTGGAAGCAGAAACTAGAGGGTAAGCTTTTGTATTAATTACTTTGAAATTTATCACATGTGATCAAAAGGCATGATACTTAAAACGCCCCTGCTGGTGAATCCAGTAGAATTAGAGGTGTCAACTTGAATTTGAGTCACCATTTACTGTCCTGCCAGCCAAGAGAGACAGTGACATCATGTTTTTCTTTACAAAATTTTCAGTGATTTATAATCGATAGACCTCTTGCGTATTAATCCTATCCTACGGAAAGGATTAATACACAAGTGATATATCGACTCGCGTAATAGCTCAAGTGGAGTGTGCAAGTTAATGTTTTACTTAACACTTGTAAATAAAATGTTTATAACGTCACTGTCACACTTGGTTGGCACGACAGTACTTAGATCTACCTTCTTTGTGTATGCGTGCAGCAAAAGCTCTGGCGCGTCTGCGCATTTGTTGCTCACCAATGCTATAACTACCAGAATCTTGTGTTGTTGTATTTGTGTTTAACGTCCCTACTACAGCTGAGGGCATATGGAGACGAGTCCACGGCTTAAAGTCTCATCCGACAGACTGGTGGAGCCGGGAATCGAACCTGTCACCCCTTGTTTACAAGACAAGTGGCTTATCCACTACACCACAGCGGCTCCTCGTAATCTTATGTGCTTGCTCAATGCATTTAAGGCAGATTTAAAAACAAAACAAAACAAGACTTGCCACAAACATAGATCACTGGCCAGTACAAACAGGCCAAAAAGCCAAACGGAAATGCCTCTGCCAATTCCGTGGAATAAGACCTCGTATGCACATCGATGATCTACTTTGATACATAACGTGACGTTGTCTTCACAGTAACCTTGCCAACACAATAACAAGTGTGATTGCAGCAAAACGAAGTTTACGTTGTTTTCAATAAGGTATCGCTATAGGGATATTTTATTGAAAAATACATAAATTTCATTTATTCTGCTGATTAAACTTAATGGGTAACCAGAAAAATGAATCTAATAGGACTGAACCCACTTGCTAAATAACTTATTTTCCTTACGACAGTTCCGGCTAACAAAATGGAGCTTTTAGGTACATAGTACTACTATGCGTTATGCGCCTCACGTAAACCCGTTGCATGATTCGATTCTTGAATTGTGCCGAACTTTCCGGATTGGCCGAAAAACCAAGTAACATACGAGACAGCCATAGGCTCTGTTTTCTATAGTAGTTAAATAGTTGTGGGTTAAAGTCAGGTAACGTCGGATATCAGGTAAATTTTGTTTGTTTCATATTATAATTATTGGAATAAAAAAAATTAATCAGCAAAACAAACATTGAAAATCCTGATGAAACGGCTCATAAGGGCTGAGACGGCTCATAAGGAGCCGTCTCATCAGGATTTCCACTGTTTGCAAATGTGTGTCCGAATTTACCTGGTGTCCAAAGTTTCATGACTTTACCCTATTATAATAGTAGCATGAGGGTACAAATCATTGGGCATAAAAGTAATGAAGAAAAAGCACCAGTACAACTAGTAACATAAAGGTCTAAACGATTACCAGCAGCTATATTTTAGCTTATAGCCACCAAGCTTTTTTGATGCATAAAATTACTGAATATAAGCGTCAGACTGAAGCAATTCTTCTGCTACAAATGTAAGACGCCGATTGACTATTGGTAGCAATGGCGTAACCAGAACGCTGAAAAAAATACGCACATCAAAGGGCGACTATTAGATCAGGAAGTGATTCTCTCCAATTGCGTCCCTTTTCATAATTGGAATTTTGACGGAGCGAATTCTTTCCTTTAGGAGCAGTTCCTTATGGCATGGAAAATCACTTTAACCGCATATTAGGTGACCTCCCTTGAATGTTACTATTTCTATTACGCACGTGCGTAACTGTTAAATGGGAGCTACGCCAATGGGTAGGGGAAAGCCAGTCCAGTTCTCAACGTTCGACAGAGAAATACCCTGTGAAACAACTGGATGCATACCATTGCAAGAACAATTTGATTAGTTTCACTAATCGATACTGTTGCTAGCAGCAAGATTCGAATGTCGAATCTGTGCTGTAGAGATGGCTAAATTTAAATGCGCTGCTGACACAGCTATCCAGGCGCATCCATGTACACAACCACAGAAATGGTACAAAATGTGGAAATCTAGTGTACATTTTATATACATATTACCTCCAATGTAACAGATAAGTGAACGAATCATTGCACACATTTAAACAATTTATTATTTGTTTTAAAAAAGATACTGCAGGGCCGTAGGAATGGGGGGGGGGGGCCAATAATTTGCACAAAATTGCCCCCCCCCCCCCAAAAAAAAATAAAAAAAAAAATAAAAAAAATTATGTGTGCCCCCCCCCCCCCAATCTGTAATGTTTGCCCCCAATCTGTAATTGCTTCCTACGGGCCTGTACTGCCTGCCTCTTCATGCGCAGATCCAGGATTTTTTTGGCAGGGGGGTCCAAGTTCATCTGTCATAAAATGTTCTGATGTTTGTTGTTTTGTTTCGTCCTCAACTAATTTTACAGAAGTCCAATGGTTTATTCCAAAAGAAAGCCATAATTTTCGAAGGTTCCAGAAGGGGTCCAAAATTTTACAGTGGGTTCAAGTTTTTCCCTATAGAAACCAATACAATTTGTGATTTTCAAGGAGGGGAGTCATATTTTACTGAATTTATTAAACGAGTTGGGGAAAAGAGATAAAATGCTAGGCTTGCCGAGCAATTTATCTCTTTTTTGCAAAGAGTTTAATAAATTCAATAATACAGGAGCACGAATGTTAGATTCTATTTATCATATGACAAAAGTCTGAGATTATTTTGAAATCTCATTTCTGACGTAAAAACGTAATAATTTTGTCATTATGTACGCAACGCTGTTATTGACGTTGCATAACGTTTCCCGAAAATCTGTAAGCCACTAGTGGTTTATCGATTTTAATACATGGCATTATTTCACTACCAGACGCGACGCTATATGATAAACACATTTACACATATATGTATATTTACTTGTGTAAAACACATGTGTGTGCATATGTAAATATCAACGTAGTAGGTGAATATGTAGATTTTAATAGGTGCGGTTGGTGCCTGATGCTTATCTGTAGCACGGCCCACCGTGGCTCATCTTCAGGTTTTCTTTAGCTCTGACTATCTATGAGTCGTGAGCCATTTTCTTTCTTTTTTTTTCATCAAAGTGTGTTAATTTGATTAGAGTGTTACTCAATGAAGATACATTGCAATAGTTAGAAGGCTTCCATGCAAGCTGAACATTTATTGTACTCCAACAACAGCAGAATATAGGGCGAATATTTGGCACCAGTAAAATGCATTTAAGCCTCCCCCCACCCACCCCAACGTGCGTTGGCTGAGCCTACTGTCCGTTCTAAGGCGGTGGTTCTGTTGTTGCTGATTTGTTGTTTATTGTTACTCCCATTGTGACAGTCTGTAATTGATCTTTGTTTCGTTGTACATTAAACTTTACATGCTATGTCCATTCAGTTTTGCAATCATCTTGACTTGGAAGAGAGAGCTGGTTGCTTTGCTTAGTTTGTCTTCCTGGTGTCTCGTGATTGTTGTGTGGCTCTTCCGCGTGGTGCCATGGATTTGTCTGCAGTTTGTGATTGTGGTATTTCCTGATCATACTCACTATGAGAACAAAATATGAACTCAATGAAAAAGTCCTCTAGAGAATTGAGCTAAATTTGGTTTTCAAAACTGATTTTTTTCTCTTCCTAAACCAACTAGCCACCTTGTGTTGTTGTAGTAAAATAGATGTGTAAGATTATGAGCCTCTTGCTGGCTATTATCATTCGGGAAAGTCCGCCACAATTTGAGAATCAAATCATGCCTCGGGTGTATGTAAGATGCATTGCGCGCAGTACTATGTACCAAAAAGCTCCATTTTGTTATCCGGAACTGGCGTATGGAAAATTAGTTCTGAAACATGTGGGTTTCGCTCCATTAAAATCGATTCTTCTGATTATCCAAAAAGTTTAATCAGCAGAATAAATGAAGTTAATGTTTTTTCTATAAAATATCGCTATAGCGATATTTTATTGAAAGACACATAAACTTCATTTAAGCTGTTTGTTTTGCTGCAATTCACACGTGTTATTGTGTTAACATGGTTTCTTTGACGTCAGCGTTACGTTATACATGCATAACGTCAGCGTCACGTTATCACCCGCGTTATCGTGTACATCCGTTGTCTGATTCCACGGAATGTCGGGGAATTGGCCGAAGCAGTTCCGATTGGGTTATTGTTTGTCACATATGTATATTTCACCCAATCTTCTGGGATCATCAAAACATTGCGCAGTCGATTGTGGTACTTATCTGGAACCGGAATTACAATGCCTCCTTAAAGTTAAGGAAGACTTAAGTTAAGTATTGCTATTTCAACATGCTATATTAAATGCTAATCGATGGAGTGCAGTGGCTCAGTGGTAGAGTGCTTGACTCGAGACCGAGGGGCCGTGGGTTCGAGCCTCACCGGCGTCACTGCGTTTTGGTCCTTGAGGAAGACACATTTATCCTAGCTTAGTACCGGTTCAACCCAGGAAGACCGGTCCCTATTTAGCTGAAAGATTGTTGATGGGACGTAAAGAATCAAATCAAACTTACAAATGCTATTCGATGCGGTACTTGTGGTCAAATATATCATTGTGATCTTCAAAAAAAGAAACTATTTTGATTTTTATCAGTTTGAAACGTTGTTTTTCGCATCCTGAAAAAATCAATTCTTAACATACGTCTTCCTTAACTTTAAAGAGGCACTGTAAATCTGGGCCCTGAACAATCAACATCTACAATTCCTGATAGGCTAATGGATAGCTTGCTGTCCTAAGGGTTTCGAATCCTGTACTATCACCTTTTTTAGTTTTCTTTTTCTCATTTTGTTTGTTCGTCTTTTTTTTACATATGGATATTTAAATATAAAGCTGGCATATCTTAATGCGCAATATACGTATGAAGCACCGTGACTGAGTTCGATAAGCCTACGTGTAATTTATTATGTACGCTGGATTATTTAAAAAAAAAATTGTCCCCTTCTGACATTTTTTTTTTCAAAATTAGCTTTTCAAAAGAAAAATTCTTTCTGGATCACTATCAGAGCAGGCCTCCAGATAAGACTGCGTATTGGAAAAATATTTTCTTTATTTCTCATGCGAAACATATGGTGTGGGTACTCAAAAGAACCGTCTCACATGTTTAAACTATTGGATAAGACATAATTAAACTTTTACGCAAATAAAATTTCCTTATCTGGACCTATGTCAGAGTGGTAAACGGTCTGTATCTAGACGGTGTACGACAAAACATAGAAAGACAAAATAGAGAAATAGAGGATCTTACATGAGTGCTTATGTTTTATTGAATTTGTTAAACGAGTTGGGGAAAAGAGATAAAATGCGAGGCTTGCCGAGCATTTTATCTCTTTTTCGCAACGAGTTTAATAAATTCAATAATACAAGAGCACGAATGTTAGATTCTATTTATCATATTACGTTAAGATTACATTGAAATCTCATTTCTGTCGTAAAACGTTATTCTTTTGTCATTATGTACGCAACGTTGTTATGGACGTCATAACGTTTCCCGTAAATCTATAAACCACACTAGTGGTTTATCGATTTTATTGCAAGGCGTTATTTCACTCCCAGACGCGACGTCATATGATAAACGACATTTAAACAGATGCACCAAAAATAGAAGCTTCATTAATTAGATCGATGAATAACAGAACGGCCAATAATAGAAGCGGGTGACTGCTAAAATTATCCTCGGGTCTCCGGCTTCGATACTTGTGGGTGAATGATTACAAAGGCAACGTCATTTCTGGGCGATATCATGAGGGTCTGGATGGGGTATAATGATTAGTGAATAATATACAATTATTGACTAATGAGGCATTGGATATGATGTGATATCGACCAGATAATACCAATATTGACCGAGGCGAAGCCGAGGTCAATATTGGTATTCTCTGGTCGATATCACATCATATCCAATGCCTCATTAGTCAATAACTGTTTTATTATATAACATATAGAGAAAGATGTACAGGTATTATTGCACCTGAAAAAAAAATACTGAACTTATATACAAGTTTTGGGACAGACATGCATTTAGCAGAAACAGTGCAACCCTAAATAAGACCACCCTTTTACTATTGCATATATGTTGTGCGTGAGTGTCATCATTCAACATTTACAAACAAGAATTCTAACACACTTCGCATGTAGAGCCAATGATAAAATAAATGTGATATGCCAAACAATAATTCACAGCTTTGAAAGCGCGGGGAAAATGTGCGATAGCTGACGTCATTTGTTACTGGTAAATGACGTCATTCATGGCGTTAGACGGTGTAACGTCGTTTTTACGCTTGAAAGACGTTACAAATACATGTAAACGTATACGACGTGGTCTAAGTATTGGCGGGAGTTCTTCATTGCAAAGGCGGAAAGTTGGAAGAAGCTGAAGACTTCAAATTTGTTTTCGCCGTTTATTGTGCATTAAAATCGAACTAGATCAGCTCCAGTGCGTGATTTGTTGCGTTCTCAGCATCTACGATATGCTCATTAGCCACGCTTTAGAAAAGCAGAACCAGAACGGAAAAAACAGCAAGGAGTCTAATTTTAGTAACTAATATACACTGGCAAGCGCGCGCAAGCCAGTGAATATGACAATATATTGACTGGCCACGTGAGCGCTCTAAGCCAATGAAATTCAGTCTTTTTTCTTAGTTATATAATAATGACCCTTTTTTATAATGAAAAGTGAATAACGAGCCAAAAAAGTAATGAATAGTGAATAATGAGCGCCTAAAAATAATGAATAATCCTATTTTTTATGAATTGAAGAAAAAAATAATGAATAGTGGATAATCATATTTCTTTGCCACCTTTCTTACTTTAAATGAATAATTGGTCTTATTTTAATGAATAATCCAAAATTTTAATGAGATTAATAATGGGCTAAATGTTTAATGAATAGTGAATACCAGACCCCACATCCAGACCCTCGATCATTATATGTTCGGTCCAGGTGGGATGTAAGGCACCGCCCTGCACTGCTTAGTGTTGACAGATACTTATTTGTATAATTTTACGAAGGGAAAAACTTACCTTGTAAATCAAAGATGGCGCCATACTAGGTGTGAGCAACATCCATGCTATGACGTAGGTTGTTACCCCTGTAATTAGATATGCGTGTTTGCATGATGTTTTCATTTATTAGGCAATATAAAGTAGTTTATGCTCAGCAAACGAAAACATTATGTTGTTGTTTTTCTTGTTCAATTATTTAAAATGTGTGTGATTGATTCTTTAAAAAAACTCAGAATTGTCAACTTATAAATCAAGTTACTTTTTTAAAAAAGGTGGGTAAGGTGTGGGTTTTTGGTTCAAAAATATAAGAACATTTGTAAGCATGTGACAAATATTTGCAATTTATGCTGCATAGTTACTGATTTGAGTTAAAAATGTGACCCTCCATTTGTGGGACATGTGCAAACAGTGCAGACCCAAATTAGACGCCGCAGAACGCACCGTCTGATCAGGGTTTCCATTGTTTACTTACAAAATGTTCTATAAAAAATTGACCAAAATCGATAATTATTATGGAACTCCTAAAACTGGAAATGGACTCGTCCTATTGATAAGGGTAGCCTTAAATTAGTTATGAAATGTGCCGTGACATGTGATTTCCAAAATGTGGTATTTTGACAAGTGTAAACTTAGACTAGCCTGTGCAGCCTCCTTATAGGCTTAGAAACTCCAAATGCTGTTCAGTCAGTAGATTAACACTCATAGAATATTCAAGCGACTAGCAAAGTTTCTGATCAGACTGCGCGTATGCGCAGGCTGATCTGAGGCTTTGCTGGTCTTACATACCACAGCTCATGTCGCGGCTCAAATATGTTATACGGGCATATGGCCCGGGATCTAATTGCACAAGCTGCAGAGCGACGTCTGTAGCATGGTGCTTTACGGTTTCATTCGAATATTAGTCCGATTCTGAATTGGACACTTTGCAGCTTAGCTATGTGGACGACCATGCTGGACGGTCTCTTTGTTTTTTTGTTTTTGTTTTTTTTTTTGGGGGGGGGGGTTGTCAGCTTATTTGTATGTATGCTAGCATTTTCATATATGTGTACATTTTTGTTGTACATGTAAACTGCTCTCCTATATCATGGAGGAAAATTTAGAATCATCATCATCATCATCATCATCTATAATAGGTCCCGTTAAACCGAAATGAGCGTAAGATTGAACTATATATTATTTATCCATTAGTTTAAACGATTGTTTTGGGTGCTCAAAGGAAGCCCATAATATTTGAGTGCCCACAACATGAAAAGAACCTCATTTGTAGGCTTTTTCTTAATTTGTTTTCTTATTTTTGTCCGAGTCATTCTCATACTTTATGGGAGTGAAACGTCTTACCGAAAAAATAAGCGTAACTTTCACCAATGTGATGACAGCTGATCATTCATTAGTCTTGGTGTAAAAGCTTAGTTCAATTCATTTGTATTGATCCGGAGAAAAACTACAACAATAACTGGTAGAAATGATTAACATTTACTGCTGGAGAATGTTAACCTCACGTTGTCCTAATAGGGGAAGAAGTGTAAGTGACACCACAAGGGGTGGCAGCTCGGCTGCCATCCCTTGTGGTGTTAACTTACACTTACTTTTATACATTTCTCGGATGAGACTGCACAGATGCACAGACAGGGCTTATGCTTATTGTTCGTCTTTATAATATTATTTCTCAATGTGAAGTGATACATTTCATTTTGATTTCAGAGATACAGAATCGGCCATCTTATGCGTTTTCCGCCATGTGGATAGCTAATGCAGATCCATCTCGAAATGATGCATTGAAATTCTCAAGGGTCAGGCTTAACGACAATGATGTATATAATTCAGACACAGGAGAGTTTAAGACCCCTGTAGATGGTACGTACATGTTCACAGCTAACGTCTGTGTTTACAGAAACACATACTTGGAGCTGCAGTTCTTGGCAGATGCTACTGTAATTGGTTCCTTCCGCACGGGCGATAAAGATTGGAATTCCTGTACATCATCCAAAGCTATGAGCCAGCTACTGAAAGGACAAATAGTTAAACTTATTGTTGTAGACACATACGGAAGTGGGGACATAGTTTGTAATTCTGACTATGGCTTTTTGAGTAGCTTCTCTGGAATGTTGATACAATAATTTGACTATGGACATAACTTTTTAATATTCTATATATACCCTCTTTTGTGAAGATGTGACTATATGGACATAACTTTTTAATATTCTATATATATCCTCTTTAGTGAAGATGTGACTATATGGACATAACTTTTTAATATTCTATATATATCCTCTTTTGTGAAGATGTGACTATATGGACATAACTTTTTAATATTCTATATATATCCTCTTTTGTGAAGATGTGACTATATGGACATAACTTTTTAATATTCTATATATACCCTCTTTTGTGAAGATGTGACTATATGGACATAACTTTTTAATATTCTATATATATCCTCTTTTGTGAAGATGTGACTATATGGACATAACTTTTTAATATTCTATATATACCCTCTTTTGTGAAGATGTGACTATATGGACATAACTTTTTAATATTCTATATATATCCTCTTTTGTGAAGATGTGACTATATGGACATAACTTTTTAATATTCTATATATACCCTCTTTTGTGAAGATGTGACTATATGGACATAACTTTTTAATATTCTATATATATCCTCTTTTGTGAAGATGTGACTATATGGACATAACTTTTTAATATTCTATATATACCCTCTTTTGTGAAGATGTGACTATATGGACATAACTTTTTAATATTCTATATATACCCTCTTTTGTGAAGATGTGACTATATGGACATAACTTTTTAATATTCTATATATATCCTCTTTTGTGAAGATGTGACTATATGGACATAACTTTTTAATATTCTATTTATAACCTCTTTTGTGAATAGAGAAATGCCAGATTATGTTGATAGAATAATTTGACAATGGACAAAACTTTTTCAAAAGAAGTTAGCTGATTAGTCTTCACTTTGTTTTCTTATTTGCACGATGAAATTAATCACTAGATTCACAAGAAATCAGACATTCGGGTAGTGTAAAACAACCAAGTGTACGTCAATCATAGCATGTGTGCTTCAGAGGTCGAATATGGTTAGATAACTCTAAGCATGCTAGGTAATTTTTCATGCTTCTGTTGAATTCTGGGGACATTTTTCAATTTTTAAATATCTTTCGGAATCACTATCAGATTATCAAACGGTTTGGCTCTAGATCAGGACCGACATTCTGTTGGTCCTGATCTAGATCCAAGCTGTTTGTAAAGGTTATCAGCAGACGTCAAAAGTCGCCGCTAGCAAGGAAAGAGTTAATCATGTTCTAAAATAGCAAGTGAATTTTTTCTCATTTTATTATCATAAATATTATAGTTTCATCTCGTCACTGAGAATGTACTGTCCTGCCAGCCAAGAGTGATAGTGACGTCATGTGTTTGTTAACATAGTTATCAGGGATTTATTCATAATCGAAAGATCACATGTGTATTAATCCTATCCTGTGGGTCACCTGTCGTGAGATCGGTCCTTCGGAATGACGAATACAAAACTCGAAAATAGTCAATCTATGCTTTAATAATGAACAGCAGCCATGGCATCAACTAGTCCGGAACCTGGAACAATAATATATATAAAATATTTTAAATATGAGCTCCACAGAAAGTATAGAACTTATCTGTTCAAGGTCTTTATGGCAAGTGCCTACAAAATAGGCCTTTGCAACGCATACCCTAAAACCTAGTGTTATCATCCAAGAACATAGATTGTGTAAACTCATTGGAAACGTCTCGTAGAGTGTACCCAGTCCAGATTCAATACGGTGAAACAGGTAGAGATTAATGTACCAGGCATAGGAATTTAAATAGTAATTTGGCTGCCAAAACAAGTTAACATTCAAAAGGATAATGTGTCGGATTTATGAAATATTCAGAAATCTTGCAGTTTCTTTTACAAAATCACATAACGGCGATACTTAACAAAATACAATTCACATATTTCCTAATACAAAACTATGGAATACAATACATACATACCTGGAACAATAATTAAAATTAATATATATATATATATATATATATATATATATATATATATATATATATATATATATATATATATATATATATATATATATATATATATATATATATATATATGTATATATATATATATATATATATATATAAAATATGAGCTCCACAGAGAGTATAGAACTTATCTGTTCAAGGTCTTTATGGCAAGTGCAGTGGTGCATATTAGTAAAGCATTCATTTTGGCTCAAAGATCATGCCATAGGCCACAAAGGCTTTGTTCACAGGTAGCTCACATCCCTTATAGCCAGAATACAGGTAGAGTATCTGAGATGGCACACCACCCCGTATAACATGTACGGGTTGGGTAACTCACCTAAATATAACTGCTACTACACACACACCAAATATGGTATTCCTACCTCAAATTATATAGGAAATATGCTCTGGAAACAAATTTTCAAAAATTGAGGTCAGAGGTCAATGTCAAGGTCAAATTAACCCCAAAATAGTATGCCACACTCCAAAACCCCAAAGTGTACCTACACATCAAATTTTGGATTCCCACCACAAATAATATAGGAGATATGCACCGGACAGACAGTTCAAAAACTATATAATTAAAAAACTGCAATGGTTTACAGCTGAGACCCAGTTCCATCTGCTTGCACATAAAACTTACATGCTGGGTAATTATTCATGATTTTTTTTGTCTGCTGATTTTATCAAAATTAACATTTTCAAAACAGTCTTTCAGGAGCACTATTAGAATGTCAAATGGTTATGATCCAGATCAGGTCCGACATTTTGTTGGGCCTCATCTTGGACCAAATTGTGCAAATATTACCAACAGACAACAAAATAGTCACTGAGAGGCAAAGAGTTAAACTATGATTTTGCTCATTCTAGGCCTTCAGATAGTAATGACATTTTTTTCCATTTCCTAACTATGAATTATATAATTTCGGTACTCGCAAGATTCGCCTCAAATCAAAGAGAAAGTACATACTTTTCAGGAGCGTAGGCAGATTCTTTATCATGTTGAAGCCCACTAAAAATATTTGGAGAATTAAGAGATATCTGACCTTGTTACTTAACTGTTCAGATGGCGCATGATAAAGGCGCTGATCAGATTGCGCGGATGCGCAGGCTGGTCTGCGCCTTTGTTGTTCGCAATCAAGAAAAGTCAGGGTTTCTTGTGTATATGCCCATATGATGTTGAAGCCAAGGCTTCCTGGCCTCCGCCTGGCTACGCACCTACTTTTGAACATCCAAATATTTAGCATATAATTTGCTTGAAATACTATTTCTCCAATGCTGAAAATCTATTTTTACAATTTGCAGACCTAGGCCCGGAATTACAATGCCTCCTTAGAGTTAAGGAAGACTTAAGTTAAGTATTGATTTTTCAGGATGCGAAAAATGACGTTTAAAACTGATTAAAATCAAAAAAGTTTTAATTTTTCAAGGGTTTTTTGTTGCCCATCCCTGCAAAAATGTTATCTGAGGTAACTCTGAATCTTTTTGCAGTACATGTATCATCTTGCTGGTGAGTGATATATGAGCTACATTATAAGAAAACCTGCTAATACATAATATGCTACATATTACGTTAGGAACAAAGGTGTTGATGAGCTGACCAGACTTATGAGTGCATTTTTGTTTATACTACCAATTCTAGGGGATATATTTTAATAAAGCTGTTGGACTGTGTAAATTCACAGGCTAAAATCAGGTGTTTTCATGACGAAGCTCATAATTTACAGGCCCTCTGTTTAAAAACTGATCAAAAAATAAACTGCCAGCAGGTGCTAGTTCCATATATTGCATAACTAGATTGAATTAGCAGCTTTATACATTCCATGCTCTCTTTTTGTTGACAAAACACAAATGGCATTCATCTTATTTTTTGTCTTGAGATGGCAAGATAAAGGGGTAATTAAAGAATAAGAAGTCGAGTGAAAAGCTGTTTACCAACAATTGCCAAAATTAGCAAGAGTAATGGTGCAGGTTTGAATAATGTCTACTACACTGAACCGAAGTTATAAGTAGCCACTATACATTTTTTGCTCCCATTTAGAAAGTAAAAAATTGCTCTCAAAAAAATTAAATTCTATAAAAAGGTCCTAGGCTTTGTCAAGACTCTGCAAATCATGCCATTTCATAATGACTGGTAAACCTTGCACAGACGAGGGCCGAGTAAAGGTACCATCATTTCAAAAAGTCACACTTTTTTGTTCGATATAAAACATTCATCAGATACGTATTCATTTTATATTTTAGTTAGTTTGAATATGTTTATAACAGCTGTGATATAAAAAGGTTTTTTTTGACAATTGAACACTCCATTTGTCTTCTACGTTAACATGAAGACAGTCACGGTCAACAACTTAATCACAGGATATTTAGCTTAACCATGCAGTTTGCATAATCACTTTGCATTGCTCTGTATGCTTTATTATCTGCGGCTCAGCAGCGCTATTTTCAGGGACTCTTCATTATCAATTGGCGTCACTGTTCTGCTTAAAATTAAAATTAAAAGAAATCTTTAACAAATGCTATTCAAATAACCTTTAAATGTTCACGTTTAAATCGGAAGTGGATACCAAATTAGTAAAAAATATCGTTAGAAATTGGGCTCATCAAGTTGCATGGTGTTTTTGTCAACAAATTAACATAAAATAAAACACATACAATGATTTTAGTAAGTGCAGCTGATGCTTTCCAAAAAATTCGAAAAATTCGGAAAATTATCAATTAAAAAAAAATCATAAAAAATCTGTCATAAGCCAAATGTCAAGTGTTTGGTGTTTTTTTTCAAGTCGACTAGGCAGGTTTGCGATCACCTGTACTTTAATTCGATAAAAACTGCACAAAAACGCTTATTTTCTTAAAAAATTATTTTTTTGCATTTTTGAACTCAAAATTCGTGAAGTGATAGAAAACTTTTCCAAAACACCGCTTAACTTTAGTCCATTACAATACACATACTTGGGCAAAAATTCATTTCAATTTCACTAGGAGTTAGTCAGAAACAAAGAAATCGAAAAGTGGCTACTTAGAACTTCAGTTCAGTGTAGATATTAATTTACTTACTGTATGCTTAGGCCATTGCACTTGTTGTAATGTCAAACGTTTTTTTCTGGTGTACATATAAACTGTGATACCAGGGTAAGTAAGGTTGCAAAGATCTGGAATCAATACAATCAAGTACCACACCTGACCCAGGATACCAATAGAAAAGTGATAAACTTACAGTTAGACACGACAATCGAGAGCCAAGAGGTCAGCTCTTTCCCAGCAGGTGACCACAAAGCACATATAAACAGACGCGTACAAAGACATAGCAAACACAAGACAGAACAAAAACATAAAAGATCCACAAAAGAAGTACCTCCTTGGAACGGTCAGTAACATATTTTACTAGAGGGCTTAAGCAAGTTTAGCGGCGCCAACCTCACCCTTAATTCAGATGTAGATCAAAACACAAATATATTTTGTTTGCATGAAAGACCCCTAACTTATCAATGCATCATCTTCTAAAACATATAAATCAAGGTACAACAAGGAGATAAAGCAAAGATAAGGACTCAACAGTAAATAAAACCGAATACCGGAACAAAAGAAATCCAGCAGGTAAACCCGGGAGGGCAAGACAAACAGCCAAAGCATCAGGCCCCTACCATCTCATCAAAAGATAAGTCTTTAAGACGGAACCATCATAGAGTCTGAAGTCCGACCCACCGGCGTGCAATTAAAGAGAAAAGCAAAGTTGCCAACCGTAATTGGGTTGACCACCAAGCATGCAGTCTGTTTCAATACATAAATGTTATAGCCAATCTTTTTTATAATGGGAACTAATGATCTAGTTTTGTGCACCACGGACAGGCACAATAGTTAATTAAAAGGTTTTAAAACATACATTCATATAAAAAAAACTTCGCCATTATAATAAAGCTTCTTTTTCACATTTTGTATTATATTATTGTCATAATGACAAGAACAAACTCTAATTTAGGTTTGTGATGAAAGGGACCTTTATGTCATGCCCTGTTTCATTTTTTTGTTTTTTGTAATTTTGCCTGTCTTAGAAATATAAATCAAAACATTAAGAAGAAATCTACAGCCTCATATCAAATATCCTGGTTATGTTATAGCCAATCTTTTTTATAATGGGAACTAATGATCTAGTTTTGTGCACCACGGACAGGCACAATAGTTAATTAAAAGGTTTTAAAACAAACATTCATATAAAAAAAACTTCGCCAATATAATAAAGCTTCTTTTTCACGTTTTGTATTATATTATTGCCATACAGACAAGAACAAACTCTGATTTCGGTTTGTGATGAAAGGGACCTTTATATTATGCCCTGTTTCATTTTTTTGTAATTTTGCCTGTCTTAAAAATATAAATCAATCCATAAAGAAGTAATCTACAGCCCCACCTCAAATATCCTGGTATTTTGTAAAATATGGCATGGCTTCGTCTGAGTAAAGCCTAGCTATCCACTACAAAGTTTACCTCCAAGACTCCACTCCACTCCAATACTCCACACAATAAAATACAAAGTGCCCAAAAAAGCACACAAATAGAGAAGAACAGGTGTGGATCTATTTATCGATATAGACATTTACAATCATAGTGTTAATATACGTACTTTCAAGACTAACCGCATTTATTAGCCAATCTGAGACGAAACAACTATTAGTATACCAATGACGCCAGTGCCCTTTTCAAACACCTTCTCCTCTAAAAGCACTGGACAAATTCAACTCGAATTTGATATGGAGACTCCATACAGCATGGACAAATCCAGGGGAGGACAGGGGGGTCTGGTGGAAAATCACAGCTGACTATAGGTTTCCTTAGAAAAACTGGTGCGGACCCCTTGGGAAGAAATTTGACCCCGTTGGTTCAATTGCTTCTCTAGGCACGTCCGTACGTCTTACGTTAATGACTCAAAACAGGTTGTCAGGACCACCACCACCCCTGGCGAATATTTCTGGATCCGCGCATGAAGATTATCTTGGGACTTGGTATTTAAAATGTGGGTCTTGAACTTGCCATAAAGTAGGCCAATGTTAACGATCCTAGGCAAGTTCAATTTTGTTTCCTGGTGCATTTTGAAAACATGATTTTTCAATTAATGTTGAAGTCAAAGTCATTTTACATAACTAGATATGGTTAACATAATGATACAATTAATATAGAAAGTGACCTTTGACATTTCAGTCAAAGTCGCTTGTATTGATCTGCCATCAGTATATTTAACATTATTTTCTCAGTAACCACAAGGTCAATTGAACTCAAATTTCAGATGGAACATCCCTTAACTCTTAAAGCGCCAAGAAAAAATGCATCTGAAAATGTCGTCTGCTGAAGTCATCTGCTGCAAATAATTGCCTAAAATTACTGACGAATTAAGTACAGAAGCAAACAGGGTGGGCTCAGAACAGACTGCTCCTATAGGAGCAGTCTGATCTGGGTCCACACTGTTTGTCATAAAGGCTTCTTAAACTTTCAGCAGACGAGTAAAGCAGACGACTTTTGTTGCGATTGGCACATTAAGGGTTAACGAGACAATGTACATAGAGAATACAACGTGAGTGTCTTTCGATATCAAGTTTACCAGGTAAGGCTTAGAGAACGATTGTTGACATCGCGAGAGAGAATACAAGGTAGAGTGTCTTTTGATATCAAGTTTACCAGGCAAGGCTTAGAGAACGCTTGTTGACATCGCGAGAGAGGATACAAGGTGAGTGTATTTTGATATCAGGTTTACCAGGCAAGACTTAGAGACCGCTTGTTGACATCGCGAGGCTTGCTGGTAAACTTGATATCAAAAGACGCGAACCTGAAATTCTATTTATCAGCTTACCAAGTAGGTTTACTCTTCAAACTAGTGAATGTGACGTAACGATCGATTCTGTGTCGATTCAGCGTAGTTGGCAACGTCATTCAAAAAGTGCAACGTCATCATGACCTGATAAAGGCACATGCCATGAAATAGACGACGTTTATCAGGCAACGTGCAACGCTGCAGTAAATATGGAATGGTAACTGATAAATTGACTTCGTGGTCGATGTCAAATAACAAAATGGCTGCCGTTTCCATAGAAGGTAAAAACTCTTCAAACACCTTCTTCTACTGATTCATATGTTCAATGATCTTGGGCGTTGCTATGAACCATTGTGGATGGGTGCTCTGCAATATATAGTTGACTTGTGATCCTAGGTTGACCTGATTTTACTTTACATAGAGGATTTTACATGAGTGCTCATCTTGTTGCAGATATATGAATCTTATATGAGTGCTCAGAACCATAGGCTAAACGATCCTCGGCATTATGATTGGGTGCTCTACAATATATGAGGGTTGCCCCAGTACATTATTGACGAGACTGTGTATCAGGGATTTTATCATGTACTTACATACATCTAGGTAACATTTTGTCCAAAAATGGATGGAATCACAGTCTAGATAACAATGCATTTTCATGAAGAGGGGTTGGTGAACCTGGCGCACGTCGAAATTTTTGTAATGTATTTCATCACGCCTAAAAATTACGATACATTAAATTACATTTCATAAAATGCATTACCAATGGAATTAGTGACTACATGCATTCAAGGTATACTATTGAAAATTTGAAACGTTTTCTGCCATCAGCATTGATTATATAAGAGATATTATTTCATGATCAATCTCCACGAAAGTATGGGACAGGACCGGGATCGAACTCGCGACCCCTGGATCTGCAGCATATCTGACTGCAGATCCAGGGGTCGCGAGTTCGATCCCGGTCCGGTCCCATACTTTCGTGGAGATTGATCATGAAATGATTTCTACGGTCATTCTCCTCTCTTCCGCTGATTCATTCAAGAAGGGTTATTGTCAGTTACAAGCGAAAGTATGTGCACGAATTTTTGGTTAACCGCTTGTTCAAGCCTGCCCAAGAAAAAGTGTGGTTAGGTGAACTGACCGTCCCGCAATGACCATAGCTGTTGACTTGGGACGTAAAACAACAAAACAAACAAAGTATAAGAGATTTATCAGAACTTCTACATTTATTTTATCAGAAAATGCTAACGTTTTACATGTAAGAACAGTGCGGCGCAAAAATCAGGCTTTCAATATATTTTTTTATGATTAAAGACATTCAATCACGTTCTTCCATGTTCGATAACAAAATAGTCACTGGTATTGTTAAACGAATTTCTTGTAAAATTAGTTAAGTAAGCCTACAGAAACAGATTCATTTTCGTCATTTTAACTGAATACACGTTATTTTGTTGTCAGTTGTTTAAGGGCAAAAATGTTATATCCTATGAGATCTAACAGACCACGCTTGTTTGTTTGCTAAATATACCTGAACAAAGTATTAAGTCATTACATGAACCAGTAAGACTTCCTCAACAAATGTATGTCAATACGAGGGGGATTCAATATGTAATGAAAACCCATTCATAACTCCATCCACAAATGCGTTAGGATCTTATGCAATATGCCAAACGAAAGTTCAAAGCTTCGCCGTTAAAATGGTGCATAAAACATTAATTTATCTTTCCAAATAAAATAAGTTACACACTTTTTAAAAAGCACACTAATATACACTGCATATATTTTCCTCCGAATTGTAAAGACTCATTTGAACAAAGGTAGAAAGGCATGCTGTATTTTCTAAAACAAACATTTAACATGCATGAATCACATATCCATAGTTTTCTGAGTCATTTCCCCTTTGTCTGCCATAACGATACAAATTTTGAACGCTACCGATTTCTCGTGCAAATGGTTTTATTACGTTACCCCCTCTTACGTTGATGTCGTTAAAAGCAATGGACGTAACACTAAAATATGCACGCTTCTTGAAAATCGGAAATGTGGATTTGTACCAGGAAAGGACAATTTTGATTGTATCGAAGTTTCAATACACACAGTGCATCGGCAGCAGACCAGTTAAATTGAAACCAATATCAAGGAGTATCTCATCTGAGTGGTATACCATTTTCGTTTCCTGTAATTTTATTGTCTGAAATTAGCCAGCCAGATTATGTACATGTAAATACGTGTAACATTGTCCAAATCATGCATCTGAATGCAAACATCGATGCAACGCGGTATTTTGTCTGATCCATTTCAGTGTAAGCTAGAGATGGCATTATTTTCAGTGATTTTCTTATTTCAAATGAAGTACTCGGGGGGGGGGGGGGGGGGGTACTTTATGAGTGAGATTAAATATGGAAATTTTAAAATCGGCTGTATTACTTGCAAATGAACATAAAAGCGACCAGAAAAAATGTTACCAATGATTTTCGTATGAATATTCGCTATGTATTTGTTCACACAAAAACGACTCTGTCAATGGATAGCCAGAAAATGTAGCATCAAGGAGGATTTTGATCAAGATGACATACTCAGTATTTCATAGAATAAAAAGCAATATCAAAAAATTTTGCAGGTATGACTCACCAATATATGGATGTCTACCACACGAAGAAGCAGACTGAAAACATCTCTCGTTCATGTAGTTATCTGCTTTTGAAAATTTTGGTTTTTTATTTCATATCGCAGTGTATTTCAATACCCTATCTTGAAAGTGGCTTGTGTAATTTAGGTAAGGAGCTCGACAAGTGCAATTTTACATTTATTTAGCCAAGAAACAGATCTTTTAATAAAAGTAATTATGGAGTGTGTAAATATAAAACTTTGGGATATACTGGGCTGTTTTCATTACATATTGAACCCCCTCGTATTTGATACCATTTTAGCTTATATAAGGAGAGTATAGGCAAAACATTTGACCACCCCTCTCTAAAAATATAGCAAAATAATAAGCGACTTGCGCTGATCACACCGACATATCGTCAAGTAAAGGTCCATAACTTTGTTATCTAAGCTCGGATTCAACCTCAATTTGTACAATTTGTTTCCTCGATGTATATGAATGCATGACACAATTTTATGCAATTCCTATTACACAGTCTCGTGTATAACAACAGTCCACGGTTTACTGGGACAGCCCTCGTATGGTTGACTTGTGATCCTAGATTAGTTTAAACATATTTTATTGCCAAATTTAATACTGCAATGGGGTTGGGTCACAAGTTCTCACAACCTTAGTTATGACCCTTCTCCTACAATATATACATACATAAGAGCGAATAAACATGTCTTAATAAAGCGAATACCTCTGATACCGAAGCCGCATTTTTAGACTTGCATTTGTCAATTTCAAATGATATTGTTTCTACCAAAATTTATGATAAACGTGACGATTTTGATTTTGAAATTGTCAATTTCGCGTTTTTAGATGGTGATGTTACTCCCTTATACATCCTGTGGAGTCTATATATCTGAACTCATTCGTTTTGCTAGAGTATCTAGCCATGTTGCTGACTCCAACACTCACAATAAATTGTTAACTCAGAAACTTCTTAAACAAGGCTATCGGTATCATAAACTTCGAAAAACCTTATCTAAATTTCATAGACGATACTATGATTTGATATCTAAATTCCAAATTTGACTTAAAAGTCTCTTGCGCCAAGGACTTTGGGAACCTGAATTCTATGGTGACTTGGTGTATAAATTGAAGAGGAGTGTTGGCTCTAATAATTTTTCAGCGCAGTTTATTAAAATTATTTCCCATTATAAAAAGATTGGCTATAACATTAATGTATGGCAACAGACTCCATGCTTGGTGGTCAACCCAATCACGGTTGGCAACTCTTGCTTTCCTCTTTAATTGCACGCCTGTGGGTCGGACTTCAGACTATATGATGGTTCCGACTTAAAGACTAATCTATTGACGTTTATTGTGTCCAACTATGAGTTTGTCACTTTCCCATTGGTTTCCTGGGCCAGGTGTGGTACTTGATTTATCGTTTTCTGATCTTTGCACCTTTACGAGGGTCATTTTTTATGTTCGTAGAAACGGGCTGTATCCCTACAAATATAGGATTTACGGTACCATAAGTATATATATTTTGAAAGGTCTAGCTTTTGTCTATCAACTGATATAAATTTTACATCATTAGCGCTTAGTTCGGTCAAGATATATAGCTTTGAAAAGGCATAGAAAAGGACACTGGTCGAAATCCATGCCATTTTAACCACGCAGCAAGCAGGAAATTAGACGCTGTTAAGTTCCATTCGCTATAGTGATATTAGCAGTTTTCAAGCCGATTTTTCTTTTGCACCATCAAAATTAATTATTCAAACGCTAATCGTAGACAAGTGCAGCAAAACTATAAGCATGTTGTTTACTCTTCTATAACAATTTTAAAACACCCATCAATATACAAAAATAATCATAGTCAAGTGCTAGTTATTATGTCTGTTAAAATTACGATTATGAACAAATTTTTAAATATATCATGGTTTTGCATAGCACATGATATACTCAATCATTCGTCAGCAGTTATATTGATGTATCGATTTAAGTGTGTAACTGGCAACTTCTGGTATTGGCATACCCCCATTTTATAAAAAGTGGGTGGGGTAAATCAACCCCGCGTAGAAAACACAATGACAATCGGATCTGCATAATTTTCTTATTGCAGTGATTTCAACACCTGTTTAGAGGCACAAAAACAGTTTTAATGTATTTTCTAAATATAGTAACGCTCCATGACGTCATTTATGTACAAATAAGGGAATTTAGCACCCATCTAGGTTACTTATTTTTCAGTTCATTTCTAATAAAACAAAAGCATTAACTTTATTTTGAGATGAAAGTAACCATAACATTTCCATCTACCATATATACAAGAAAAAATATAATACTACTTTACAGCTAACATATTAAGCCACATTCAAAAACCCGTATCCAACTCCCACTTGTGTCAACTTTTTAAAATAAAAATTGATATGCCTATTGTTCAATTTGCCGAGGTTCCAAACAAATCTTCCATAGCCAAAAATTGCTGAGCATTTGCTATAATGTTTATATAATATTGTAGCACGTGTTGTCCTTGATCTACAGCCAAATTTTCAGAAGCTTTGTATGGCTATGAACCCATTTTCATGCAATTGTTACTAACGTTCTGTCAGAGATTATGTCCATAAATGTCATATTTCTACCATATTTCCAGTGTGCGATATATAGGTATGTCTTTGCCACTTAGAAGACATTAAAGTAATGCATTTTGAAATAATTTTAGGTTGCATGTATAGATAAAAGCTCAATCTTTCCAAATATATGAATGATGTATGCATTTGCTTTCGCCGTTTTCATTACATCTACCTCTCTACGAACATAAAAAACGTCCCTCGTACTTACTTTAACAAGTACAAATCCATATGAATACTAAACAAAATGTGAACAAGTTTAGTGAAAGCAATATAAACAAGAAGAAAAAAATACATGGAAAATAAATAAATGAATAAAAATTAAAAAAAAGAAGATAAATAACTAATAAATTGCAGTTTTATAGGTAAGTAAAGTAGAGGGCCCAGGGTTCAAAAATGTCAAAAATAAGCATTTAGGTATGCCCCCATTTTAGCAGAATTTTCTCTTGTTTTATCCTTTAGTACATAGTATAGGCAGTATGAAACCAGATATTGCACTCAATTAAAGTCTTAGAAACATACCTTTAACAGTGTGTTAAATACGTTACCCCCCATTTTCTTAAAAACAAAATATGTAATCAAATCAATTTAGGTAGAAGTTGAAATGTATAAATGAACAAAACATTTATGCAATCTGTAAGAACTTGCTATTCTCTACATATATTGATGTTTTTTTAAAGTTGCTTGGGTCCATTATAATGTCATTTACGTTACATTTTCAACTATACCCTTAAATTATTGATATTTTGTTAAAAAGTTTCACCTGACAAAATTTTTAATACGTGTTCAACTTCAGGATAACATGTATTTGAAGGACCGTTAACTGACCATTTCAAAACTGCAAACAAATATGTTATAACATAAATACTTTGTCAGTTATGAGCTTTTTAATTAGATGACCATAGATAAAACTTTATATAAGTTTAGAACCTATGAAGTTTGAAAATAAGCATGCATTTTTCTGTTAGCTTTTAAACACATGATGATAATTGTTTTGGTATCATCGACTTAAAAGTAATACTTAACAACTTTCTGGTGTAAAATATCATTTTGTTGTTCGATTTTTATATGAAACGTATATAACAAAGTTAAATACAAAAATATATTGCTTAATATCTTAAATCATACATCACTTGAAAGTTTCTTTCATTAAAAGAAGGGGGTGTGTTTGATAGGCATAAAAAGAGCGTTTGTTCCAAAAGAAAAAGGTATCAGTACTAATTAGGAGACTGTGTATATGGGTGTAAATTTTTCTTTTAAAAAATGGTATAAGTCTTGACTTAAAAACAAAAACGCATTGTTTGCTAACTTTTCTATGTTATGTTATACAATTTATAAACTTATAAAATGATAAGTCTGATTCAACATCTCAACTAGGATACATTCCCTTAAGCTTGTTCAGTCAAATTTGCTAAGTAAAATATAATTATATATAACGAAATATATATCATGATTATATATGTGACTCAACTGTTTTCCATATACAACTGAGCCTGAAACTTATAACAAATTTAGATATTTGCACATTTTTCCTTTTAATTGAACAAAAAAAAAGCTTTGAGTCTAACCTGTTCACACTCATCACAATATATAATATAGTAAATAACATATATGTTCTATTAAATCAGATTCCTTTATGATTTCAGAAATCATGTGTGGATGTTGGAAACTGTGTTAACTTTGTTGTTTGTCCTATTGGTTGTGGGAGTTTTGTATCAGGCCTTTGTTTTCTAATTTGTATCTAGTTCAACAATCATCTTGACAAGATGAGAGCTGGTCGCTCTACTTTACTTATATTGTAGATATCTGTGTTCCTTCTTTAAGGTGCAGTGGGTCAGTCAGGAGTTTGTGATTGTTGCATTTCCTATTCATATCCACTTATAGAAAGAAGACGTTTACTGGTAATCTAGATAACATCACTCCTTTATGAATATATATAATAAAATGATGGTTACGTTACATTAAATTTAAGGAAACATAAGTGTTTGTAATCATTTATCCTTTAATAGATTGGCTCTGTTATGCAAATTGTTTAAGCCACATCTATTTACGCATATATCAAAACTCAGAAGGTGACTTTTAAATTTATTCTAGCTATGAAATTTAATTTCAGCACATTTTTAACATGGCTTTCATTGTTGGGTTGATAAAACTGATAGTGCTTTTAACTTAATACTACTGATCATTTTTCAAAGCAATGCAAACTTTAAAACTGAATGGATTATTCAAAATGAATTATTGCCATTGAAATTGGGGAAATCATTTACGATGATAGATTTTAAATTTACATGGCAAGGAAGTGATCATATCCATGAAATCTAGATTTCTTCAGTTGTAATTAACAATACCATTTTTTCTTTATAAAATTTCAATAGAGAAAAATGTCTAAGCCAATTTTAACTAGGACACATTAAAATTACCATGTCAAATAGTTTACAAGTTTAATCATAATGTTGATAGGAATAGCAATATATAAGCGTAAAAATAGCAGACATAAGATCAAACTTAGTGTTAGCAATTAGTGCTAATATGGCTGATGTTCTGTTCTATCATAATGCCATAACATTCATTGGACCCCATTTTAAACAAACTGTTGCAAGAATCCTGTCAGTTGATTCCTTTTATGCGTGTTAAATAATATACTCAACAATAAAGTTATGTCCGCTTGACGTTTATGTCTGCCATTTCCAAATGAATGAAATTTTCACCTTACAAACATTTATCGCTTAGAAATGATTTGCATCTAAGAGAAATCCATTTGATAATCAGTGACATGAGCACCCTTAAAATCGAAAGTCACAACATCTATAGCTTGTGTGCCTGTCATAATCCCGAACCGTTTAACAAAATTTAAACATCACTGAACAAACTCTCTAGTAAGATAAGCTGGCTAGTTGTATGCATTGCTTTTACAGCCACAGCCATAAGCCTGTAACATACTCTGGCGTCACACCGATTACGAGCGTGCGTGAAAACACTCAGAAAATTCATTATTGGTCCAGCATTTTGATAATCAACAAAATCGAACAAATTTGATGTTTTTTCGTCATCACAAGCATTTTCACATTAATTAGGACTAATCACCGTCAAAACAATTGATCATGGAAATTCTCTAATGATTTTGCAGAAAGGGGTGAAACTCAAATTTAGTGAACCTTTGATGCCTGACATCAGCCATAATTTGGTTAATTGTTTTCATAAACAAACACAACACATTAAAACAAAAATGCTCTCAAAATAATGTTAGGTTAAGGAGATTTGAAAGATCATAAATTGTTATTTGTTTAATTCAAAGGGAGGTAATTTTAGTTAATTTCGAAAATGAAAGATTTGGAACTGCAATTTCGATCGCTCAAAAAGCAGACTTGGGATGTTTAGATGTTTTTCATCGTCGGACGCTTCTGGTTACCATTTAACGTAAAATGTGCCACGTTTTCATGATTAACTACTTGATGATAATGCAAAAAGCTGTGTGCACATTGGGTTTAATAACGCTTCAAGATCAGAAGATAAAATCAAATGATTACCATTATTTGTGTGTCGGACGTTTGATAATCATTTTGGTTTTATTTTTGTTGCAACATTTTAACTGGATCGAAAAATACAGTACCATGAAAATTGCACATTTCTTTTTGTTTGAGTATAGATGAGTTGTAAACACATAAGGGTAAAGAGACAAAAGGCATACATTAAATGATCTACTGTGCTAATAAAATAATAATTATATGGACAATAGATAAGGTACCATAGTTAGTATCATTACTACTAACACAAATAATAGATTTAAATGTTATGCTAAGAAAGAATGCAAAAATTTAACAAATAGTATGTATGCATGTTTAATTTATCTGCCAGATTTTTTTATCAATCATCTGCATAAGAAATTGTTTTTTTTTCGATTTGTAAAAGTATCATGGTACATCTCAGATAGTGATAACATTGTCTCTGTTGCCAATTGCAATATATGTAAGTATGATACAGCAAGGTATTTGTTGAGTATACTATCTGAAAGTATTCTTTGACAGTAGCATAAGTATGGATTTTGTTTCTATTACACAAACTATCAATATACTATAAATATTGCACCCTTTAACAAGTTGGTACATGTTTATCGGTATTAATTAGTTAGTTTTAAGGACTGAATGACAGTTGTTATGATTACTTATTGTGAGTGTAAAAATTAATAGTGTCCTGCTGAATAAAACAAACATTAAGGCAGATTCTATCACGTATGCTGATAAACTCTATAGCAATAATGCAAATGTCTGCAAACATTCTGGAATATATGAACAATAAAATTAAGTAATGGTGCAAAGATCAGGAATCGATACAATCAAGTACCACACCTGACCCAGGATACCAATGGGAAAGTGACAAACTCACAGAAGACACCACAAACGAGAGCCAAGAGGTCAGCCCTTTCCCAGCAGGTGACCACAAAGCACATATAAACAGACGCGCACAACATATAGCAAACACAAGACAGAACAAAAACATAAAAGATCCACAAAAGAAGTACCGCCTTGGAACGGTCAGTAAAATATTTTACTAGAGGGCTTAAAGTCCTATTTCAGAAAGTTGATTGCTCAAGGTCCCGATTATCGATGTCTGATCATTTAGAAATGTCTACAATACTAACGATGCAGGGGAGCATTTACAACTTTTAACAGACATATGTCTGTTTCTAAAGTATTAAAATGGTAATTTCGAATAAATGCTGTCCTGATTCATTGCTTCACAAACGTGTAGATCCAGGCAACACAACGATTGAAGTAATGATCTTTATATTTTTGTTGTGTTATGTACGTTACTAACATAAATAATACTCTTTTTCACCAAAGCGAACACGCTGTAGATACTAAAATATTATAATCCCAAGGATAGCTAAGGCTGGTGTCAGAAATCATGACGATTTCCACAAACTTCAGTTTTGTTTCATATGACAACGGTGAAGGTGGTCTTTAATGTGCCATTTCTTGATTTTGATTTAGACTTCTGCTTGGAATATCTTACAGTTTTTTTTAGAGTTTTAAGTTATATTTTGTGCCTTATTGTTTGAAATATAGCTGCTGTAATGAATAGCTGTTGATAAATGCATATATTTGATGGCTTTTACAATGTGTGATAGATCTGACTATGTTACTGCATGCTTTTTATTTATTCATTGAGCTGTTGACGGTGAAAGAAATGTCTTGTATATGTCATTTAACGCCATTTAATGCATAAAAAGAAGCAAATACATGGTATAGGTACAGAGATTAAAAAGTCATTTAAGCTTTTTGTAGCATGATTTAATTTTTAAATAAAAATAGGTATCAATTATCCTATTTACTTGATTCCAAAACAATTAATTTAATGCATTTATGTGCTTTATTTTCAAGTTTTTCCCCTTTAAATCATATAAGATTTTGTTGATGTTGTATCTCATTCATATTAAATGTTAAAAAAGACAAAATTTCCAATCTAATTTTGGGCACTTCAATGGTAGTTTATTTCATATTCACCCACTAGCTGTTTGAACGCATATACACACACCACTGCACAAAAATATTGTGTTAAAAGAAAGTAACGTATAATAACAGAACTTCTGGGTGCTTAAACTAATATTATTATTCTGCTGTTAAGCTGCATGTAATTAGATGATCAATTAAAATGATATGTAAGAAAACGATGCAAATGATAATAACACTATACTAGGGGGATTCCCTATTATCTAATGGTAATGTATTAGACTTGACATTTGCATGGTTAATGCAAATGTTCACCAAAAGCTAACATACAACAAATTTTAAAATATATAAAGTAGCTAAGAAAATCTAAATGTACAAAAATGTCTCTCCACAAGTATTTTGGCAGCCAATGGCCAAGTAAACAATAGTAAAATATTTGAATGTAAGTAATGTATATAACAATTACGTAGGCGTAAGCCATTTAATCTTATTTTCAGTTTGTGTCACTGAATTAAGTTATTGTAAGGCAATATGCAGATAGTAGGAAATGTGACTTATCTGGTCTAAATCACTTTTCTTTTCAGTAATGTAGCGAAAAGCTTACTATGAAGCCTACATGAGGGTATCTATTGTTACCACATAAATAAACATCTTTTCAAGACTTAAATTTTGTGCAATATCCGTTTTCACACTTCTGAAACACCATAATAAATGAAGATATAGTCTAAAATTCTGCTACTTTCTGGCCACTTTTTTTCCAACTTTTGAATCTCTGGATCCCCTACTAGTAAGTACGTATAAAGATATTAAATATATAATATATATATATATATATATATATATATATATATATATATATATATATATATATATATATATATATATATATATATATATATATATATATATATATATATATATATATATATATATATATATATATATATAAACTGCTAATATGAACCCCTTAAATTTAAAAAAACTAATATAGTCAGGTAATCTAGTACTGGTTTCTGAGTATGTATTAAAACAGAGTCATTGAAGGCTATTAGAAGCGTTTGGAGGCATGTATATACATATGTACAGCCCTGAACAAGACCATATTTGCTTCAGTTTTCCAATTTTTATTGCCATAAAGAATCACATTGATATTTAGGAGATGAAAGCCTATAACTGTATCATTGAAAACCTGTCTTTCAACAAAATATTTTCTGCATTGGAAGAAGTAGTGGTAGGCATCCTCTGCCACGTTACACAAGTCACATAAAGGGTTATTACTAATATGATTTCTAAAAAAGATCACTGTTTAGACCGCTGCAGTTGTTTCTCAGTCGTTTATGTAGGACTGGCATATATCTATTCCCCATTAAAAAGGAGGAACATGTGCTATTTTTAACTTTGATATTATATGCTCTTTAAAGGCAGACAATGTTGATATATTCTTAAAGTTATCTTCAAGAGAATTCCATAGCCTAATGGATGATGGGATACAAGATTTTTGTGAAATTCAGTTCGATTCAGAGGTACAGATCTATTACTATTGTTCCTCAAGGGGAAATCGGATATTTTGCTAACCAAAGGAGGAATTAAATCTTGTAGGTAGGAAGGCACCATGCCAGTATTTACATTATACGTGAATGATTGTTTTTGTTAATGCCTTCTTTGTGACAGAGTTGCCCATCCACATTCTTTGTACAGGTTTTCCAATGATACAGATCTAGTTAATCCAGTAACAAGCCGAGCTGCTTCATTTTGGATCTTTTGAAGTGTTTGTGAGTCTTGTTTAGAGCGTCCATCCCATACAATTGACGCATATTCTATAACTGGTAACATATAAGACATATACATCTGGTTGAGAGCATTTCTACTAATAAAGTATTTAAGTTTACGCATTATTCCCAAGATTCTGGTTGCTGAAGAGACAATATTTTCAATATGAGCGTGCCATTATCCATTACTACTTTAAACAAACATTTAACATGTATAAATCACATATCCATAGTTTTCTGACTCGTATCCCCTTTTTCTGCTATAACTATACAATCTTTTGACCGGTACCTATTTCTTGTGTAAACGGTTTTCGTTACCCCCTCTTACGTTGACGTCGTTTAGAGCAATGGACGTAACACAAATATACGCACGGTTCTTGAAAATCAAATGTGGCGCTGACCTTTTTGTTGGACAACATTTTTATTCGATTTGGCACCTAGCTGTATAGACAAGTAGTTTGGATTCCTATGGGCACTAATTGTGCTCCCCTGGTTGCAGATTTATTCCTGTTTTGTTATGAGAGTGACTTTCTGATGTCTCTTTCTGGTGATAATCAGGCTGATGTTATTAATGCGTTTAACACTACATCCAGATATTTGGACGATATTTTAAACATCAATAATGTTTGTTTTGACAATATGGTAAGTCAAATATACCCTTCAGAGCTCCAACTTAATAAAGCCAATACCTCTGATACCAAAGCCGCATTTTTAGACTTGCATTTGTCTATTTCTAATGATATTGTTTCTACCAAAATTTATGATAAACGTGACGGCTTTGATTTTGAAATTGTCAATTTTCCATTTTTAGATGGTGATGTTCCTCGCTCTACATCCTTTGGAGTCTATATCTCTCAACTCATTCGTTTTGCTAGAGCATCTAGTTATGTTGCTGCCTTCAACACTCGCAATAAATTGTTAAGTTAACTCAGAAACTTCTTAAACAAGGCTATCGGTATCATAAGTTTTGCAAAACCTTTTATAAATTTTATAGACGATACTATGATTTTATTTTCTAAATTCCAAGTTGGTATAGATTGAAGAAGATTGGTGGCTCTCATAAGTTTTCAGCGCTTTTCATTAAAATAATTTCCCATTATAAAAAGATTGGCTATAACATTAATATATTGCAACAAACTGCATGCTTGGTGGTAAACCCAATCACAGTTGGAAACTTTGCTTTCCTCTTTAATTGCACGCTGGTGGGTCGGACTTCAGACTCTATGATGGTTCTGACTTAAAGACTGATCTATTGATGAGATGGTAGGGGCCTGATGCTTTGGCTGTTTGTCGGGCCCACAGAGGTTTACCTGTTGGATTTCTTTTGCTCCGGTATTCAGTTTTATTTACTGTTGAGTCCTTATCTTTGCTTTATCTCCTTGGAATATCTTGATTTATATGTTTCAAGAGATGATGCATTGATAAGTTAGATGTCTTTCATGCCAACCAAATATCTATGTGTCTTGATCCACATCTGAATTAAGGGTGAGGTTGGCGCCGTGAAACCGGTTTAAGCCCTCCAGTAAATATTTTACTGACCGTTCCAATGCAGTACTTCTTTTGTGGATCTTTTATGTTTTTTCTGTCTTGAGTTTGCTATGTCTTTGTGCGCGTCTGTTTATATATGCTTTGTGGTCACCTGCTGGGAAAGGGCTGACCTCTTGGCTCTCGTTTGTAGTGTCTCACTGTGAATTTGTCACTTTCCCATTGGTTTCCTGGGTCAGGTGTGGTACTTGATTGTATCGATTCCTGATCTTTGCACCCTTACTTACTTTGTACCAGGAAAGGACAATTTGATTATATTGAAGTTTCAATACACACAGTGCATAGGCAGCAGACCAGTTAAACCGAAACCAATATGTAGGGGTATCTAATCTGAGTGATACCATTTTTGTTTCCTATAATTTTATTGTCTGAAATTAGCCAGCCAGATTATGTACATGTAAATACCCCAGGGGTACTCTCATTTTTTCTGCATACGTAGGCTTGGGCCCAGCATCTGGCTTTCACCAAAAATGGTATCAGGAATTTCAAGCACCCCCAAAAAATGTTTGAAATTTTAGCAACCAAAAATTTAACCCCATTCTGTACCTTGACCTTAAGAAAATACCCTAAAATGCATAGAAATAACTCCTAGATATAGTCCAATTTTGTGATGTCCACAAAATCTTCTTAGCGAAAAAAATATTTATTTTTCTAAAAACCCAAACAATTATAGAATTTCAAAATTTTGAACCCAAAAAAAATGACCCGAGCCTATGTATGTATGAAAATATCAGAGTACCCACCCCCAGGGGTAAAAACGTGTTAATGTCCAAATAATGCATCCAAATGCAAACATCGATTGTCTGATCCATTTCAGTGTAAGCCAGAGATGGCATTCTTTTAAGTGATTTTGTTATTTCAATTACGTACTTTGGGGTACTTTATGAGTGAGATTTAATATGGAAATTTCAAAATCGGCTGTATTACTTGCAAATGAACATCGACGCTCATTCTAAAATAAGTTGCAAATCCTGGAGAAAATTAAAACGAAAAATGAAGTTGTAAACACATACTTTTTCAGCATGTTTTCACTTTATCCAATCATTCAATTACCATCTTGCAAAATTTCGTCACACTGATAATACTCTGACCATTTCAGCAGCATTTTGAAACTTAGTGCCTAACGCTCTTTTAGCTTATAAAAGTGAAACGCTTGCATGATTGATATGTTACAAAAAATCAAAATCATTGAATATTTGGAACCAACACACTTTATTTTCTATAATTCAGAACAGCATTAATTAACTAAAATAAACAAATCAAATCCTACTTTTCTATTTACGAAAACTTTTCAAGTGAAAAATCATACTATAGGCTCCTACATTAAAGATAGCTTTCAACAGCCTCAACTGTCAAGCTGCAGTATTAAATTGTATGAAAACCTTAGATGTTAATCACTATACCCATACATGGCATTTCATGTGAACATAAATCTTACAAATCAAATACTCTAAAAAAAATCATTTTTTAATTTAGCCTTACGTAAATTACACCCAAAGGCACCTAAATTACTCTTGCAGCCTCCATACCCAATACCACTGACAAACTAACAAAACATGAACAACTTTTTAACATCAAACTTAAAAAAGACATGAAAACAGAAAAATTGAAATATTCATGTACATAACTTTAAAGCCATCGTGACAACTTTGTATCAAATAGTAATCCACGTGACAGCAGATTGTAATTTGCATGATGTCAGTCTTATTCACTCTCATTTGACTTTACGGTTATGAGCCCGGGGACATGGGAGTTGTTGCTCTTTCTATTAGTTCTCATGAACAGACTGCCAAGTCTGCCATTTTCTTATATTGTAGGTTCTCTCTATTTCTGGGGGATCCATTTTTCCAGATTATTTAGAGGTTGTGGCAGCTGTCGTTGTGCCGCGTGGGGTTGGTTAAACTTCTCCCTGTACATCAATATAGTGTTGATATTTTTCCATATTCTGGTCTTTCAGGAATATTGTGCTTTGATTGAAAGTAGAATACCGCTTAGGCCGGGGCTGTGGGCGTGGGGGTTGCTGCGCCTTCCATTAATTCTCAAGAACAGAATAAATAAAATTGAGTCTGCTGTTTACTTATATTGTAGATTCTCTCTATTTCCAGATTATTTGTGGTATTGTTTACTAACAATGCCACAGTATTTTCACAGAATGAAGCTAAATTATCTTTTATCACAACTGTATAATGTAGCAGATAGCTACTTTTGTAGGGATATAAATGTCTTTTAATACGAACACTAATAGTTTTCATTTGGTCAACCCTAGACAATGAAATATACATGAACAACAGGACTATCACTTATATATCATCAGTTGAAGCAGACAAGAGGCTACTCTAATCATCTTTCTTCATGTGTTATAAATAATTATACAGTAGTTGAACTGCCATTGTATCCAACGTGACAATGTAGCAGATAGCTACTTTGGTAGATATAATTGTATTTTAATACAAACACTACTAATTTACATTTGGTCAACCCTACACATAAAATATTAATAACAACAGGACTACTACAAAATGTCATCAATTGAAGCAGACAAGAACTTATTCTAATCAACATTCTTCGTTTATAATAGATAGTTATAGTTAACTGCCATTGTATTCATCGTGACAACATCCAGTAATTTACGTGACACCTACTAACAAATACTTGCATAGAATTGTCAAATGTTTAACACGTTCAATGCATTTCAAGAACAAATTACTGTTCTAATGCGTTGAATACTACACTTTCCTTAAAATCTTCGTAAAACAGATATGCAACAAAATAAGTAGCATCACTAATAACTGCTTACTCAAAATCTGTTTTTTTTTTTCAATCCAAATACAAAGCACAGGATGTTAGACAAACGATGGTGTTATAATGTATTAAGAACACACCAAACCTTTACGCACACTGATTCAAACAATATTCATGGTCATTCAGGTGCTTTCAATATGAGCTGCGTCACGTTATTTACTGTCACGTAAATTACATTTCACTTTTGATGTCTGATAAATATGCCCACATGCCAACCGATTAGAACTTTTATTTCTGTGAAACCTATTCAGCCTCTGTACTTTCTTATAATGATAATGCTGATTAAAATACCGTTTTGGATTCCTTAAAATCGGTGTCACGTATTATTATATTCTTAAAACAGACGCTAGGGTTAAGCTTAAGAATGAGATTTATTTTACACCAATGTCTATGCTAATAAAAGTGTACGCCTGTTATTTATATAAAAGACATATTTAACTGTAAATTTGTCACAACTTGATCTACAATATCAGATACCACTATCTGAATAGGGCAAATCTTTGGTTGTGTTACGTGAATTACAGAAACCTTGTGACATGTCCTTTTCGACTTTTGAAGCTGCAAAAAACAAAATCTGGGAAACAGATACTAAAACCATCCATAACGACATTTGATTATGTCAAATAAAGTTAATGTAATGTTGTTTTGATGTGTTAAAATAGATATTATGTATTCAGTCCAATTTTAAAATTTTCTATTCACAGGTTGTGACAAGGCTTTTCTGTGGGGGTCACACTTTATTCGCTGGTATCTGGACTCATGAGAACCATAGTTCGTTATCAAATTTTGCTTGGTCTTAACTGAGATAGTTGCAGACTTTTAAAATTCAACTGACTCTAGTGATACGGTAATGTAAATAACTTTGATAATGATGTAATATCCTGAGACAGGGGTTTTGCAACTTATTTGAGAATGAGTGCAGAGCGACCAGAAAAGATGTTACAAATGATTTTTATATATTTTTGGCTATGTATTCGTTCACGCAAAAAACGACTCTGTCAATGGAATGCCAGAAAATGTAGCATCAAGAAGGATTTTAACCAAAATGACAGCCTCAGCATTTCATAGAATATTAAGCAATGCCAAAAAAAATGTGCAAGTATAAATCAACAATATATGGATATTTACCACGTGAAGAAGCAGACTGAAAACATAGTTATTTCCTTTTGAAAACATTGTTTTATTTCATATCGCGGTGTACTTCGGTACCCTATCTTGAAAGTGGCTTGTGTAAATTAGATAAGGAGCTGGACAACTGAAATTTTACTATTGTTTAACCAAGAAACTTACCTTTAAACGAAAGTAATTATCAAGTGTGTAAATATAAAAACCTTTGGGATATACTGGGCTGTTTTCATTACATATTGAACGCCCCTCGTGCAGTGTGCTCCCTGGGAAACTGGAATTTACAATACCTATCACATTATTAAACAGTAGTGGAACTGACTCCTCTGCACATAAAAGTAGTTCTACTTTCTAGAACTGCGCTATTGACGTAGAAAGTCACTGGATTTTTTTTTATCTCATATTGCTTTTGGATATTAATATACAAAAAGGGATGGCAGTTCAGCTGCTCCCCTGAACATGTTAACCTCATATTGTTTTATACATACTTGTATGATAGGTAGAAATATTAAGGATTTCACTTGATAATGTTCACCTCATATTGATTAAGTACGAAAATAAGTGTAAGTTAAGCATGGTTGTCACACAGCCCTACATTTTGGTGTCAAAGCTAAAGAAAATCAAGATAAAGTTCCTACGTTGTACTGGTTACCTAAACTCCATAAAAAACCCTATAGAGCGAGATTTATTGCTAATTCTAGTTCTTGTACGACAACAGAACTTTCTAAATTGTTAACCTCCTGTCTTACAGCTGTTAAAAAACATGTTATCAAATATTGTGAAAAGGTATATGAGAGATCCGGTAAAAACCTATTTTGGTCTATTAAAAATTCAGGTGAAATTTTAGATAAACTTAAAGCTAGAGATTTCAATGCGACCAGTTTGTCTACTTATGATTTTTCTACTCTTTACACTACTTTACCTCATAATTTAATTAAAGATAAACTTATTGATCTTATTGAAAGAACCTTCCAGAGAGAAGGCTCTCCTTACCTTGCATGTAATGACAGAAATGCATTTTTTACTTCAGAAAAAACTAAAAAATATCATGCATGGTCGTGTCAAAGTGTATGTGATGCGCTGACATTTTTGTTGGATAACATTTTTATTCGATTTGGCACCAAGCTCTATAGACAGGTAGTTGGGAATCCTATGGGCACTAATTGTGCTCCCCTGGTTGCAGATTTATTCCTGTTTTGTTATGAGAGGGACTTTATGATGTCTCTTTCTGATGATAAGCAGGCTGATGTTATTGATGCGTTTAACACTACTTCCAGATATTTGGACGATATTTTAAATATTAATAATGTTTATTTTGACAATATGGTTAGTCAAATATACCCTTCAGAGCTCCAACTGAATAAAGCCAATGCCTCTGATATCGAAGCCGCGTTTTTGGACTTGCATTTGTCAATTTCTAATGATATTGTTTCTACCAAAATTTATGATAAACGTGACGACTTTGATTTTGAAATTGTCAATTTCCCATTTTTAGATGGTGATGTTCCTCGTTCTACATCCTATGGAGTCTATATCTCTCAACTCATTCGTTTTGCTAGAGCATCTAGCTATGTTGCTGACTTCAACACTCGCAATAAATTGTTAACTCAGAAACTTCTTAAACAAGGCTATCGGTATCATAAACTTCGCAAAACATTTTCTAAATTTTATAGACGATACTATGATTTGATTTCTAAATTCCAAGTTGGACTTAAATCTCTCTTGCGCCAAGGACTTTCAGAACCTGACTTCTATGGTGACTTGGTGTATAAATTGAAGAAGATTGTTGGCTCTAATATTTTTTCAGCGCAGTTCATTAAAATAATTTCCCATTATAAAAAGATTGGCTATAACATTAATGTATTGCAACAGACTGCATGCTTGGTAGTCAACCCAATCACGGTTGGCAACTTTGCTTTCCTCTTTAATTGCACGCCGGTGGGTCGGACTTCAGACTCTATGATGGTTCAGACTTTAAGACTTATCTATTGATGAGATGGTAGGGGCCTGATGCTTTGGCTGTTTGTCGGGCCCACCGGGTTTTACCTGTTGGATTTCTTTTGCTCCGGTATTCAGTTTAATTTACTGTTGAGTCCTTATCCTTGCTTTATCTCCTTGTTATATCTTGATTTATATGTTTAGGAGATGATGCATTGATAAGTTAGGGGTCTTTCATGCAAACCAAATATCTATGTGTCTTGATCCACATCTGAATTAAGGTCGAGGTTGGCGCCGTTAAACCGGTTTAAGCCCTCCAGAAAATATTTTACTGACCGTTCCAAGGCGGTACTTCTTTTGTGGATCTTTTATGTTTTTGTTCTGTCTTGTGTTTGTTATGTCTTTGTGCGCGTCTGTTTATATGTGCTTTGTTGTCACCTGCTGGGAAAGGGCTGACCTCTTGGCTCTCGTTTGTTGTGTCTACTGTGAGTTTGTCACTTTCCCATTGGTATCCTGGGTCAGGTGTGGTACTCGATTGTATTGATTCCTGATCTTTGCACCTTTACTTACTTTTATACCAAAATGGGTGGCAGTTCAGCTGCCACCTAATAACAGGTAGAAATGTTAAGGATTTATTAATGAAAAATGCTTACTTCATATTGTTTTTAGTACGAAAATAAGTGTAAGTTTATAACAAAAAGGGATGGCAGTTCAGCTGCCACCTAATAACAGGTAGAAATGATAAGGATTTATCACTGGAAAATGTTCACCTCATGTTGTTTTAGTACAGAATTAAGTGTAAATTTATACCTAAAGGGGGGCAGTTCAGCTGCCACCTACTAGCAGATAGAAATAATAAGAGTTTATCACTGGAAAATGTTCACCTCATATTGTTTAGTGCGAAAGTTAGTGTACCTTTTCACCAAAATTGGTTGCAGTTCAGCTGCCACCTTATAACAGGTAGAAATGTTAAGGATTCATCCCCTGAAAATGTTTACCTCATAATGTTTTAGTACGAAAATAAGTGTGTAAGTTTATACCAAAAGGGATGGCAGTTCAGCTGCCACCTAATAATACGTAGAAATGTTAAGGAGTTATTATTGGAAAAAGTTCACCTCATATTGTTTTAGTACGAAAATAAGTGTAAAGTTATAGCAAAAGGGGTTACAGTTCAGCTGTCACCTTATAACAGGTAGACTTGTTAATGATTTATCGCTAGAAAAAGTTTTACAATATATTGTTTTAGTATGAAAGTTTATACCACAAGGGAGGGCAGTTCAACTGCCACCTAATAACAGGTAGAAATGTTAAGGATTGATTATTGCGAAATGCTTGACCTCATATTGTTTGAGTACGAAAGAGGTGTACATGTAAGTTTATACCAAAAGGGGTGGCAGTACAGCTGCCAACTTATACCAGGTAGAAATGTTAAGGATTTATCGCTAAAAATGTTTACCTAGTATTCACACACTTAGTATTCTCTCTATATATGATAGTCATCTCTATTATTCAGACTCAGTGTCAGGTGAGCGCTTCAGGTCCTTATGGTCCCCTTGTATAGAATTTCGACACCTTGGAAATCCAGTAAGTCGGTTTCTAGGTTAAAACAGTTGATGATTCATAGTGCAAGCAATTCCAAGAAACAGCTCAACGATTATATGCTGTTTACTTATTTGGTAATGGTATTTTAGGCGTCGAGTTTGCGCATCACATATGCCTTATCGCAAGAAACTCTGTCTTTGAGGTTTGCAAACAACAAAAGTGCAGGCCAGGCTGCGCATCCTTGCAGTTTGATCAGTGCCTTTGTTATTCGCTTAATAAAGTGTATTGAAATTTGCCACAAGCGAAAGTGCAGTATTCAAGGTAGTCTTTGTAGCTGAGCAGGCTGGGTTGGGTATGACCTTGACGGGAACCCCGAAGACAGGTTTTCTCGAGTCGAGGCCCATATGTAAGAGAAGTCACCGTGTAGATTACATAATAAGGTGCATTACTTTTTTATAAAGAGGAAAGCACACAACACATTAAGTCAGAGTTTATAGCCAGCAATATGAATTTGACATATTATGAATCGGGATACTAGTGGGCATTAATAAAATAAATATGATAGTAAAACCTATAAAGGTTGATAAAGTCGTGCATGCGCTGATCCAGAGTGGGGTACCCCCCTGAAAAATCATAAACAAATATAAGGTTAACTTTCCTAGTTATACTGATCCGAATCACCTGAAATATCACAAAGCTACCAAGCCACTATTCAATGTGGGCCATCATCGGCCCACCAGCGAAACGCCATTTAAATGGCGTTTCGCTGGTGTGCAGATGTTGGCCCGCTTATAGTGGCATTTTGGATCATTCCTCCCCTCATACCCCCACCCCCCCCCCCCCACCAAAAAAAAAACTTGTCAGAGTTCAACCCCCTCTGACAACATTTTCTGGATCCGCGCATGTCGTGGTACTGCTAATATGACCCATGCTACTTGAAGTATGAGCACACACGTTAATGTTCGGTCTGGCTACAAACACGATGAAAGATGTGCCGATGGTAATCAGACTGCAAATCTTACAACCTCACTGCTTAAAATCTCCTTTACCCCTAAAAGGAGTTTCGTTAAACATTGATAAGATTTTCACTCACTGTTCGCGACGGTGTGCAGAACAGATGACTCTACCATGCAGACTCAAGGTTGAGGTCAAGTTGAAGGTCTTGAGGTTTACCATTGACTTTCATGTGTGCTAAATTCGGTTTCGTTACACTGAACAATGACTACATTTACTCATCATGCAAAATGGCACGTTTTAACCCTTAAAGCGCCAATCACAGCTGCAGCACTTTAAGGGTTCCAAGACAGCTTTTGCCGTAAATAATTGTCCGAGTACTATTTGAATACAGGTGGTGACCTATCCTCATTATTAATTTCTAAAGCACTTTTCTTCAGGCGCGGATTCAGAAGCTTTTGTCAGAGGGGGTCCAACTTTGATGACGTTTTTTTTTTTGTTTGTTTGTTTTTTTTTTTTTTGTTTGTTTTTTCGATGATGAGAGGTGAGATGATCCAAATACTACTAGAAGCTTTTTTGTTGATGAGAAGAGAGAGGATCCAAACACCACTAAAAGCCGTCCATCATCGGTCCGCCAGCGAAAAGCCATTCCAGTGAAACGCCATTTGAATGGCGTTTCGCTGGCGTCCCGATGATGGCGAACATTGAATTCTGGCTTGGTATCTTTGCGATTTTTCATGGGATCAGGATCAGTTTTGCTAAGAAAAACTATTTTTTGTGATCTTTCAGGGGGTCCAGACTCCCTGTCCTCCCTCCAAATCCGCCCATATACTTGCTTTTGTTCCACGTGTGTATCCGCTTTCTCGAGCGTGCATTTATGCCCTTTAGCGAGTTTCTTTGTTTATTGTATGTTTGTGTTTAGTGTTAACCCATGTCAGGACGTTCTCTTGTGTTCCTGGGTTGAACCATTAGTATGTCCCCCCTCCCCCCCCCCCCCCCCCCCCCGTGAATCACGATCTAGTTAGCGTCCCTGAAATTCCAAGTCTAACACACTACCTATACTGAGCCACTACGCTCCTCGTAAGCGAGTTTTAAAGAACCAACAATGAAAACACGTTAAGCGAATGAAGTTTAATATTAAACTTTTGCTTAAAGTAATCAGCCTTCTAATCTCAACTTAGCAATTTGTGTTCTTGAGCAAGACACTATAGTTTCTGTTCATGTCTGCAGTGAAAGTCCGCGTATTTGCACACAGAGAAACACGTTGTACGAACTTCTGAAATACCCCTCGTACATACATACAGTACTTAGCCTACTTACAGTGTTTATCTTATTTACGAATTGCTGTTTTCGAGTATGCATGTAAACAAGCACGTACGCATGCACTGATGAAGACCGTGACACCATTTTGCGATCACCTGAGATTGTACGATATAAGGTTGCCAAGAAAAACTCCAGACATGCATGCATAAGATAGATAAACTGACAGCATAAACAAAATACCTTCTTAAACGCCTATTTAGTTAAAAGGGACAAACTAAAAAGGGGCTTTTCTTAATGTTCATCTCTTTAAAGGTATATATTACTGTCCAATAGAGATCATTAAGGGATTAACTGATAAGGGACAGTTTTAATATCTCACAAAATTAAAGGGGCCTTAAGTGGGGAATTACCTGTATACAACACAACTTCTTTCACTAAGATAAAGATCAATATTTTATCATAATTACCTAATCCCTTCACGGGACCACTTTATTGCCCCTGTAGGGAAGTCATAATCATCTCATTATGACTGTCCTTTTGATCTGCCCAGTATGACCCCTGGAGAGAGTCATAATGAGTGGTACCAGTATTATTGCTCAAGCTTCTATGTCTTTAAAACCTGACATATTACAATTTACTCACAAGTGCACAGACTTTTTTCTGAGGTGATTTTGGACACATCTCAGAGGAAGATATAGCAATTTCAACAAGACGAAAAAGAGTGAGCCTCTCGAAGTACTGCAGTTTCTTATTTTCAGAGAAAGTAAGGTCATGTGACGTACGAGAAACCCTCTTTGCATCGCTAGCCTTAGCTAGGTGGACGCAGTTTTACCTCATTATTATTATAATGCATTAATATGGCACACCTCGACCATATGACTCTTTATTGCATTTAACGTTTATATCATGATGTTTATAAATACGAGTTGCGTCAACGTGCTGGATATTAAACAACAGCAAACGGTTCGTGACTTAGATTATAGTCGTGTTCACTGTTTGCTAAGTTAATTTATTCTTTTATTCCAGTAATAAAAATATGAAACAAACAATGTGAATGTCCGAATTTACCTGACGTCCGAAGTTACCTGATTTTACCCTAGCTCTGAATTATTGTGAGTTAGGAGCCATATTATTTGTTTCAACACAATATGTTAATTAGATTTTATTGTTTTCCTGTGAGTATACATTGCACAAGTTGTATGTCGTTACAACAGCAGAATCCAGGGAGAAAAAAATATTCAAGCCTCAGTGACCTTGGCTGCGGTCTGTTCTTAGGTGATGGTTCTGTTGTTGTGGTTAAATTATTTATTGTTGCTCCAATTGTTTGTATGGGTGGGGCTGTGTTTGGTCCTTGTTTTTATATGCAGGTGCTCTTTGTGAGTTTTCAATCAGAGAGAGAGAGAGAGAGAGAGAGAGAGAGAGAGAGAGAGAGAGAGAGATAATGAGATATAGAGAGAGTGATTGTTGTTTAACTTGAATTTTGTTTGTACTGTTGTGTTTGCTGTTATTGTCCTGTGCCTCGTCCTCGTGGGTGACATGGGTTGGTTTGTGGGCTGTGCTTGTGGCATATTCTGGTCATACATGTAACTGTATAATGGCATACCAGGGCTGAATTAATATAGGCCACTGGCTGGATATGGCTTACCCCCCCCCCCCCCTAGGGGGAGTTTTGTAGACCATATTTTTCTTGAAGCCCAATGTCTTGCAAGGATTTTGCAACATGTTAGCCCTCCGACAAAGGCAGTGTTAAGCTGTAACAGCCTGTTACATACTCTACCCTACAAAATGTTTGATAATTAACATTCTTTTTAAGACTTCAGAAAAGTGCAAAAGATAAGGTAAGATTTCCAAATTGGTTGTATTTTCTGAGTAAGCTATTACTGGGTCACAGATAAGTGCATTTGAAAACAAATATAGTCACCTCTGATGTGTATGTTACATTTTTCATTGAACCTCCTTTTAAATGATAAATGAATCTAATATAATTTGTCTTAAATTTTAATGAAACCCGTTTATGTTCATTAATTTGGTACTATACTAAAGAATTTGTATATACCTTTTCAAAACTGCAAGCATTACGTTTCTATGTTATATACTTTTGAGGTATTAGATGTTGAATATGGTAGCCTCATAACATACAAAATGTAAATTAATTTTCTAGGCCTTGCAGCGGCTATATACCCCCCTCCCCCCAAGGGGGAATTTTGTACACTATGATTTCCAGATACTATATTATATAAGCCACAAAATGAAATATGTAAGCTCTCTAAGAATGGCAGTGTTAGCGTGTAACATCATGTAACGTACGTTACCCGCAAAATACATTCAATTTTCCTGAAAATGTCCCCAACATCACATATTCACACGTCTGGCACAGATTAAGAACTTCTTAAAACACAGTCATATAATTTTAGCATTTATTTCATAAATGTTTTGGAGTTTTAGGCCGTTGTATATGTTACTTAGTGTTTCATATGTTATTTTCAAGTACCAGTATGTCAGTTATTGACTATACATGTTTTACCTCCGTCAGTGAATATAGCAAATCTATAAGATTGCTATTCAAATGAATTGAAGCTCTTTATTATGGTGTCTTACACTATTTTACAGCCCAGGTTACATACGTTATTCTCCAAATACCATTAAACGTTCAAGATAAGGTCTCCAAGACGACCTGCTTGTACTTATTTGCATGCTGGCATAGGTCCATATACTTCTTTTTACTCTGGCTCATTTGCTGATGTTGTACCTCAAAACATAAACTATCATAAACCCTCTTTTCTTTTATAGAGACATCAAATATAGTTAACATTATACTCATTGCAAGTTTGTAACATACATTGCAATATGTGTAGACAACTTAAAAGATCAAAAAAACATCAAGTAGAAGTTATAGAGCTGTTTCATGCCAAAACAGCCACCAGTTTTTTTTTTGCCACACCAGAATTTGGCAAAATCACATCATCTTTCTAGTGATGCAAAAGACTCAAAACCACTAAATTACATAAATACAGACATAAGGAAGCAAAACATATATAATTATGACTAAAAAAATATATGCCATCATGGTGAAAAAAATGGTCAAAGTTAAAAACCCCGCGGGGTTTTTCAAAAACCCCGCGGGGTTTTTCCAACCCCGCGCGGGGTTTTTCCCCCACATTTTCAAATGGGGGAAAAACCCCACAGGGTTTTTTCAAAAAAATAAATATTAAAATTTGTTCAAGAAACAAGTTTGTTTGATTGTAATTATTGCAGAAAATGATTGATATGGCTTAATTCCAAACTTTGATTTCCCCCGCGGGGTTTTTCTCCCATTTCAGATTGTGGGGGAAAAACCCCGCAGGGTTTTTTGAAAAATTCAAATTGACTTTTTTGAATTATTATTCATCACAATGCATAATAAAAGGTATATCAAAAACTTTCAGCATTATATTGTGCCTCTAGAGGAAAAAGAAAATTCCCCCGCAGGGTTTTTCCCCCGCGGGGTTTTTCCCCCACAAAATAAAATGGGAGAAAAACCCTGCGGGGTTTTTTATCCAAAAATAATAGTTTCAGTTTTTAGCTCAAAGAAGCATTTTACACTTTGTGTTCAAAGTTGTGAGAGCTTTATATCAAAACAGAGAGATTTCAATTTCTCCCTTGGTGAGAAATCCTAAAATATACGTTACCGAAATGGCAATGTATCATTGTTAGACTGATGGCTGAGAATGTTTTGCTCCCCGTTAAAGAATTTTGCAGACACATCGTATCTAAAAAGAATATTTCAAGCTGCTTAGAACAAAAGATGTTTGCATGTGTACGATTGGGTGTTTGCCTCTAACAGTCTGTTACATATGTTACCATATAAAATTCAGAAAATGAAAAGTAAAAGTCTGTGCAATAAGAAGGCATTAAATTCCCGATTAAACTCACTATTTAAATTACGCATATAGTTTGCCTACTGGATACCTAGAATACTTATAAAAGTTTTAAAGCAAAAAACCTGCATCCTAATGTGTTATGTGCGTTACTTAAATTAAACTACCCTTAAAAATGGTAATTGTGAACAATATTATTTGCTTTTACAGCTGATTTGTGCTTTTTTAAAATGCTTTTGATCTAGTTGTACTTACACACTCATTTGGCTCATAGAAAAAACAAAGTGTGTTAATCTATCTTAAATATGGTGCATTATATGAGCAATTAAACAACACTACCCTAAGTTTTAAGGAGCCCAATTCGGTAGGTATTATTCAAGTAAAAATATATGAAATCTTCCATTATTTGATAGTCGTGCTAATATAATAAAGAATGATAAATTTTGCAAGTTCAACAACAAGATAGGAGAACTTGTTACAGGTTGTTACTGATGTTACATAACATTATAAATAAGCCAGGACATAGACTTGGTGTAAGAGATGATATTTCAGGGCGAAATGAATATTTTTCACATAGTTTCCTATAAATCTCTAGGTTTTGGTGCTTTAATCTTAGGAATTAAATTATTACTGATTATCAAGACCTTTTTACAGATGTTATATATATCAACTTTTTCAATATTCCTTGTGTGTATAATACTAAAATATAGATAGAGGGACGTGAAAAATAATAGTTTATATTTTAACATGACAATTAAGTATTTGTTTTGGTTAAATGTAAATATCTAAACTAATCCTTATCCAAGTCATATAAAACATATATCCTTATCAAAGTGACCCAAAATGATATTCACCACTCCGCCATCCCAAGAGGAATCAAAACACCAAATTTGGGATTCATACATCAAATAATATAGGAGATAAGATCCAGACACGATTATTCTAGAAACTAGGTCATAGTTCAAGATCGCAGTGACCTAAAAATGGTATGCCACACATCAGCATCCAAAGATATATCCATACAGCAAATTTGGGATTCCTCCCTCAAATAATATACGAGATATGCTCCTGACAGGATTATTTTAGATATAAGGTCAAGGTCACAAAACTGAAACATGACACTCTGCCAGCCCAAGATGCAACCACATACCAAATTTAGGTTTCCTAGCTCATACAATATGGAAAAAATGCTCAGAACATGGTTATTCTAAAACTAGGCCAAAGGAAAAAGTCACAGTGACCCGAAAAGTGTATACAAGACTTGGCCATCCCAAAATGCATCCACACACTAAATTTGGAATTCCTACCTCAAAGAATAAAGAAGTTATGCCAATTCTAGAAACTGGGTCAGAGTTCAAGGTCACAGTGACCGGAAAATAGGACGGGACAATCCGCCATTCTAAGATGCATTCACACATCAAATTTGGGATTCCTACCTCAAATGATAAAAGAGATATGCTCCATATATTATTATTCTAAAAACCAGGTCAAAGGTCAAGTTTAAGGTCACAGTGACCCAAACATGGTACGCAGCACTCCACCATCCCAAGATTCATACACATACCAAATTTGGAATTCCTATCTCAAAGAATATAAAAGATATGCTATGGGCACAATAATTCTTAAAACTAGGTCAGAGATCAAGGTCAAGGTGACCCAAAAATGGTATGTGACACTCCATCAACCCAAGATGCATTTACACACCAAAATTGGAATTCCTATCTCAAAGAATACAGGAGATATGCACCAGACTCAATACAGTTTCTAGAAACTAGGTCAGAGGTCAAGTTCAAGGTTACAGTGACCCAATTATGGTATGTGACACTTCTTCATCCCCAGATGCATCCACACACCAAATTTGAGATTCCTACCTGAAATAATATGAAATACATGCTACGGGCATGATTATTCTAAATCTAGGTCAGAGGTCAAGGTCACAGTGATCCGGAAATGGTACGAGAAACTCCACCATCTGAGGATGCATCCACACACCAAATTTAGATTTCCTACCTCAAAGCATGTAAGAGATATGCTCCAGGCACAATAATTCTTAAAACTAGATCAGAGGTCGAGATCAAGGTCACAGTGAACCGAAAATGGTATTTGAGACTCGATCATCCCAAGATACATTTGCATACCACATTTGGAATTCCTCTTTCAAAGAACATAGGAGATATGCACCAGACTCAATGCAGTTTCTAGAAACAAGGTCAGAGGTCAAGTTCAAGGTCACAGTGACCTAATTATGGTACGCGACACTATGTCATCCCAAGATGCATCCACACACCAAATTTGAGATTCCTACCTCAAATAATATTAGAGATATGCTCCGGACACAATTATTCTAAAACTTAGGTTAGATGTCAAGGTCGCAGCGACCCAAAAATGGTATGTGACACTCCGCCATGCCAGGATGAATCAACACACCAAATTTGGAATTCCTATCTCAAAGAATTTAGGAGATATGCACCGGACACAAAGCGGGACGGACGGACAGTGCGATTACTATATGCCTTCCTAAGTTCCTTTGGGGGCATTAAAATGTAAAAAAAATCAACATTTTTTTTCCTTTAACCAAACCACAACACATGTAGTGTGTTTGTTTGTTTGTTAGATTTGATTCTTAACTTCCTATCAATAATCTTTCAGTTATAGTATAGTGGGTACTTAAAAGAACCATCTCACTGAGACCATTCTTTTGAGCACCCAAAACATATGATGTGCGGCTTAGAAAATTTCCAAGTAAATGGAGTAAACATCATCCAGACCACCTTTAACCAAACCACAACACATGTTCTGGGTTCTCAAAAGGGCCGTCTCAATGAGACATTTGACTCTTGAACAACCAAAACATATGATGTATGGCTATTAAAATTCCCATTGCAAGTAAATTGAGTAAACATTAACCAGATCTCCAGATAAGATTGTGTGCTGTAAAATCATTTTTCCTTTTACCAAACCACAACACATGTTTTGGGTACTCAAAATAACTGTCTCACAAAGACAAATGTTTTGAGCACCTAAAACATATTATGTGTGCCTTAAACAACTTTTAAGTAAATCGAGTAAACATCCACCAGACCTCCAGATAAGAGTGCCAGATGCATAATCACCTTTCCTTTTACCAAACTACAGCACATGTTGTGGGTACTCAAAAGAACCCTCTCACTGAGATCACTTTTTTTAAAGAAGCAATCTTTTCAGGGACAAGTATTCTTTCTTTTTGTATTTTATCTATTGATAGCTAATATGTATTATAGAACTTTTTGATCTCTGTAAAGGCGGCACCTCATGAATGCGAAATTAGGCCTTGTCTACCTTAGACATAAGTAAAAGCTGAAAATGAGGCGTGGTTTTCTTCAAAAGTGACTATCATCTTGCGCCATTACCTCAGTTGAGACGCAAAACATTATTTAATCCAGCTTAGTGACTTCATCCGAAAATGTCTCATTATTGGTTAACGTAAGTATAGAGACAAACAGTGTGGACCCAGTATAGACAGCTTCCAAAGGAGCCATCTAATTTGGGTCTACACTGTTTGTCAACGTCGCTTCAACAATATTTTTATATTGGCGCTCTAGGGGTTAATAAATGTGAGTTCAGTGTATAAACTGTTAGGATTTTCATGAAACGCACGCACGTTTACTGGCTCAAACAACTTAAACTCTTAGCCAAATAGATAGAACATGATTTCCCTTCTTGAACAGATGAAATAGCCAATCCACACCCAGACAGAATATTAAAGTTGCCCCCTTTACAGTGACTGAATAGCTCAATAATATAAGACCAATTCCCCAATTGGAAGATTCCATTTAAGAAATTAGAATCTTAAGGGATGAATGATGGAAACTAATGTTCTCTTTCTAGGCTAGTATTGCTAAATGAGCAGTCTACTCAGGGACAATATTTTTTCATTTTTTGGCAGCTAGTATGGATTAATGCCAGTTTACCAAAGGGAAGATTCCATTTTAGAAATTTTGGATCTAATGTGGTGAAACATGGAAACATGATCTCATTCTAAGATCCACTAAAGAAACAATATATTCATTCCACAAGGGGAAACATACATTTTATTTAACCACTTCAATTGAACATATGAGTATTAAATTTCATTTAAAAATAACTCTGGACATGCATTTCCATCATTATTATTATTATTATTATTATCATAATAATAACTTAGCATCATATAGAATCTTTCAATAATAGAGAAAACCTAAAAGTTTATAAAAAACACACACAAAAAAACAACAACAAAAAAACCCCAGCAAACTCGCAATAGGTTTCGTTAAGTTTGTATAAACACATTCCTTGTAACACATTCCTTGTAATAATCGCCAATTTCATTCTAGACTTACACATACATATCGATACAATAAACAATGATTTGCCCATTTTGTATCTGAAAGGGTCACAGGTTAAAATTTCTATATTTTAAATCTTTGCATTCTTGCTAATTGTTTTATTCTTATTCTTAGTTGTAGTCTGCTGACTTATTTCATTTTTTTCATTTTAATATCTTTCAGGAACACTAACAGAATGTCAAACATTTTGAATTCAGATCAGGACCGACATTTTATTAGTTTAGATTCAGGTCAGGACCGACAAAATGTCAGTCCTGGTCTGGATCTAAACTGTTTGCAATTTTGGTTAATAACCTATTTTATTGAACCACTTCATTTGAATATATGAAAATAACTCTGGACATTTCCATCATTATTATTATAATAACTCAGCATCAAAAAGAATCTTTCAATAATAGTGAAAACCTAATAGATTACTATTAAAACAAAAAAAACCCCAGCAAAATCGCAATCAGTTTCCTTAAGTTTATTCGAATTCTGATATGAAAAAAAAAAAATCATTGTAATAATAATTATAACCACTTTCATTAGGATAGATTTTTACATACATATTGATACAATATACATGGATATGCCCATTTTGTATCTGAAAGGTGTCACAGGTAGAAATTTCTGTATTATAACTATTTGTATTCTGTGTAATTGAATATTCTTATTATTTTGTTGTCTTCTACTGACTTATTTCATTTTTCCCCAAATAATTCTTTCAGGAACACTGACAGAGTGTCAAACTGTTTGAATTCAGATCAGGACCAACATTTTATCAGTTTGGATCCCGGTCAGGACTGACAAAATCTCAGGCCTGATATGGATCCAAACTGTTTGCAAAGGTTAACAGCATATGACATCAAGCTAAAGTGTTACTAACTGTCCCTGAAGAATGATTGATTTATGTTTTTGTTTGTTTTGTTGCTTTACGTCCCAAGTCAACAGCTATAGTCATGGCGGGACGGTCAGTTCACCTAAACACACTTTTTTCCTGGGCAGGCTTGAAAAAGCAGTTAACCAGTACTTCGTGCACATACATTCGCTTGTAACTGACAACAACCCTTCTTAAATGATTCAGTGGAAGGGAGGAGAATGACCTTAGATCAATCTCCATGAAAGTATGTAACCGGGCCGGGATCGAACTCGCAATCCCTGGGTCTGCAGTCAGACTCTCATCTGTTGCCAGACACGTTACCGACTGCGCTACGCGGCCCGGTGGTTGATTTAGTCACTGCAATTTCGAAATATTAACTCAATGGATTCCATAACTACATTGCTCAGTTAAATACAAGACCAGCTTGAATAGTCCTAGACCAGCCTGCAAGGAGCAATCTACTATGGGACAATTATTCTTTTTATATTTCATTTATTGATAGCTCGTATGTAGAAATTCAGGATCTTAAGTGGAGAAACTAGTGAAGGCTGCTAAATGAGCAGTCTATTCAGGGACCAATATTTTTTTTTCTTTCATTTATTTGCAGCTAGTATGGATTAAGTCAGTTCACCAAATGGAAGATTCCATTTTAGATATTTTGGATTTAAAGGGGTGAAACACGGAAAAATGTCTCATTCTAAGTACCGCTGAAGAAACAATATATTCATTCCACAAAGAGAAATGCACATTTTATTTAACCACTTCATTTTAACCCTTAAAGCGCCAAGAAAAAAATGCATCTGAAAATGTTGTCTGCTGAAGTCGTCTGCTGCAAATAATTGCCTAACATTACTGACAAGTTAAGTATAGAAGCAAACAGCGTGGACCTAGAACAGATAGGAGCAGTCTGATCTGGGTCCACACTGTTAGCCATAGAGGCTTCTTAAACATTTCAGCAGATGAGAAAAGCAGATGACTTTTGTTGCGGTTGGCGCATTAAGGGTTAACAATTGAAAAATAGACTTCTTTTTAAAAAATAACTGGACATTTCCATTATTATTAGTAGTAGTATGATTAACTCCATATAAACATCATAGTTAGCTCTGAATAGTTAGACTGTGGACACAGTGCGCTTATAGGGTGGAATACAGCTAATACTTGATTTGAAAGTGGACATATAATAAGTCACCTGGCCATAATGAGCTCTGTAAATTAACCAATCTGTACTTTTGGTTGCATGAATGTGCAGATACTGCAGAGCATAGATAAGAAACCACTTATACTTAGATTAATCTAAGATTATATACTCAGAATGATACTATCAAGGTTTTTTGGGTCCTGTAAATAAAGGTCCTGTTAATTTACAATAGGAAAAGGTTGAAAATATCTTGAAATCAAGCCTGTAAAGTAGATTTTTCAGCAGGACAAGGGTAAACCATGGTCAGGTTTTTCTGTACTAGCAGCAGCTTTTGTCATCTGATGACATTTGCAAACAGTTTAGAGCCAGATCAGGACCAAAAGAATGTTGGGCTTGATCTGGATCCAAACAGTTAATCACCTTGGTTTTGTTCCTGAAAGATTTTTTGAAAAGAAGTCAGCAGACTGCAACAAAATCATGAAGAAGTATCCAGGATGTAAAGTATAAATAAAAATATAAAATGCTAACAATTCCTCCTCTTTTGTGCTTTTGTCCCAACTTGTGTCAACAATTTCTCCTCTTTTGTGCTTTTGTTCCAGCTTGTGTCCCAGTCATTTTAAGGATTCAAAGAAATGAGCATTAGCATATTATGTTAACCAAGATCAGAATATCCATTAAACAGAAGTCTGGTCAGACTTTACAGGAATTTGAATGTAGGACAAAACATCCCGGGACAAAACATCCCATGCCATTTTTTGCCACCCCGGACAAAACATCCCGCATCGATTTGCCACCCCGGACAAAACATCCCATGCAGTTTTTGTCACCCCGGAGTGGCGAAAATGGCATGGGATGTTATGTCCGGGGTGACAAAAACAGCATGGGATGTTATGTCCGGGGTGACAAAAACAGCATGGGATGTTTTGTCCGGGGTGGCAAATCTTTGTGGGATGTTTTGTCCGGGGTGTCAAAAAATGGCATGGGATGTTTTGTCCCGGGATGTTTTGTCCAGCTCCCCAGGATTTTACATTCACTGAATTTGGTCACAGTTAAGTCCTGTTCAAAGGGTTTGATATGTAAAATGTGTAATACCTGCAGGTGCAGATCCAGGCTTTCTGGAAAGGAGGCTAGTATGTATAAAGATTTGAGGGAGGGGGTTTGCTTTGCTGATTTTATTTCATTTTTATTAAATATCCTGTGAAAACGAAATAATTTGGTCTCAATGAAAAATACATTCAAATGATATTTAAAAGCGGGGGAGCGGAGAGGGGGTCAAGCCAAACCCTCTGGATCAACTACTGAATACCACCATAGGGATCACACATTTCAGGGTTTTAAATGAAATCCACGACCATGTAATTTTACACCTTGTAAGCAGTTTAGACAAAATGTCCAGCCTGGTCCTGATTCATGCTCAAATCAACTTAGCATGTAATTTATCATGCTCATGTTAAAAAAAATGAAAAGTAACCAATAAATTTTTTCGCCATATTTTGTTGAATTTCATCCCCAGTTGAGTTTTTGAAAAAAAATTAACCTCCAACCTGATCTGGATCCAAACTATTTGCCACAAGGAATTAAACAAGTGAGATAGGTAAGCTAATTTCTCAGATTGGCTTGAGATCAGCATGCTTCAAGAAGAGCAGCCTGATCAGGGACTTTTTTTCGGTTCTGTGAACAAAATAATTTATTCAATAGTTTTAATTACAGGAGGCTTTCTTAAAGAATTTAACTCTTTCCTTGTTAGCTGTTTATTAGTAAGCAACCAGGTGATCGCTTCTCACCATGTGGTCAAACACATGCAATATGTTGTCAAGGTAACAAGAACATCCTTCAATTTAGATGAACAATAAATGTCCAGACCACATTATTGTTTTGAGGACTGCTGACTTTTTAGAAATTGATTTTTTAAAAAAATATCTTTTAGGAACACTTTCAGATTGTCAAATGGTTTAAATCCATCTCATTTTTCCTAAATATCCCATGAAAATGAAATAATTTGGTCTCACCGAGACCAAATTATTTCATTTTCATACGATATTTAAAAACAGGGGGGCAGGGAGGAGGAATCCAGCGAAACACCCTGAACACCCTCTGGATCAGCAACTGCTTGACCATTTAAACCAGAAAGATTTTTTTAACCAGTTGAATTTTTTCTTGCTTTTTGTCGTCTGCTGACTTCTTTAAATGAGCTTTTTTCAAAAATTCTTCCAGGAACACTATTAGAATGTCAAACATTTTGGACACAGATCAGGACTGACTTTTAATCAGTGCTGATCTGGGTCCTAACTGTTTGCAAGGTTATCAGCAGACGACATTGTCAGATAAAATGGACTTGATCTAGACCTTCATTGTATGTCTAATAAAATGTTGGACCAGGGTCTTTCTACACATTTCTGACATTATCTGTATAGAATTATTAAATGCAAGCTCCACCTTAATTTCATCCTTTAAAGCAGCACCTATAATTTGCAGCAGAGGACAATTGCAAATTTTGCCACTTTTTCAAAAATTTCAAATGAGGCATTATATTTCATGAGAATCGTCTGCTGGCAGACGATTCTCATGTAATACCATACCATATTTTTGTCAAAAATTGGGAAAGGTGTAGCTAAATTTGTAGTCTGCTGCAGTAGTGATTGGCGCTTTAAGGGTTAAATACAATACAAATAAACCAGAAAGATTTTTTCTATTATCTTTTTGTCATCTGCTGACTATTTTCTTCAAAAAAAACTTTTTTCCATAAGTTCTTTTAGGAACACACTATCAGAGTGTCAATTGGTTTGGATCAAGATCAGGAGTGACATTCTTTCCGGTCCTGATCTGGGTCCTTACTGTTTGCAAAGGTTAACAGCACATGAAAAAAGTCTCTGCTAATAAGGAAAGTTAAAATGTTAAAATGCGGACAGAACATCGGTCCTGATCTTGATACAGACCGTTTGACACTCTGATAGTGTTCCTGAAAGATGCTTTGAAAAAGCTTATTTTGAAAAAAAAATCAGCAGATGACAACAAAAGTATTAAACTCACCCAGCGTGCAAGGAGTTATTTCGGCTTATTGAAATTATATACGTTTCTATGTGTGTGTATTTGTTGAATAAACATATGCCAGATTCAAAAAAATATATCCATGTGTACACAAAAGCAAGAATAAAGACGAAGAAATTAGCAAATTTAAAAGAAAGAAGAAAAGAAATGAAAAGCTACTGGACTCGAACCCACATCTTTATCCATTAGGCTATCAAGGAATTTTGATTTTTTCATTCATAAAAGAAATCATGCCACAATCTAAAGCACCCATTTTACGAAGATTACCGAAGATTGGAAGAAAGGTCATAGAATATTCATGTCTCAGCCATAGACAAATAATGAAGGAATTAAAGTGTCCCATTTAGCATTGGGAAATAAAACTGATTCAATAGCTAGATCCTTTGAAGGGCATAGCATAAAGTGTCCGAATATTTATGGTTTACATATTCACGAAAGCTACCTAAATGAGATAATACACTTAGCAGTTTTAAAACTCTTAGCATGCCAGCAGAGAATTTTGTCGTCTGCTGATAGCCTTTGGAAACAGTTTGGAGACCAACAGAATGTCAAGCTTGATCTGAATCCCAACTGTTTGACAGTCCGATAGTACTCCTAGGTGATTTATGTGTAAAAAATCTTGATTTTGAAAAAAGCCAGCAGAGAAAATGAAAGCATGAACAATTACCCAGCATGCAAATGGATTAGTACAGGACCTTTGCTATAGAATGTTTTATTAAATAACAGTGAACTTTTTTCTTATGAAAAATGCATAAACCTTACTAATTCTACTTTCTACTGTCATTATTTCTTATTTGGTAGAAAAGGCACTTTTAGGGCTTAAGCCCTGGTTTTTGCGGCTGCTTAATGTCTTTGAAGCATTTAATATGGAAAATGGATTTCACTGTCAAAGTACACAGGTCAGAGTAGCTTCACGGCGACGAAAGGAACGATTGACAAACTTTAATTTTTACTAAAAACCATAGGCATTTACCCATAGCAGGTGTCAATGATCCTCCAATTTCCAATGCTTATCAATTGAACCCATCCCTCTCCTGTTAGGATTATAATTTCACTCAAATATTTTAAGTACCTAATGTAAGGAAACAGTGCAAAACCTTATGAGGGCCACATTCTGTCATATCTGATCTGGCCGATGTCCCATTAAATGAACTCTATGCTTATAGTATCCTAGCTTGGTACTGGTTCAACCCAGGAAGACAGGTCCCTGTTTAACTGAAAGATTGTTGATGGGATGTAAAGAATCAAATCAAACGAACAAAAAACAAACTATGCTTCTTTGAGTGAACCCTTGTCCTGTTGAACCAGGATATGTCATCTTTAGAAAAGAGTGTAGATGAAGAATCAGCTGGCTTAATCTAGTGAATCCATCTGTGGACAGGAAATCTAGATCAGCACTGCTTTCCAGACAGCATAAGATTCATCTGTATTATATTGCAATCATACAAATGAACTGGCTGGAAACAGAAATCAATGTGCCATATCATTTGCATTGTGTCATATAGAGGCTCTTGAAGGGCTATTGAGAGCTTTACCTATACATGTGTACTATATGACTAATTTCCCAGTATGGGGCCCTTGTCAATTGATCTGATTTCCTTGATTTGGCTGCAGGCAGTCTCTTATCAGTTGAAAGGGAATGGCTAAATACACTTTAAGTATCCAGGTGAAAGTGCTTAAAAATCATTTTGTTATTTCTCAACCAAAAAACAATTTTCTTGATGCTCAAAAGAGCCGTCTCAATGAGACGGTTCTTTTGAGCACCCAAAACAAAGGTTCAAATGGATGAAAAACTGCAAGTGTACTCACAATTTTGTCTATAAAAGTTCACTTATCTGGACCTATGTTTTACCAAACTCCACTTTGAAAAATTATACAACTTAAAATTATGCATTTTATTATAACAGATGACATTTGATTATATCAGTCTTTTCTATTTAACCCTTAAAGCGCCAATCACAACTGCAGCAGACGACAAATATGGTGACAACTTTCCTAATTTTTGAAAAAATAAGGTATGATATTTCATTGAGAATCTCATGAAATATCATGCCTTAAAAGCAGCAAAATTTGAAATTGTCGTCTGCTGCAAATTGTAGGTGGCGCTTAATGAGTTAACTTTTTGCCCACTAATGTTGTCTGCTGATCACCTCTGCAAAATCTGGAGGGTGCCACCAACCCACTTTTGTATCAAATGGCCCCTTGCTAATTAAAGCTTCAACATCATGCAAATGGGCAAATATTGGACAGTGTTTAATTTCCATCTAAAATCACATGAAAATGACCACCGAAAATTTCGTAGATTTAACACTGCTGTCGGTCCAAAATCTGGATCCAAAATGTTTGATTATGGATGATTTGTTTCTTCAACCAGTGAACAATTTTTCAGTCATGTTCAAAAAATATCTTTTAGGAACAATTTCAGATTGTCAAATGGTTTGGATCCATCTCATTTTTCCTAAATATCCCATGAAAATGAAATAATTTGGTCTCACCGAGACCAAATTATTTCATTTTCATACAATATTTAAAAACGGGGGGTAGGGAGGAGGGTTCGAGCGAAACACCCTGAACACCCCCTGGATCAGCAACTGCTTGACCATTTAAACCAGAAAGATTTTTTTAACTAGTTGATTTTTTTCTTGCTTTTTGTTGTCTGCTGACTTCTTTAAATGAGCTTTTTTCAAAAATTCTTCCAGGAACACTTTTAGAATGTCAAACATTTTGAACACAGATCAGGACAGACTTTTAATCAATCTGGGTCCTAACTGTTTGCAAGGTTATCAGCAGACGACATTGTCAGATAAAATGGACTTGATCTAGACCTTCACTGTATGTCTAATAAAATGTTGGACCAGGGTCTTTCTACACATTTCTGACATCATCTGTACAGAATTATTAATTGCAAGCTCCACCTTAATTTCATCCCTTAAAGCGGCACCTATAATTTGCAGCAGAGGACAATTGCAAATTTTGCCACTTTTTCAAAAATTTCAAATAAGGCATTATATTTCATGAGAGTCGTCTGCTGGCAGACGATTCTCATGTAATACCATACCTTATTTTTGTCAAAAATTGGGAAAGGTGTAGCTAAATTTGTAGTCTGCTGCAGCAGTGATTGGCGCTTTAAGGGTTAAATACAATACAACTAAACCAGAAAAAAATTTTCTATTATCTTTTTGTCATCTGCTGACTATTTTTTTCAAAAATAACCTTTTTCCATAAATTCTTTAAGGAACACACTATCAGAGTGTCAATCGGTTTGGATCAAGATCAGGAGTGACATTCTTTCCGGTCCTGATCTTGGTCCTTACTGTTTGCAAAGGTTAACAGCACATGAAAAAAGTCTCTGCTAATAAGGAAAGTTAAAATGTTAAAATGCGGACAGAACATCGGTCCTGATCTTGATACAGACCGTTTGACACTCTGATAGTGTTCCTGAAAGATGCTTTGAAAAAGTTTATTTTGAAAAAAACAAATCAGCAGATGACAACAAAAGTATTAAACTCACCCAGCGTGCAAGGAGTTATTTCGGCTTATTGATGTGTGTGTATTTGTTGAATAAACATATGCCAGATTCAAAAAAATATATCCATGTGTACACAAAAGCAAGAATAAAGACAAAGAAATTAGCAAATTAAAAAGAAAGAAGAAAAGAAATGAAATGCTACTGGACTCGAACCCACATCTTTATCCATTAGGCTATCGAGGAATTGTGATTTTTTCATTCATAAAATAAATCATGCCACAATCTAAAGCACCCATTTTACAAAGATTACAGAAAAATGGAAGAAAGGTCATAGAATATTCATGTCTCAGCCGTAGACAATTAATGAAGGAATAAAAGTGCACCATTTAGCATTGGGAAGTAAAACTGATTCAATAGCTAGATCCTTTGAAGGGCATAGCATAAAGTGTCCGAATATTTATGGTTTACATATTCATAAAAGTTACCTAAATGAGATAATACACTTAGCAGTTTTAAAACTCTTAGCATGCCAACAGAGAATCTTGTCGTCTGCTGATAGCCTTTGGAAACAGTTTGAAGACCAACAGAATGTCAAGCTTGATCTGAATCCCAACTGTTTGACAGTCCGATAGTACTCCTTGGTGATTTATTTGTAAAAAACTTGATTATGAAAAAGCCAGCAGAGAAAATGAAAGCATGAATAATTACCCAGCATGCAAATAGATTAGTACAGGACCTTTTCTATAGAATGTTTTATTATTAAAATAACAGTGAACTTTTTTCTTATGAAAAATGCATAAACCTTACTAATTCTACTTTTACACTTTATTTACTTCAAATTAAACTAGCACAGAATACAAATCAATTTAGAAGGTTGGTGCTAGAGAATTTTAGTGCTGTCATTACTTCTTATTCGGTAGAAAAGGCACTTTTAGGGCTTAAGCCCTGGTTTTTGCAGCTGCTGAACATCTATGAAGAATTTAATATGGAAAATGGATTTCACTGTCAAAGTACACAGGTCAGGGTAGCTTCACGGCGCCAAAAGGAACGATTGACAAACTTTAAGTTTTACTAAAAACCATAGGCATTTACCCATAGCAGGTGTAAATGATCCTCCAATTTCCAATGCTTATCAATTGAACCCATCCATCTCCTGTTAGGATTATAATTTCACTCAAATATTAAAAGTACCTAATGTAAGGAAACAGTGCAAAACCTTATGAGGGCCACATTCTGTCATATCTGATCTGGCCGATGTCCCATTAAATGAACTCTATGCTTATAGTATCCTAGCTTGGTACTGGTTCAACCCAGGAAGACAGGTCCCTGTTTAACTGAAAGATTGTTGATGGGATGTAAAGAATCAAATCAATCGAACAAAAAACAAACTATGCTTCTATGAGTGAACCCTTGTCCTGTTGAACCAGGATATGTCATCTTTAGAAAAGAGTGTAGATGAAGAATCAGCTGGCTTAATCTAGTGAATGCATCTGTGGACAGGGGGAGCTAACCGGGAGCCGGACAAAACATCCCGGGACAAAACATCACATGCCATTTTTTGCCACCCTGGACAAAACATCCCACAAAGATTTGCCACCCCGGACAAAACATCCCATGCAGATTTTACCACCCAGGACAAAACATCCCATGCTGTTTTTGTCACCCCGGACATAACATCCCATGCCATTTTTGCCACCCCGGACAAAACATCCCACACTAAGACTGCTCCTACAGGGTAAGTCTCATTTGGGACCTTCATCTACTATTTCATGTACTAGCAGTGAATGCCCTAGCAAGACTGTCCAAATGATATTAACTAGATCTTAAATTGATTGAAAGGCAGTTTCGCAATGTAAATAGAATTTAATTAAAGATAATTATATCTTCTTGTGACAAACAACTAAATTGAGGTGTTAAGAAGCCAATTACATCTAACAAGAAATCATTTTACAGTTTGAGTCAAACAAACTATTATAATTGGGAAACATATGTCTAATTAGCCTAATCATCTATCTACCTTTGATCTCCAATCATTTCAATAGGTATAGTACATTAAGAATATTAACCCTTAAAGCTCCAAAAGAAAAAATGCATCTGAAAATGTCGCCTGCTGAAGTCATCTGCTGAAAATAATTGCCTAACATTTCTCATAACTGACAAATTTGGTATAGAAGCAAACAGCGTGGACCCAGAACAGAGGAGCAGTCTGATCTGGATCCACACTGTTTAACATTGAGGCTTCTCAAACATTTCAGCAGACGAAAAAAGCAGACTACTTTTGTTGCGATTTGCACATTAAGGGATATTAATAGTGACATTTAACTAAGTGGGATGTTTAAACAGAGTGTGGGATGTTTTGTCCGAGGTGGCAGAAATGGCATGGGATGTTTTGTCCGGGGCGGCAAAAATGGCATGGGATGTTTTGTCCAGGGTGGCAAAAACTGCATGGGATGTTTTGTCCGGGGTGGCAAATCGATATGGGATGTTTTGTCCGGGGTGTCAAAAAATGGCATGGGATGTTTTGTCCCGGGATGTTTTGTCCTACATTCGTGGACAGGAAATCTAGATCAGCACTGCTTTCCAGACAGCATAAGATTCATCTGTATTATATTGCAATCATACAAATGAACTGGCTGGAAACAGAAATCAATGTGCCATATCATTTGCATTGTGTCATATAGAGGCTCTTGAAGGGCTATTGAGAGCTTTACCTATACATGTGTACTATATGACTAATTTCCCAGTATGGGGCCCTTGTCAATTGATCTGATTTCCTTGATTTGGCTGCAGGCAGTCTCTTATCAGTTGAAAGGGAATGGCTAAATACACTTTAAGTATCCAGGTGAAAGTGCTTAAAAATCATTTTGTTATTTCTCAACCAAAAAACAATTTTCTTGATGCTCAAAAGAGCCGTCTCAATGAGACGGTTCTTTTGAGCACCCAAAACAAAGGTTCAAATGGATGAAAAATTGCAAGTGTACTCACAATTTTGTCTATAAAAGTTCACTTATCTGGACCTATGTTTTACCAAACTCCACTTTGAAAAATTATACAACTTAAAATTATGCATTTTATTATAACAGAAGACATTTGATTATATCAGTTTTCTATTTAACCCTTAAAGCGCCAATCACAACTGCAGCAGACGACAAATATGGTGACAACTTTCCTAAATTTTGAAAAAATAAGGTATGATATTTCATGAGAATCTCATGAAATATCATGCCTTAAAAGCAGCAAAATTTGAAATTGTCGTCTGCTGCAAATTGTAGGTGGCGCTTAATGAGCTAACTTTTTGCCCACTAATGTTGTCTGCTGATCGCCTCTGCAAAATCTAGAGGGTGCCACCACCCCACTTTTGTATCAAATGGCCCCATCTAATTAAAGCTTCAACATCATGCAAATGGGCAAATATTGGACACTGTTTAATTTCCATCTAAAATCACATGAAAATGACCACCAAAAATTTCGTAGATTTAACATTGCTGTCGGTCCAAAATCTGGATCCAAAATGTTTGTTTATGGATGATTTGTTTCTTCAACCAGTGAACAATTTTTCAGTCATGTCCGGATGGGTCTTCCTTTGTTGAACAAGTACCAAGCAGTCTCAGTACCACTCCTGATTTCCTGCTGAAATTGAAGCTGGCCATCATTCGACAAGTCAATCAGTTTGTCCAGCAGAACTTGCTTCTTATTTAACACATCCAGAAATCATGGGTTAGGGATTCAATCCTAATGGCCAAGTAAAATGTTATAGGTTCAACTCTTGCTGAGACCATACTGAGTAATTAAAATTTGGCTCAGTGAGTAACAAATCTGTACTGTTATCAAACATTAAAATGAAAGAGTTATAATTCCCTTGATATCACATCAGATATTGCTGTATGTTGATAACTGTGGTCAATGGACTCCTAAGAACTGGACTTTCTCTGAGACCAAACTATCTTATCTGCGAGATGCTGTTCACCCTGAAAAAATTATTGCACAAACCAACATGACATATTGTTATATGACTAGAGAGAATCCCGTCTCCTGCTTCAGTGCTATCATTAACCAAAATCAACAGAAATCACCAAAATCACCAGAAAAACACCGAAATCACCAGATAAAAGTAAGAAATCACCTTTTTATTGTTAACTTAATGCAATAATATGATAAGAATTAGTATAATATGCTTATTTCTAGTCAGTTTTTAAAAATATGTTGATAAAAAAATCACTTTCAAATTGCTATAATGTGATGCTATATTTTGTATTGAAATATTTATTTGCTGGCACATTAAAATATAAGCCTTTTGTAAACTTATCAATTATTCTACTATTATTTATATCTTATAAAGGTATAAAATTAACATTAAAATGGATATTTCCTTGTTTTCTGGTGATTTTTGTGATTTTGCCATGCCTTGAATTTGAAATTGAAATGTACATTTTTTTTCATATTTTAATCAAAGTAGAAATTAGCTTATTATACAAATTGTTATCCTATTATGGCATTAAATTAATAATAAAATTGTGATTTCCTATTTTTATCTGGTGATTTCGGTGAATTCGCTGTGCACTGAATTTGAAAGTGAAATCATAACATTTTTTCATTTCTTTTTAAAATCAAAGTAGAAATAAGCTTATCATACTAATTCTTATTATATTATGACATTAAACTAACAATAAAATGGTAGTTTTTCTTATTTTTATCTGGTGATTTCTGCTGATTTTGGTTAATCCTCAGACCCTCCTGATTGACTCAATTTGTCTTCATAAATCTCTATGTCTACCTGAAAACCGGTCTAAACTGGCCTACAAGTTAATATTGCATGAAAACCAGCTCAAACTAGTTTCCAGAAGTTAATATTTTGACACTTTTTGTAGAGCTAAAAATAGCATGATTAATATAAAATTAACATGTGCTGCATGAAATTGACATGATTTGCTGTTTCACATCCCAAAAGGTAAATTAAAGACTTTCATGATTTTTTTAAAAACAGTTTTGTATTATCTTGTTTGTTAATTTATATCTTTGTTTTGAAAAAACAAAAAGTATAAAAAAAAAAAGTTTTATAGCAATTAAATTTTACATTCCACACTCAGAGAATTAGTATACTTTTCAACATGCAAAATACTATATGTTTAAAAATTTAATAACAGTTGATAAAACTTGTGAGAAAGTCCTTAGGCTGAAGGTTGAACATAACTAAAACAACAAAACAAAAAAATAGAAAAGTTTCATTCTTAGTTGAAACGCCATACAACAAAACAGTTATTGACTTCAACTTTGGTAGACATAAGGATTATCTACCCTGTTTCATTCCCTTTAATTTGATATGCAACACAACTAATTCACACTGGGTAGGCGGCAACATCGAACGCTGAACACAATCGAGGAACTGCGATCAATATGTACAGTCGCTGTTATAAATAAGTCAGTTTATCTGTTTTTTGTTTTTTTTATAATTTATAGCAGAATTTTAATAAAATTGGTTTCGCCTATCTATTCTGAAATATATCGTGATTTGTTCTATGCAGGTGTTGTTTCTGATTTCCAATTATAAATGTTGTGATATTAACTGATCATTTTTTACAATGTTTTCAAGATGAAAATTCAGTTTAGTGATGTTTTTTCTCTTTTTGAAAAGGGATAATACACAATTGGCTGGATGGTGAAACATTTAAAATGTCTTCCCTAAATACCAGACAAATTTCACCATGCAATGTGCAATTTTAATTGAGCTACATATGATTTAAAAAGGGAGAGGTGAATCAAAATGGCAATCGAAAACACCTTTTCAAAAATTCATTTTCAATTGGTGAACGCTGCTCATAGCAATCGATGAACTAAACATTAAAATAGCCAAAATGTCCTAAAATAAGCTTTAAATGCATTATTTTGGACCCAAAGGCAGTAATTTGGGTCCCAGACCCAGTGGACCCCATTGAATGTAGTGACATGCGTATACTTCATATGATTTTGACTTTTCATTCACATGAATGGGGCGTGCAACAGCGAAAAAAAAATGCCCTGGTCCCTGGGGCCCGGGGAGGGGTTAAAAATCATTAAATTTCAGTAAAAATTTACTGTCAGCCAAAATTTCTACAATGCAAGGGAAACAACTCATTGCTAAAATGCATCACACTATCATCATACAATATGGGCTGCAGGCCCCCCAACTGAAAATTATTTATCTTATTTCGCGACCCAAACATATGTTGTGGGTACGCAAAAGAACCGTCTCAATGAGACGGTTCTTTTGAGCACCCCAGGTAGGAGCTTGTAGCTGAAAATTATTTATCTTATATCTCAACCAAAACATATATTGTGGGTACTCAAAAGAACTGTCTCAATGAGACTGTTCTTTTGAGAACCACTGATATGAGCGGGTAACTGAAAATTATTTATCTTCTCTCTCAATCAAACCATATGTTGTGGGTAGTCAATACAGTCTTTTAATACTTTTTCAGAGCCGTCTCAATGAGACGGTTCTTTTGAGCAACCAAAACACACTGCTGCAGGACCCCAGATAAGAGCCTGTAGCAGCTGAAGATTATTTATCTTATTTCTGAACCACAACATATACTGTGGGTACTCAAAAAGACCGCCTCAATGAGACGGTCAATGAGACGGTTCTTTTGAGTGACCCCAAAACACACACTTTTACAGATGGATAAAAAATAATTGCAATTTCACGCTGCTGGCTTGTATAATGGCACATGTCAGATCGTGTGTTCGGGTTTTTGCACCTAAAAATGAGCATGTCTTTTCTTACGGTTTCAGTGGAGACTCTGATTGCTACAGACTCCTTCATACTAGAAGGCTATGGGACATGTTGAATGAGGTTTTTCACCAACACCAGCAAACAAGCCCTTCCTGTGGTGGACGGTTAGATTTTGATTATGCAAGTGAACAACAGAGAATGCTATGTTGGAGAGAAAAAGTAATCTGTGATCGCTGTCAGTACGAATCGCAGATGTATAACCTGTATGAAGAGATAAAAACCGGAAAGCCCGGAAGAAAACCTGCCACGGCCAATGTCGGACTGTCTGCAAAAAATGTGCAAATGCAGTATGCAAAATTATTGAAAATGTCAACAAGAGTGACATGAAAGCAAGGAGAAAGTCTCTGAAGACCATAAATTTATTAAGATGACAGCCAGAAACAGATATAGCCATTCAGTCTGATGGAATGTTTAACAACCCTCTATATTCAGGGATAGGGAAGACTCCATTCCAGCCTGCAACACAGTGCAGCTACTCGGTTGTTGAAAATGTGACGAGAAAGAAGCAAGTTATCGCCATGGAGAATGTAAGCAAATTGTGCAGTAAACATGGATACCACTCTTCAACAGATGAGATACAGTGTGACATCAAGTCAGAAAAATGTAGTGCAACCATCCCAATGGAGCAGAGTATTGGGGATGAGAGACAGTGGGCGAAATCCTGTTTACTCCAGCTAAAAGAGGATCAGCTACAAGTACAATACATCACTACGGATCCAGACACCAGTGCGTTTAAAGCCGCAGAAGACCTCCATCTTGCAAATATGTCGTCTGTTGCCCCAGTGCACCAAATTGATACACGACATCTTTCACAGAATCATCGAAAGCATATAAAGAGTAGAAGGTCTCTTCTTAACATGATGCCTGGGGTGACAAAAAGATGTAGAGAGAAGAAATTAAACAGCTTTGCTGTTGATCTAAGCATGCGCTGCCAATCAGAGTTTCAAAACATTCATAGAAAAGTAAACGGTGACGCGCTTATGCTTCAAAAACACATAAATATGACTTCTGACGCCATCATAGCATGCTATCAGGGTGACCACAGGCTATGTCTGTCACAGTCTACTGTCTGTATGGGAGACAGTGACAACAATTGGCTTGTTAAAAGTGAATATTTACCTTACTTTTTCAAATTGAAGGTGAAAATAGGCTCGGAAAAAGTATTACGAGACTGTATTGACTATCGTCTTGGGGCGAGCATTGTGGAAAAGACCAAACTTAATTCAAACTCACAAAAAGTTGAATCTGTGAATAATGTTATTAGACATGCATTGCCTAAAAATGTGACATTTGCCAGGAATTTTTCAGGAAGGGCTCATTGTGCAGTCTTCAAATGCAACAATGGTCCCGGAGAGGCAATATTGAAGCTTTGTTAAGCAATTGGCTGTTCTATCCCTTCAAATAGTAAAGTGTCGGCTGGACTTTTGGCCGAACAGAAATGTTTTGAAAACAACCAAGTGCGTTGTGGGTCCGCAAAAAGAAAAATCAAGCGTAAATTTAGGAGAAATAATCTTTACAAAGTTATATGAAAAGCACCAAGATAAAATATCTTATAGAAAAGCCCAATTGCTTCTTAAAAAGGCCAAAACAAGGCAATTGAGAGCCAAAGTAAGCAAGGACCATTGTTACACTTTGAAGAGCTGCACATTGAGACAAACAACTAAAAAACAACTAAACAGGATCACACTTACAGTATAACAACAAAAAGCAATCATCCTATCCCAAAATGCAAGATGGAGAATGCTCCGTCGTGCAGCTTCCAAGTCTAAAACAAGCATCACGTGACATATTTTCTGAATGACGTTCGAAAACCAGGTGATCTGGGTTTATGCACAGTTTCTCATGGCACAGGTGGCTGACGTCCATTAAATCACCAGCATCATTGGTACGGGGAAGCTCTGTTACCTTTTTATGTAGCATATAGGCCACTCTGTGAGCCAGTTCAACTTTTTGCTTGCCTGTTGTGCACCAGGTTACTGTCTTTCGACCATATCCGTGGCGGTCAGAGCTACCCGACCACAATATGCAGCCCCCACCCCCCTTTACAGAGTACTTTTGAAGGCTCCTTTCAATTTTTTCCCAAAATATGTACATGTGTTCCATGTTTAGGTATTAATTTATCAGCAGCATGCTCAAAGCATTCCTAGAAATGGACAATTTACCTCAAAAGCAACAAAATTCATCCACTTGAAGAAATAGTATAGGGCACCGTGAACTAATTATTTCTCCCATAGACCCCAATGGTGAACCCCTAGTATTCGACAGTTTATTCTGCATCTCACAATACATGTGGGGCATCACCATATGCCTTAAATTCAAGCCAAACCATGAATAAGGGGAATAAGCATTGAAAAAACATACATTCACCTGCTTTTTTTTCAACTGTTGCATGTTGATTAATGGCTGCCATATTTTTGGAAAACCCCGTCCCAGTTCCTATTAGAAATCACTATTTTTACTTTTTGCTCTAAAAAAACAAAATATAAATGCATCTGGTAGTAAACTATGTACCAATTTGAAGAAAATTAATTTTTGCATCTGCTAGAGAATAAAATATATTTTTACTTTAGCCTCATCATCCAATCAGATGCATCCATTTGCCAGATGATAGCCTCGGAGTTCCTCTCAGCTTTTGACTCCTGGGATATGTTGATATAATTAGTTCCCGGTCCCCTTGGAGGTGATGCTACATACCAAATATCTAAGCCTTGTGGTTTCAGACAAGAAGATTTTTTCAGGTTTTCCTTTTTAAAGCCTATGTAAATCATGTGACCACTGAGGGGGGAACGTTTTTGGCCCCAGGGGTATAACTTGAACAAAGTTGGTAGAGGTCTACTAGGTTATACTTCATATCAAATATCGAGAGTTTGAGAGTTTTGAGAGTTTTATTCATTGACCAAAACCCCTAACCGGGGTGCAAGTCAAAACATACTAACAAATAAACATTTGAGGAAAGTTTAAAATATGATTACGAGAATCAGCATTGGTATTCATGTCTACTTGAAGCAAACTCCAAGCAATTAAACACCACTTTAGATGAGAATAGCCAGGCCTCCAGATAAGAGTGCGTATTGGAATATTATTTTCTTTATTTGTTATCCAAAACATATGGCGTGGGTACTCAAAAGAACCGTCTCAATGAGACGGCCCCCTTGAGCACCCAAAACACATATTCAAATTAATGGGTAAGAAAATTAAAAGTTTGCGCAAATAAAATTTCCTTATCTGGATCTATGAATAGCAATACAAAACATATGGTGTGGGTACTCAAAAGAACCGTCTCAATGAGACCGTCCCCTTCAGCACCCAAAACACATGTTTAAATTAATGGGTAAGAAATTAATTAAAAGTTTATGCAAATAAAACGGCCAGGCCTCCAGATAAAAGTGTGTATTGGAATATTATTTTCTTTATTTCTCATCCAAAACATATGGTGTGGGTACTCAAAAGAACCGTCTCAATGAGACGGTCCCTCGAGCACCCAAAACACATGTTCAAATTAATGGGTAAGAAAACAATTAAAAGTTTACGCAAATAAAATTTCCTTATCTGGATCTATGAATAGCAATACAAAACATATGGTGTGGGTACTCAAAAGAACTGTCTCAATGAGACGGTCCCCTTCAGCACCCAAAACACATGTTTAAATTAATGGGTAAGAAATTAATTAAAAGTTTATGCAAATAAAACAGCCAGGCCTCCAGATAAGAGTGCGTATTAGTATATTATCCTCTTTATTTCTCATCCAAAACATATGGTGTGGGTACTCAAAAGAACCGTCTCAATGAGACGGTCCCCTTGAGTACACAAAACACATGTTCAAATTAATGGGTAAGAAATTAATTAAAAGTTTACGCAAATAAAACAGCCAGGCCTCCAGATAAGAGTGCATATTGGAATATTATCCTCTTCATTTCTCATCCAAAACATGTGGTGTGGGTACTCAAAAGAACCGTCTCAATGAGACGGTCCCCTCGAGCACCCAAAACACATGTTCAAATTAATAGGTAAGAGAATAATTAAAAGTTTACGCAAATAAAATTTCCTTATCTGGATCTATGAATAGCAATACTTCAGTGCAAAACATGAAGAAACCCTGAGAGATCATGCAGAATGTATATGGTTTCAATACTCATCAGAGTATCTTGACTAGTTCCATGATGACTAGACGCAAAAAAATTCATTAACATGTATTATAATGGCTGTGAGATCCATAATATGTCAATGAGATCTATACGAAATGGTGTAACAAACACCTATATATTCCTGAAAATTTCTTGAAATGTCTTTAGCACTATTTTACAGTATTTTGCTATCTTGAATAGTTCCTGAGTATCACCTGAACACATAAGGCGCCTAAAAGTATTTGGTCTAGCAAGCAAGTTCCTTGGCAGATAAACCCTTCTAGCATCACTAAAGTAAGAACACTCAATTAAATAATGATATTCATCACCAAGTTTGTTATGAAAACATAATTCACATATCCTGCAGGGGCGTGGAAATAGTAAAATTTTCTACTTGTCCAGGGACAAGTAAATGGCCATAATGTACTTGTCCAAAGAAAATTTTACTTGTCCGATAGTGTCAGATTAGCTTAGGCCTAAATGAAATATATGTGTGGTTCCAGTTGCATACCAACAAAATTTAGGGTAGGTAGGTAGGGAAATTATTGAATTTTGTTGTAACATTTAACAAAGAAAATAGTGATAAAAATCTGAAAAAGTGCCAATTTTAGGTACTTTTCTCAGAAGACCATTTTAATGTTTAGGGGGTTGAAAAAAAAAGGGTAGGTAGGCAACAGGAACCACACATATATTTCATTTAAGCCTTATTCCTATCTGTGCTTAAACAATTTACACTTTCGAAAACAGTATGAAACCATGCAGATATCAACTCTCTTGTAAAAAGTGTAGATCCAGATCAGCTGGCTTCTGATGAAGCCAGCTGTTCAGGATCCACACTGTTTTCAATGCAACATGTGAACTCATAATAATTAATCTAATTATGAAATACAAAATTTTATTAACTTGATGACCAATTTTGCACTTGTCCAAGAACAAGTAAATTGAAATTTTCAACTTGTCCTGAATGAAATGGGACCAGGTCGGACAAGTTGGGCATGGTATTTCCACAGCCCTGCATATCCTGTCATCCCTAGATGTATCGAGGCTCTATGATTTGTGGTTCCATACAAGAAGATTTTTTCATGTTTTCAATAAGCCTGTGTAAAACATGTGGCCCCTTGGGACAGGACCATTTTCGGCCCCAGGATCATAATTTGAACAAACTTGGTAGAGGTCCACTAGTCTTGGTGATGCTACATACCAAATATCAAAGCTCTATGCCTTGTGGTTTTAGACAAGAAGATTTTTTATGTTTTCCCTATAGAAGCCTATTTATCACATGTAACCCCAGGGACAGGCCCATTTATGGCCCATGGGCATAATTTGAACAAGTTTGGTAGAGGTTGACTAGATGATGCTACAAACCAAATATCAAATCTGTATGTCTTGTGGTTTCAGACAAAAATATTTTTTAAATTTTACATCTTGAAAATCTATTTTTAGCCTGTGTTGACCAAAATCATTTGAACAATTATCAAAGAGGGCTATATAAAGATCATTCCTGCCAAGTTTGGCCAAATTCCAGAAAGAAGTTTAGGAGATGTCCTTTGATGCAAATGTTGACCACAGACGACGACAGACTTCTAACGATCACAATAGCTCATTAAGTGCTTTGAAGCGGGATTTCTGTGAAGTTTGGTGAAATACCACCAATTGGTATAGGAGAGATTATTTAAAGGAAATTGTTGACGGACATCTTATGATCACAATAGCTCATCTTGAGCCTGTACAATTGACTAGTAGTACTTAGTACATAACCATTGGTGACTTGCAGTGCTCTGGAAGAATGTGGGTGGGGGATTTGTGCTAAACACATCTGTTTTACTTATTTAGATAATTGTACAGCTACCTAGATTCTGGGTCAGTCTCTTAATGTATTGCAGTAATCCAATCAGCTCAAAAATATTTACTACAGTACTAAGGTCAAAATCTTACCTCATTTATCACCATTCAGCATGTTCAGCTGAGGGACCAAACTGCCTGCCTGATGTCCCTCTTGTCAGTGAAGTATGTGTTCACCATAGAAGCCTCTACAGCCTCCTGGCTACTGAAAACCATGTTAATCCTGCATTTCTGACATAGACTGCTGGATGGCAGCTGCTGCATGTTGATGCTCTGAAGAACATTTAAATATAAACCAAGTCCTGCTGAGTTTGCCCTGTGGATTTATCCTTTTTTTCAAATACATGTTCTGTCAATTAAGATCAGCTGGTGTCTGTGGAGCTATCTGAGCAGAATCCTTACTGTTTTTCAGTCTGACTGAAAATATACAAGGCTCTATATTAGGTCAGGCTAAACAGTGTTTAATCTAAAGCCATTGACCCCTTGCTGAAAAGCTAAGGTGGGCCATCTTTAACAAATATATGTGAATGGGGAAATATTGAGTTATATTATCACGTGAAATCGAATGAATATCACCCAGATTTCCAAGATTGAAGACTGGAAAAGTATTATTAGGCCCAACATCCAGCTATGAATCTTAAATGATTCGGCAGTTTCAATTGGATTAAATATTATATTTTATTCAAATTAATTTGTACATGGTATATACAGCTTGAAACAATAAGATAAGGATATGAGCACTTGAATTCCGAGAATCGGATGTGTCGCCTTGCCAAACAGATGTCAATCAAGGCAAATTTGTCGAATTTATATCCCGGGCGAAGGGTTACTTTAGAGAAACTTATAAATGACAAAATATAAATCCCATTTCTCCAACCCCTAAGTTCACCTTGGGTATCATACAGATCAAAGTTATAAGCCTATCAACTAGTTTTCAGCGGTTAGTTCAATAAAAAATAAACTAATCTGTATAATTTCAATATCTGACTTCAACCTGACCCAGAGGTCAGGGTTGTGTGTAAGGTCAAAGTGTTTGCTTCTATGTTAGTCTATACTGCTTTACCCTAAATTTGATATGCAACATGACCACATTCAGAATTTTTACCCTTTAATCCAAACCGCAGGTTGTGGGTCTGTGTGTAAGGAGAGAATATGTGCTTGCATGGTGCTCTATGCTCCATTCCCTGCAACATGACCATGTTCTAAAAAAGTTGAATTTAGACCTATTGACCCCACCCCCAGGGTCGAGATGGGAGTGTAGGGGGAGGTCTGCAGACAAAATATATGCGACAATGTTGCTGCATTAGAGATTCCCTTTAATTTGATATGCAACATGACATTGATCTGAAAGAGTTAAAGTTTGACCTTTTGACCCCTAGGGTCGGAGGGCTGGGGTCGGAGAGCAAAATATTTACTACCGAGTTGCTGCATTTGCGATTCTCTTTCTTAATTTGATATGTTCTGAAAAAGTTGAATTTGACCTACTGACCCAATCCCCAGGGGAAGGGGGGGGAGGGGGTCTGCTGCCAAAATATTTGCTACCGTGTTGCTGCATTTTGTGATTCCCTTTATTTGATATGTAACAATGACCAAGTTCTGAAAAAGCTTGAACTTTGACCTATTGATCCCATCCCCAGAGTCATGGGAGGGGGACTGCAGTCAAAATATTTGGGATCATGTTGATGTATTCTTGACTCCAGTTAATTTGATATGCAACATGACCATGAAGAAACTCTCAAATCCATCTATTTAATGCCCAGGTCACACATTCACGGATCACCTCGTAGTCCGATATGGATGCACAACGCAAGTACTACTACGTATGATTACGGATGCAATATGGAAATATACAGACTAATACGGATTGCCACAGATGATGCAGGATCGTATCCTTGGCTAATCCTGCGTCAAAACCGTGAATGTGTGACCTGGACATAACATTTGTCCTGGATGCTCAAAAGTACCGTCTCCAAGGAGATGGCCCTCGTGAGCATCCATGACATTTTTTCCATTGTAAACAAGAAAACCGCCCTCCAACTAGGCAAACTGGAGACACTATGATCACATCCATCAATTTCAATTTTAACACCTGTTTTGGGTGCTCAAAAGAACCATCTCAATGAGGTGATCCCCCTGAGCATCCACAACATGTTTTCAATCACAAATATTAAAGCTAAATTTCAATTACTCAAACAGTGAGACCATTCTCCTTAGCTATTCTCCAATCTACCACAATTCCATCCAATTTAATACTTGTCCTGGGTGCTCAAAAGTTATTAACAGCCCTTTGACTGTATTGTCTCGCAAGTAGTCAACTCTTTCACTCAACTCAACTCAACACAAATTTATTTGCAAATCACAGTTAATCACTGGTTATTTTCTGTGTACAGAGGCAGGGCCAGGGGGTGGGGAACTTGTCAGCTTTTATGCAAAATGAAAGAAGCTAAAAACTAATTTACAAGGCAAAATCAATTTACCTTTCATCAGCTAGTTGTCAAAGTGAACACATTCCGGTAATACTTTTCTTGTAAATCTCCATACTTTTGTAATAAGTAGAAAATAGATTGCCAGGCAGATTTAGTAATCGTGTCTGCCATCTTAGTTTTTTTTTATTCCCAATCCGTACTCCCCAGGAGTCTGGTGCATTGCTATAGGCGCGACCCACGTCATGGACCGTTGGATACATGGAAGACACTGCGCGGAGCCGGAATTGGTACATCAAGATCTGTGAAATTGGGAATCATAGAATGGGTTGGGTATCTTGTCTTCCGCACAAGACAAGATGCCCAACCCATTCTATGATTCCTAAACAATCAATGTAGACCGTGATCAGATGCTACATTCTGCTGCATCTGATCCTGGTCTGCACTGTCTGTCAATGTACTACATATTAACTAGTTTATAAGATTGCAGTTATGTATGACCCGTACTGCAATGGCCGTTATTAATTGTATTGCCTTTATCTGCTGTTAGAACTGTTTCAACCCATAAGACGCATCCTAACATGACGGATAAATGGTTGACTGGGATGTAATGAATCATGCTAAACAAATAATATCAGTGCTACCTGAACAATATTTTTTGGGCAGTTCGGTGGTGCAAACTTGGTAGTGATCATGGCGGACGAGGGGGTGGGGGGGCGGACGAGGGGGGGGGGGGCATCGAGGGAATTGTTTTATGGCCTTTAATTACTGTAAAAACTTAAATTATATGAGCTCTTACTGTATAACTGATCTCAATCATTAATAAAACTGATAATTACTCTTTGGTGAAAACCCCGCAGGGTTTTTCTCCCATTTCATTTTGTGGGGGAAAAACCCCGCGGGGGTTTTCCCCCGCGGGTTTTTTTTATATTTTGCTTGAAAGGCTTCAAATGATGAGAAAAACTTCAATTCAGCTTCTATATTGTTTTGTAAAGCAATACAATTAAAAAACAACCTTTTTATTTTTTTAAAAAACCCTGCGGGGTTTTTCCCCCACAATCTGAAATGGGAGAAAAACCCCGCGGGGGAAATTAAAGGTTGGAATTAAGCCATACCAATCATTTTCTGAAATAATTACAATCAAACAAACTTATTTCTTGAACTTATTTTGATATTAATTTTTTTGAAAAAACCCTGCGGGGTTTTTCCCCCATTTGAAAATGTGGGGGAAAAACCCCGCGCAGGGTTTTAAAAACCCCACGGGGTTTTGAAAACCCCGCGGGGTTTTCGAAAAACCCCGCGGGGTTTTTAACTTTGACCTTTTTTTTCACTATGACAGAATTTTTATTTTGGGGTCTAAATGCATATGTTTTACTAATTTAAGACTGTATTTATGTATTAAAGTGGTTTTGAGTATTTTGTACCACTAGAAAGGTGATGTGATTTTGCCAAATTCTGGTGCGGCAAAAAAAAACTGGTGGCTGTTCCAAGCTAGCAACTCTTTGTAAATTATCCAAGGGTTTAAAGAATTTTCCAATACAGCTTATTAATCCTCTATCAGATTTATCTTGCAAGGATTTTGCAATATGCTAGCACTCTGGTGATGGCACCATTACCTTGTAACAGCAAATTACATATATTACCCATCAACATATTTGGTAATTTTAGTAAATTACATGACTTCAGAAAAGTGCAAACCATAAGGTAAGATTTCCGAATTGGCTATATCATCCAAGTAAGTTATTTTTGCATCAAAGATATGGACCCTTGAAAACAAATATACACCCCAAAGTGTTACGTACGTTACTTTTTTTATTTTTTCCTATATAAATGATTGATGAAACTAATATAATTTGATATTTTTTAATGTGAATGTGCTTACTTATTCATTTTGCATTAAAGAATGTTAATGTACCTTTTTGAAACTGCAAATATTATGTTTCTATCTTTTATAAGGTTTAAGTTATTGAGTTTTGAACTTAGTAACCCCATATTACACAAAAAGTGAAATATAATTCTGTGACTCTTTTGTAAGGGTACAATCAAGTTTTCTTTCAATCAAGTTTTCAATCAAGTTTTCAAGTACTCGATTTCCTTCCCATTTATTTTCCACACATTTTGTCCATATCTGGAAAGCCTCACTGGTTTTCATGCAAAAAACTTGATAGTTCAATCTTTGTATGTACATCTTAAGGACAGAAAAGCAGGTTTGAAGTAAGCTCATGTTCATTCCATTTGGAGTAGTCAGTAAAAGTGTATGGCTTTGGTACTTTTTCAGAAACATGTCGTACTGCAGCTTATTCACATTTACATAAACAGTAGCACATGTTAAGGCTTCATTTCATTTCACTGATAAGTGCCTAGAGCAATTCTTTATTGTTTCCCTACCCTGCTTAGAATATAGATAAACTAGTGGGGAGGGTTTCTCTATCAGTTTGATAGGACCAATCTTTCTGTGGTACTAACACATTGGCACATTGGTAGTGTCACAATCTGTTAAACAATGTATGACTGTAGATATCTTCCCCATATTCTGGTTAATGTTGTTGACATTCATAAGGAGCACCTTCTGGTGCATACACCAGTGTTCAACAAAACATCCAGGTTATCCTCTGCGAGAATGTTTGTAAGACTTTATAGACTGCTGCTTATACATTGTATATATGTATCAGTGACAAAACCAACATGCCCTGCCTTTAGTGCCCGGTTGATTCCGGGTCCCATCAGATCCTTGAAGGTAACAGGAGAAGCTATTATGCTCTGTAAACAAAAATGGTATGGCATTACCATCAAAGTTATGTGCAAAACTACATGGCCAATCTAATGTTGGTTCAATGTGTGATTGCAAACCATGCAGAAGTTTGGACTTGTCAGTTTTGGTGGCATTTCTATCAGGAGTTGACAGTTACCAATGCTAGCCAAAGATGCTCCGAGGCTTGAAGCTCTCATCTGGCTGATTACGTTTTTTAAATTGGAAAATTTCTTCTTGACCTCAAAACTTTATTAGCTTGTTGCATTTTATGGGTGTGTGAAAGACAGATTTTCAACAAAAAGCGAGTCAATGAAGTCTGCAACACCCTTCCTGTCATTATCAGGGACGTTTAATGCTATTTCGGGGGATAACGTATAAAACGTGATGTTACACGTCAAAGCTGCCGCCCTCAGAGGGCTGACATATTTTATTTTGTGTCTTATAATGTAGTTTCAGAAAATCATAGAGTACGAAATTCCCCCTGGGGGAGTGGATCTAGTGCCAGCTCACGGCCTAATAGTGATTTATTTATACATCCAAAAGAATCATCTCAAAGTATTTTGAAACGATAACCAAGCCTTGAGGTTATAAAACTTGCGTTAATTCTCAAACTCAAAACGAAGCGTGTCCGCAAGCAGCCAATCATTGCACTTTATTTTGAGTTTGTGACTGTATAAAAGAATGGAATATAAACTTAAACGCAAAAGAAACGCAACCGTTTTAAATCCACTTTTTCTTCCACATGGACCACATGAGAATTATTTCTTAATTATATCCTGTGTTCCTACAAAATGAGTAATGATTTGCCATAAAATGGTTTTGATCACGATTTCCATTCTGACGTTGTAATGACGTCAGCGAATTTCAACATTTGGCGTCTAAAAAGTGTTGCCTCATTCAATTTGAAAACAAACAGCTTGATTTGAAAGCCAGATAATTTAACTAAAGGAAAACACTAAAGCGGTTTGGAACTTGTCGTTTATCAACGCTCCCAGGAGCTGCGTTGCTGCGTTTTTTGTCGACGTCAACCTCCTTTTTTCAAACAGTTATTACAGACGCATTTTGTTCGGTAATGTCGCGATACTTATGTCTTCGATGCAATGTATTGAGGGATATATGGTGACATTAAAAGATTTCGATTATTGGGCAGATGTTCTTGCAGGAGCAAGAGATTTCCAAAGATATGGTATGTTCGACCAGCGAAGGCTCAGATCAGCCTGCGCATACGCGCAGTCTGATCAGAGCCTATGCTAGTCGCTTGAGGATTCTATGAGTTTTAAGCTACTGACCGAACAGTATTTGGAGATTCTAAGCTTAATGAGAGGCTACACAGGCTTGTCTGAGGCTACTCTTGGCAAAATGCCACATTGTTGGAAATCACGTGTCACGGCTCATTTAATGATAAGATAACTTCGACATTGTACAGTTATTAATGTTGACTGTAAAATTACCCGATAACCGAACGTCATTTTTGTATAGAATTCTGAAATGACAAAACATGTACATGAAGCCATCCTGGAAATATCTTATTTCCTTTTAAATGACCAATTGATATTTTTTAAAACATTGCTCTAAAATTGTGGCTAATACAATATACCAGGAAAGTAATAGCAAACTTTATTGGTTGTTTGGTGGATTTTTATGAAACATGAATCATGTTCTGAATCAGGTATAATAACACTTTCAAACAACACAAACGATTTGCTCACAGTCTGTTAATTGACTAGGTTGTTTACCGTTAAGATATATTGCCTAATTTAGGAAGCATCTACGCGAGGTTAATAAATATCATTTTTTACAACAGAAATATCCAAGGCAAAGATTTGGCCAGTAAAATTAAGCCCCTGATTGCTGTCCGCTCTAAGGCGGTGTTTTATGGGTTTTTGTGTTGTTGTTTTTTGCTCAAATAATTTGTGGGGGTGTGATAAGCCCTTGTTTTGTTGTGTAGTGTTTTGTGACCGTTCTGGGTTTGCAATCATCTCGTTGGGAGAGAGAAAGCCGTTTGTTTTAATTTAAATACCTTCTTATCATGTCACGGTTAGTGTTCTTTGCCGCTTCCTCGTGGTGCTGTGAGGTGGTCTGCAGTGTGTGATTGTGGCATTTCTTGGTCATACTCACTTATATTCTGGGTTTGTTTCATTAAGTAATAGTGATATTAGGGGAAGTTTGCATAAGTGACTCTTTACCTGGAAAAGTTCTCGACTGGCAACTTAACTGTGCAATTCATTTTCGTACTCAAGAATATTTTCCTGGTATAATATGTTTTAAGTATTTTGGAGTGCTTTCGTACATGATAAGCGAACAGCTCAAGATGATCGTAATCGACCAAGCCTTCAACAATGACACTTGAGTTTTTTATAAGCAGCACTTCCAAATGGGCGGACATGTTAAACTGACATGAAATAATGCTTGACAAGTCCTAGTTAAATAGGCACTATTCAGCCATACTTTTTGTTGAACCGAAAATTCACACTTCACAAATTTCACACCATGTGAAGTATTGGGACCAAAACGTCAATTTTGGCAAATGCAAAAAATTACGTATGGTAAATTTCGATAATTAGGGGGCACAGATTTCACATTTTTATATATATTTTAAAGGTGTGAAGAGTCGGTACGTATTCGTCTCACCTGCGAAGAACTAGTACGATTTTTCTCAGATAGGAAGAATTGGTACCAATTTTCACAAATGTGAAGAATTGTTATCAAATCCTCGCACGTGTGAAAAACAGATATAAGTAGCATAATTTGTAATATCTTATCACATATGCAAGATTCTATTTATCATATGACTTTGGTTGAACTCACCGTGTTTCCTTTAGCTATGGCTTACACTGGGTGTTAATAATATTAGCCATAAGGCATCTTCATTGCTTTGTCATAGAGCATAAGTTCATTATGCCCGCGTTTTTCTTAAGAATAATGAATATATTAATTTCGTAGATGGTAGATGGTACTGGTTGTCCTTTCATGTGACATTGACCCCAAGGTCAAAGGTCATATAATATATGTTCTTTTTTAATATACATCCTCCTAAACCAGTGGACGTAATACACACCCTTCTAAACTGGTGGACGTAACAACTTTTGCAAGTGCATACGTCACATCATGTAGATGGATATTTGGCAACCTTTGTGTAACCTAAGGTCAAATAATGTGTATTTTCAGTAACCGCACTTAGCCTTGCGATTTCAGATGAAAAACAACATTGAGTTTCCGCTATATTGACATAAAGAAAAATTGGCCACGCCACCCGGTTGCCATGTTTTCCAACAAGTCATAATAAGAGGGTCGCCCAAGGAACATTTGTACCAAATTATTTTGAAAAATGACTAGAAGTTTTAACAAGGTTTTAATGGGGTTTTTTTTTCGTTTTGTTGCCTAGGCAATCAGATTTCTGCATGGAGTGGAAGTCTTTGAAAGGGGATCGCCTAAGGATCATTCCTGTGAAGTTTGGGGAAAATTCCGTCTAGCGGTTTAAGAAGATGATATTGTTGACGGATGACGGACGGACGAGTGGCTGCCCGGATGGACGGCGGACATCCTATGACCACAATGTGAGCTTAAAACAGAGGATATATACTGTCCAAAGATTTATCAAAAGGAAAGCTGTTTCTAGCTCTCCTTAGCTATATATTAGCCGTATCATGAGAAAGTCTTATTTTGCATTTGCCAAGCTCTATATAACAACGCAATGGATCAGCGCCAATAGTTTGTTGCACACATAAAAGGTTTTGCTGCACTGATTGAAAAATATCCAAAGATTACCAATCAAAAACTAAAAGACTAGTGCTTGTATCTGTATCTACTTGGAGGCAAGTTGGCGGATTCTCCAGTGGAACTCCAAAGAAATGTTTTCTCGTGACGTGACTCATATAAAAATTGGGCCGTGGCACGAGATTTCCAACAATGTGGCATTTTGATATGTGTAGACTCAGACGAGCCTGTGCAGCCTCCTTTGAGCTTAGAAACTCTAATTGGTGTTCAGTCAGTAGCTTAACAGTCATATAATACTCAAGCGACTAGCAAAGGCTCTGATCAGACTGCGCGTATGCGCAGGCTGGTCTGAGGCTTTGCTTGTTGCACATACCAAACTGTTGGAAATCTCATGCACTGGCTCAAATATTCTAACTTATAACATGCCTTCTACATTTTACATAGTAAATTGCCGTTAGCACTCGGTAATATTTTCCATTGGACTGAATCCATATTGGCACAGTCACATGACGATGCCAAAAATCCATATTGGGGCATCAAAATGGATTTTGGCACTGCCTCATAGTGATGTCTTATAGGAGTCGTGCACTTTTTCAATTATGCTCGTTTCAACATGGCTGGGTAGATTTAGGAATCGTTATGAAACCCTGTTTTCCGATGTATTTTATGCTCGGTTTCGGGCTATAAGATAACGAAATGCCAGAAGAATAAAGAATGGGACATCAGAACATGGAACAGTTAGGCTTTTCGCCAGTTTCAGCTAAACAAACAAAGTGACCATTGGTAGGCCATTGGGCTAAAGCCCTCGGGCCGATATGGCTACCCCAGTGCCAATATACTCGGTCATATAATAACCTGTATTATGACGTTGCTTCTGGGAGTGAAATACCGCCATGCAATAAAATCGATCAACCACTAGTGGTTTACAGATTTTCGGAAAACTTTATCATGTCCATAACAACGTTGCATTAATAATGACATAATTACAAGCTTTTACGCCAAAAGTAATCTTGATATTATATGAGAAAAAAAATCTAACACTCCTGCTCCTGTATTATTGAATTTCTTGCACTCGTTGCGAAAAGAGATAAAATGCTCGACAAGTCTCGCATTAAATCTCTTTTCCTCAACTCGTGTAATAAATTTAAAAAAAAAAACATGAGCATTCACGTAAGATCCTCTATTTCTGTTCCGTAATACCCTTGGAATTTATCTGTACATTTGTACTACCCGAAAGAATTTGCGTTCACGTTATAAAATTATGCCATGTATGTGAATGATGGAAACCGAGTGCAAAATGCAGCAGATTTATGGGGTATTTAATTAAGAATGCACACGTGTGCTATATAAAATTGGACATCGTGCGCATTTTTCACAAAGTGTGAGATATTGGTACTTAATACGTTGCATTGGTGCCAATTGTTCACGTGCTGTGAGGAATTGGTACCGATTTTTCACAGTGTGAAATTTATGAAGTGTGAAATTTGCGGTTCAACAGGGCTTCCAATATTAAAAAAAATACTCATTCTTGCATCATCCCATCCAATCTTCCAAAGTCTTTAGTGGATCTAGACATGATGATGCAAAAAGTCATGCAAATGCTATGAGGGAGAACGTGGTTGTGTGTGTGTGTGTGTGTGTGTGTGTGTGTGTGTGTGTGTGTGTGTGTTAAAAAACTTATTTTAGGAAAAAGAACAAAGAGTTGTTACATGTATACTAGAATTGCGAATTAAACAAAGCTTTGTTAAACAGACATTTTAGAGTATTCATTTTCCATCCCTCAGTTTTTACATATCCTTTTGAGAACCCATAATACTATTACAATGGCATAGCCCGAACTTTGAAAAAAAAACTCACATCAAAGGGAGACTACTGTATCAAGTAATAATTATCTATAATTATGTCCCTTTTCGAAATGGAAACTTCTTAATGAAAAAAAAAATTGCTCCCAGAGGATGTTTACTTTAAGAGCAGTTCCTTAATGTATGTAAAATAACTTTTACCATATTAGGCGGTGAGCTCCCTTGAGTGTTAGTTTTTTTATTACGTGCGTGCATATACTGCGTAATGGGAGCAACGCCAATGAATGACGTGATGTTGTCAATAAATTAAAGGCCAACTCGACCCATATACACTCTTAGGTCTTAATGTAACCGACTTGGGAAATGGCAAAGTGCCTAGTAGATTTTCACGAGGTCCGCAAATCGTAATTGAACTATACTGACGGAATTTAAAACGCCACACTTGGATAGCAGCGTTAATATGTGTCTCAAAAGCGAATGCAAAACAATGATTTGGGTTGAATATTAAAGAATGTGCATTTGTGAGAAACCCATGAAAAACCTGTCCACTTCAAACTTATTTACAGCATTAAAAATGTAGATTATTTGAGATAGGGGACAACTGTTTCATTTAACAAAATTTTATTAGTGAAAGATCCCCTACTTCTTAACATAAAGAAACACGAGAAGCATCGTATATGTTTCATGAACTTTTTTAGTCATCGAGGAACTGCTTTTTTATTTGGTTGCCAGGTCTGTGATACAGCAGGCTTGCTTTTTTGACGGTTATCTGTTTGTATCCGTTCATTCGATGACTTAAAAACTCAAAAAATAAAACTACTAAACTCCAGCTGATAAGTTTTTAGACTTATTTTTTCGCAATAACTTTTTTATCTTCAATTTTAGCAAAATGTGTTCGCGATGAAAAGTATTCAGGAACATCCCCGCCAACTTCTCCAAATGGTTCCAACATCCTAGATGCTGCAGGTTCCTCTGTGCTTAGATGCACTCTTTGAACATTTTAAGCAAAGCGCAAATAAACCAAGTCCAAGATGTCAGTCAAAAAGTCACATTGCACCGCCCTAATTCAATTACTAAAGCGATGTATGGCTTGTTCAAATATAATAGAAATCGCGCCTGATTCGCTCGTGCGTTAAACTAGTAGGGTCATCTCAAAACCTTTCATTTCACAGCACGTGCATAAAAGAAAAATTGCACGTCATGCGATAACCTAGCCTTTGTTCCTACAAAGGAGCCTGCTTTAAGTTGATTCTGCATATGCACGGTAAATTCTGAGTATGATGTTATGCGCAGCCTTTGAAGAAAATGCACCGCTTCCGAATATGTTTTTAAACTACCCCTTTCTGTCACGCCTATACGAATTATACCTGTCACTAAAAGACTTAGAAATTTAAGACGAATTCAATTTATTGCAAAATCTTCATCTATATACACAAAAATCTGTTTGCACCACAAGCATAAGACCTTTTGGAGAAATTGGCGGAAATTCTCCTCTACAACTTTCATCGCGAACACAATTTGTTAAAATTGAAGACAAAAAAGTTATTGCGAAAAATTAGGTCTAAAAACTTATCAGCTGGAGTTTAATGAAGCAATAACGTCGTCGAGTTAAGCTGTACAATTACAGAATAAGCTACTCCATGATGACATCATCGAAGGTTCAACTGTCTTTTGAAAGGTATAACAGGATATTAGTGTTGCATTTTTAAAGCCCGTCAGTATATGTTTGCGTCATCGTCTGTACTTGTATAAGTAGCAATGCTTTCACTATTCTTGCACTGCCTCTCTGGAACTAGTATAAAACATAAGCATCTTTTAAAATTAAAATAATCGACAAAATGTCATCACTTATAATATTAATAAATCTGATTCTTGCTTGCTCAAGAGTTTTGTCTTATAGAGTAGACGTGGAGCCGAAGTGCTCTCCCTTTGAATATGAGGAAAGAACACTTATGAAGACAATTAGGCTTGAACATGAAATGGAGTTGTCGAATAAAAAGGCAGACGATAACGAGAAGGTAATGAGGGAAGAAATAGATTCACTGAAATTGCGCTTGAACATGTTGAATGAACAGTTGGAACATAAAAAGCAGATAATGGAGGAAGCCGGATTGGAAGATTCAATGAAACTGCGTTTGAACACGTTAAATGACCAGTTAGAAAATAATGAGAAGGCAATTGAGCTTGTGAAAGCAGATCAAGAAGTTTGTAAGCAGAAACTAGAGGGTAAGCTCTTGTATTAATTACTTTGAAATTTATCACATGTGGTCAAAAGGCATGATACTTAAAACGCCCCTGCTGGTGAATCCAGTAGAATTAGAGGTGTCAACTTGAATTTGAGTCACCATTTACTGTCCTGCCAGCCAAGAGAGACAGTGACATCATGTTTTTCTTTACAAAATTTTCAGTGATTTATAATCGATAGACCTCTTGCGTATTAATCCTATCCTACGGAAAGGATTAATACACAAGTGATATATCGACTCGCGTAATAGCTCAAGTGGAGTGTGCAAGTTAATGTTTTACTTAACACTTGTAAACAAAATGTTTATAACGTCACTGTCACACTTGGTTGGCACGACAGTACTTAGATCTACCTTCTTTGTGTATGCGTGCAGCAAAAGCTCTGGCGCGTCTGCGCATTTGTTGCTCACCAATGCTATAACTACCAGAATCTTGTGTTGTTGTATTTGTGTTTAACGTCCCTACAACAGCTGAGGGCATATGGAGACGAGTCCACGGCTTAAAGTCTCATCCGACAGACTGGTGGAGCCGGGAATCGAACCTGTCACCCCTTGTTTACAAGACAAGTGGCTTATCCACTACACCACAGCGGCTCCTCGTAATCTTATGTGCTTGCTCAATGCATTTAAGGCAGATTTAAAAACAAAACAAAACAAGACTTGCCACAAACATAGATCACTGGCCAGTACAAACAGGCCAAAAAGCCAAACGGAAATGCCTCTGCCAATTCCGTGGAATAAGACCTCGTATGCACATCGATGATCTACTTTGATACATAACGTGACGTTGTCTTCACAGTAACCTTGCCAACACAATAACAAGTGTGATTGCAGCAAAACGAAGTTTACGTTGTTTTCAATAAGGTATCGCTATAGGGATATTTTATTGAAAAATACATAAATTTCATTTATTCTGCTGATTAAACTTAATGGGTAACCAGAAAAATGAATCTAATAGGACTGAACCCACTTGCTAAATAACTTATTTTCCTTACGACAGTTCCGGCTAACAAAATGGAGCTTTTAGGTACACAGTACTACTATGCGTTATGCGCCTCACGTAAACCCGTTGCATGATTCGATTCTTGAATTGTGCCGAACTTTCCGGATTGGCCGAAAAACCAAGTAACATACGAGACAGCCATAGGCTCTGTTTTCTATAGTAGTTAAATAGTTGTGGGTTAAAGTCAGGTAACGTCGGATATCAGGTAAATTTTGTTTGTTTCATATTATAATTATTGGAATAAAAAAAATTAATCAGCAAAACAAACATTGAAAATCCTGATGAAACGGCTCATAAGGGCTGAGACGGCTCATAAGGAGCCGTCTCATCAGGATTTCCACTGTTTGCAAATGTGTGTCCGAATTTACCTGGTGTCCAAAGTTTCATGACTTTACCCTATTATAATAGTAGCATGAGGGTACAAATCATTGGGCATAAAAGTAATGAAGAAAAAGCACCAGTACAACTAGGAACATAAAGGTCTAAACGGTTACCAGCAGCTATATTTTAGCTTATAGCCACCAAGCTTTTTTGATGCATAAAATTACTGAATATAAGCGTCAGACTGCAGCAATTCTACTGCTAAGACGCCGATTGACTATTGGTAGCAATGGCGTAGCCAGGACGCTGAAAAAAATACGCACATCAAAGGGCGACTATTAGATCAGGAAGTGATTCTCTCCAATTGCGTCCCTTTTCATAATTGGAATTTTGACGGAGCGAATTCTTTCCTTTAGGAGCAGTTCCTTATGGCATGGAAAATCACTTTAACCGCATATTAGGTGACCTCCCTTGAATGTTACTATTTCTATTACGCACGTGCGTAACTGTTAAATGGGAGCTACGCCAATGGGTAGGGGAAAGCCAGTCCAGTTCTCAACGTTCGACAGAGAAATACCCTGTGAAACAACTGGATGCATACCATTGCAAGAACAATTTGATTAGTTTCACTAATCGATACTGTTGCTAGCAGCAAGATTCGAATGTCGAATCTGTGCTGTAGAGATGGCTAAATTTAAATGCGCTGCTGACACAGCTATCCAGGCGCATCCATGTACACAACCACAGAAATGGTACAAAATGTGGAAATCTAGTGTACATTTTATATACATATTACCTCCAATGTAACAGATAAGTGAACGAATCATTGCACACATTTAAACAATTTATTATTTGTTTTAAAAAAGATACTGCAGGGCCGTAGGAATGGGGGGGGGGAATAATTTGCACAAATATGCCCCCCCCCCCCCCAAAAAAAAAAAAAAATAAAAAAAATAAAAAAAATTATGTGTGCCCCCCCCCCCAATCTGTAATGTGTGCCCCCAATTTGTAATTGCTTCCTACGGGCCTGTACTGCCTGCCTCTTCATGCGCAGATCCAGGATTTTTTTGGCAGGGGGGTCCAGGTTCATCTGTCATAAAATGTTCTGATGTTTGTTGTTTTTGTTTAGTCCTCAACTAATTTTACAGAAGTCCAATGGTTTATTCCAAAAGAAAGCCATAATTTTCGAAGGTTCCAGAAGGGGTCCAAAATTTTACAGTGGGTTCAAGTTTTTCCCTATAGAAACCAATACAATTTGTGATTTTCAAGGAGGGGAGTCATATTTTACTGAATTTATTAAACGAGTTGGGGAAAAGAGATAAAATGCTAGGCTTGCCGAGCAATTTATCTCTTTTTTGCAAAGAGTTTAATAAATTCAATAATACAGGAGCACGAATGTTAGATTCTATTTATCATATGACAAAAGTCTGAGATTATTTTGAAATCTCATTTCTGACGTAAAAACGTAATAATTTTGTCATTATGTACGCAACGCTGTTATTGACGTTGCATAACGTTTCCCGAAAATCTGTAAGCCACTAGTGGTTTATCGATTTTAATACATGGCATTATTTCACTACCAGACGCGACGCTATATGATAAACACATTTACACATATATGTATATTTACTTGTGTAAAACACATGTGTGTGCATATGTAAATATCAACGTAGTAGGTGAATATGTAGATTTTAATAGGTGCGGTTGGTGCCTGATGCTTATCTGTAGCACGGCCCACCGTGGCTCATCTTCAGGTTTTCTTTAGCTCTGACTATCTATGAGTCGTGAGCCATTTTCTTTCTTTTTTTTCATCAAAGTGTGTTAATTTGATTAGAGTGTTACTCAATGAAGATACATTGCAATAGTTAGAAGGCTTCCATGCAAGCTGAACATTTATTGTACTCCAACAACAGCAGAATATAGGGCGAATATTTGGCACCAGTAAAATGCATTTAAGCCTCCCCCCACCCACCCCAACGCGCGTTGGCTGAGCCTACTGTCCGTTCTAAGGCGGTGGTTCTGTTGTTGCTGATTTGTTGTTTATTGTTACTCCCATTGTGACAGTCTGTAATTGATCTTTGTTTCGTTGTACATTAAACTTTACATGCTATGTCCATTCAGTTTTGCAATCATCTTGACTTGGAAGAGAGAGCTGGTTGCTTTGCTTAGTTTGTCTTCCTGGTGTCTCGTGATTGTTGTGTGGCTCTTCCGCGTGGTGCCATGGATTTGTCTGCAGTTTGTGATTGTGGTATTTCCTGATCATACTCACTATGAGAACAAAATATGAACTCAATGAAAAAGTCCTCTAGAGAATTGAGCTAAATTTGGTTTTCAAAACTGATTTTTTTCTCTTCCTAAACCAACTAGCCACCTTGTGTTGTTGTAGTAAAATAGATGTGTAAGATTATGAGCCTCTTGCTGGCTATTATCATTCTGGAAAGTCCGCCACAATTTGAGAATCAAATCATGCTTCGGGTGTATGTAAGATGCATTGCGCGCAGTACTATGTACCAAAAAGCTCCATTTTGTTATCCGGAACTGGCGTATGGAAAATTAGTTCTGAAACATGTGGGTTTCGCTCCATTAAAATCGATTCTTCTGATTATCCAAAAAGTTTAATCAGCAGAATAAATGAAGTTAATGTTTTTTTCTATAAAATATCGCTATAGCGATATTTTATTGAAAGACACATAAACTTCATTTAAGCTGTTTGTTTTGCTGCAATTCACACGTGTTATTGTGTTAACATGGTTTCTGTGACGTCAGCGTTACGTTATACATGCATAACGTCAGCGTCACGTTATCACCCGCGTTATCGTGTACATCCGTTGTCTGATTCCACGGAATGTCGGGGAATTGGCCGAAGCAGTTCCGATTGGGTTATTGTTTGTCACATATGTATATTTCACCCAATCTTCTGGGATCATCAAAAAATTGCGCAGTCGATTGTGGTACTTATCTGGAACCGGAATTACAATGCCTCCTTAAAGTTAAGGAAGACTTAAGTTAAGTATTGCTATTTCAACATGCTATATTAAATGCTAATCGATGGAGTGCAGTGGCTCAGTGGTAGAGTGCTTGACTCGAGACCGAGGGGCCGTGGGTTCGAGCCTCACCGGCGTCACTGCGTTTTGGTCCTTGAGGAAGACACATTTATCCTAGCTTAGTACCGGTTCAACCCAGGAAGACCGGTCCCTATTTAGCTGAAAGATTGTTGATGGGACGTAAAGAATCAAATCAAACTTACAAATGCTATTCGATGCGGTACTTGTGGTCAAATATATCATTGTGATCTTCAAAAAAAGAAACTATTTTGATTTTTATCAGTTTGAAACGTTGTTTTTCGCATCCTGAAAAAATCAATTCTTAACATACGTCTTCCTTAACTTTAAAGAGGCACTGTAAATCTGGGCCCTGAACAATCAACATCTACAATTCCTGATAGGCTAATGGATAGCTTGCTGTCCTAAGGATACAGATATGTTGTTTCGAATCCTGTACTATCACCTTTTTTAGTTTTCTTTTTCTCATTTTGTTTGTTCGTCTTTTTTTTACATATGGATATTTAAATATAAAGCTGGCATATCTTAATGCGCAATATACGTATGAAGCACCGTGACTGAGTTCGATAAGCCTACGTGTAATTTATTATGTACGCTGGATTATTTAAAAAAAAAATTGTCCCCTTCTGACATTTTTTTTTTCAAAATTAGCTTTTCAAAAGAAAAATTCTTTCTGGATCACTATCAGAGCAGGCCTCCAGATAAGACTGCGTATTGGAAAAATATTTTCTTTATTTCTCATGCGAAACATATGGTGTGGGTACTCAAAAGAACCGTCTCACATGTTTAAATTATTGGATAAGACATAATTAAACTTTTACGCAAATAAAATTTCCTTATCTGGACCTATGTCAGAGTGGTAAACGGTCTGTATCTAGACGGTGTACGACAAAACATAGAAAGACAAAATAGAGAAATAGAGGATCTCACATGAGTGCTTATGTTTTATTGAATTTATTAAACGAGTTGGGGAAAAGAGATAAAATGCGAGGCTTGCCGAGCATTTTATCTCTTTTTCGCAACGAGTTTAATAAATTCAATAATACAAGAGCACGAATGTTAGATTCTATTTATCATATTACGTTAAGATTACATTGAAATCTCATTTCTGTCGTAAAACGTTATACTTTTGTCATTATGTACGCAACGTTGTTATGGACGTCATAACGTTTCCCGTAAATCTATAAACCACACTAGTGGTTTATCGATTTTATTGCATGGCGTTATTTCACTCCCAGACGCGACGTCATATGATAAACGACATTTAAACAGATGCACCAAAAATAGAAGCTACATTAATTAGATCGATGAATAACAGAACGGCCAATAATAGAAGCGGGTGACTGCTAAAATTATCCTCGGGTCTCCGGCTTCGATACTTGTGGGTGAATGATTACAAAGGCAACGTCATTTCTGGGCGTGATCATGAGGGTCTGGATGGGGTATAATGATTAGTGAATAATGACCCTTTTTTATAATGAATAGTGAATAACGAGCCAAAAAAGTAATGAATAGTGAATAATGAGCGCCTAGAAAATAATGAATAATCCTATTTTTTTATGAATTGAAGAAAAAAATAATGAATAGTGGATAATCATATTTCTTTGCCACCTTTCTTACTTTAAATGAATAATTGGTCTTATTTTAATGAATAACCCAAAATTTTAATGAGATGAATAATGGGCTAAATTTTTAATGAATAGTGAATACCAGAACCCCCATCCAGACCCTCGATCATTATATGTTCGGTCCAGGTGGGATGTTAGGCACCGCCTGCACTGCTTAGTGTTGACAGATACTTATTTGTATAATTTTACGAAGGGAAAAACTTACCTTGTAAATCAAAGATGGCGCCATACTAGGTGTGAGCAACACCCATGCTATGACGTAGGTTGTTACCCCTGTAATTAGATATGAGTGTTTGCATGATGTTTTCAATTATTAGGCATTAGAAAGTAGTTTATGCTCAGCAAACGATAATATTATGTTTTTTTCCTGTTCAATTATTTAAAATGTGTGTAATTGATTCTTCAAAAACTCAGAATTTGCAACTTATTTAATTAACAACAAAATATCATTTTTAAAAAGGTGTGTAAGGTGGTGGTTTTTGGTTCAAAAATATTAGAACATTTTGTAAGCATAAGACAAATATTTGCAATTTATGCTGCATAGTTACTGATTTGAGTTAAAATGTGACCCTCCATTTGTGGGACATATGCAAACAGTGCAGACCCAAATTAAACGCCGCAGAACGCACCGTCTAATCAGGGTTTCCGCTGTTTAAATGTTCTATAAAAAAATTGACCAAAATCGATAATTATTATGGCACTCCTAAACTGGAAATGGACTCGTCCTATTGATAAGGGTAGACTTAAATTAGTTATGAAATGAGCCGTGACATGTGATTTCCAAAACGTGGTATTTTGACAAGTGTAAACTCAGACTAGCCTGTGCAGCCTCATTATAGGCTTAGAAGCTCCAAATGCTGTTCAGTCAGTAGATTAACACTCATAGAATATTCAAGCGACTAGCAAAGTTTCTAATCAGACTGCGCGTATGCGCAGGCTGATCTGAGACTTTGCTGGTCGTACATACCACAGCTCATGTCGCGGCTCAAATATGTTATACGTGCATATGGCCTGGGATCTCATTGTACAAGCTGCAAAGCGATGTCTGGGTTTGTAGCATGATGCTTTACGGTTTCATTCGAATATTAGTCCGATTCTGAATTGGACACTTTGCAGCTTAGCTATGTGGACGTACATGCTGAACGGTCTCTTTGGGGTTTTTTGTCAGCTTATTTGTATATATGCTAGCATTATCATATATGTGTACATTTTTGTTTTAAACTGCTCTCCTATATCATGGAGGAAAATTAAGAATCATCATCATCATCATCATCATCATCATCATCATCTATAATAGGTCCTGTTGAACAAAAATGAGCAAAAGAATTAACGATTTCTTATCCATAAGTTTAAACAATTGTTTTGGGTGCTCAAAGGAAGCCCATAATATCTGAGTGCCCACAACATGAAAAGAACCTCATTTGTAGGCTTTTTCTTAATTTGTTTTCTTATTTTTGTCCGAGTCATTCTCATACTTTATGGGAGTGAAACGTCTTACCGAAAAAATAAGCGTAACTTTCACCAATGTGATGACAGCTGATCATTCATTAGTCTTGGTGTAAAAGCTTAGTTCAATTCATTTGTATTGATCCGGAGAAAAACTACAACACTAACTGGTAGAAATGATTAACATTTACTGCTGGAGAATGTTAACCTCACGTTGTCCTAATAGGGGAAGAAGTGTTAGTGACACCACAAGGGGAGGCAGCTCGGCTGCCATCCCTTGTGGTGTTAACTTACACTTGCTTTTATACATTTCTCGGATGAGACTGTACAGATGCGCAGACAGGGCTTATGCTTATTCTTTGCCTTTATAATGGTATGTCTCAATGTGAAGTGATACGTTTTATTTTGATTTCAGAGATACAGAATCGGCCATCTTATGCGTTTACCGCCCTGTGGGTAGCTAATACAAGGCCATCAGCCAATGATGTACTAAAATTCTCAAGGGTCAGGCTTAACGACAATAATGTATATAACTCAGACACAGGAGAGTTCAAGACCCCTGTAGATGGTACGTACATGTTCACAGCAAACGTCTGTGTTTACAATTACAAATACTTGAACCTGCAGTTCTTGGCAGATGATACTGTAATTGGTTCCTTCTGCACCGGCGATAAAGATTGGCATTCCTGTACATCATCCACAGCTATGAGCCAGCTACTGAGAGGACAAATAGTTAAACTTGTTGTTGTAGGCAGATCCTCAAGTGGGGACATAGTTATTAATCGTGACGATGGCTATTTGAGTAGCTTCTCTGGAATGTTGATAAAATAATTTGACTATGGCCATAACTTTTTCAATATTCTATATATACCCTCTTTTGTGAATAGAGTAATGCCAGATGATGTTGATAAAATAATTTGACAATGGCCATAACTTTTTCAATATTCTATATATATCCTCTTTTGTGAAGATGATGATAAAATAATTTGACTATATGGACATAACTTTTCAATATTCTATATATAACCTCTTTTGTGAAGATGTGACTATATGGACATAACTTTTTCAATATTCTATATATAGCCTCTTTTGTGAATAGAGAAATGCCAGATGATGAAGTTAGCTGATTAGTCTTCACATTTTTTTTTACAATTTGCACGATGAAATTAAATCACTAGATTCACAAGAAATCAGACATTCAGGTAGTGTAAAACAACCAAGTGTACGTCTTTCTTAGCAAATGTGCTTCAGATATCGAATATTGTAAGATAACTCTTTGCATGCTAGGTAATTTGTCATGCTTTCATAATATTTTCAATAGAATCTTCTGGAATCACTATGAGATTATCAAACGGTTTGGCTCTAGATCAGGGCCGACATTCTGTCGGTCCTGATCTAGGTCCAAACTGTTTGTAAAGGTTATCAGCAGACGTCAAAAGCCGCCGCTAGCAAGGAAAGAGTTAATCGTGTTCTAAAAATAGCAAGTTAATTTTTTTTTCACTTTACTAGAATTATGATTTTAGTCTAATCGTCGCGAGAAAAGCTAATTTTGTTGCCTGCATCGCGTGACAAAAATGCATAGGTACTGTCGTACCAACCAAGAGTGATAGTGACGTAATGTTTACAATTGTTAAGTAAAACATTACATTGTACACTCCACTTGAGATACTGTTGATTCACGATATCTTGGCTCAAAGAAACCGTTAGGTGGATCAATGCAGGTAGCTTTTTCAACATGTTCTTAGATACTGAATAGGGTTAGGAAGTTAATTTTTCTCACTTTATTAGAATTAATATACTTAAGGAATAAAGAAACGCAACAAACACTTTGAGTCATTGTAAGCATACAAAATGATGCAAGTTTTTAGTGCAAATGATATTTATCCATAGGAGCAGTATGTGTCCGTC